>CATKUY010000153.1:0-159000 GCA_949802685.1 Dicyrtomina minuta | reverse complement strand
GAACGACCGCTGCTTCCACTTTTACTTCCCTTTCTTTCCTTAACTTAACAAACTTACCTACACACACGCGGAGAGGAACAGAAAAATCGTCTACTTTCTCCACTTTTCCTCACTCACATGTCAGTCGGACTCCCATGTCTGTTTCTATTATGTAGTTGCTCCAAATCTGAATCTTGTATTTTATAGCTACGGGTTCAAGAATAAAAAATAAGAAGACGAGTCCTGGCACTGGACCTTTCTTTTAGCCCGTATAGCTGATACAGTCATATACGACAGTGAAATTGTGCGCCTATGTACCATTGTTAAATCAAAAACTTAATGTGAAGTTTAATGCCGTTTGTTGATTATCAAGGGTATAATCTACACTTGCCGGTACAGTATTGTAATAATGCTAAAATTGAAAAATAAATAATATACACATTTTTAGAACGACTTCTTTTTGTTTACAGAAAACTACCCTTTTTTATGTTTTAAAAAGTTCATTTTTAGAACAAACAAAATTCGACTGTCAATGATTGATTTTTTTAAAGCAATTTAAAAATTTTAGAATTTAGTTGGAGCTCTCATAAGAATTGTGTGGCTTTGTTGTGTTACTAAAACTTAGTAAATATGGTATATCTTATAAGTAAGAATCATTTAGATTTGGAGGTGATAGATTTAATTAATAAATTATCGCTTTAATAAAAATAGTTACATATTGTCATGTGTTATAAAGTTAAACTATCAGGGCTTTGAATTTAAGTTTGAGAATTTCAGTTTAAAAAATGTCTTTCGTCCGGAATTTGTATATGCAAGATTCGATATTAAAGTAATTATACATTTAAAAAGAGATTTAGAAAATTAATGAAACGCTCCCAATTAATTTTATATTTTTATTTTTCAATAAATGGTTCATATTATGAATAGTAAATTGATTACATGGTGTTCTTAAATTATTAGAAGGCTACACCATTGGGTGCTTGATATTTTTAAAGTTACATAGATTCTAAGTTGCGTGTGGATACGAACCTACGTGACGTGACTTAAAACCACTAAAATGTTTAATCAAACGGCGTAAAGACCTTACACAAATATTAAAGTGTACATGCTAGATTTTATTCTGTATTATTTTTTGAGTAAATATTTTTTACTTTATAGAAATTAATCTATTTTAAAATGTTGTTTTAAAAAATACATGTTTTTTTCTCGAAATTAAAACAATTTTATTAATTTTAGAAACCTAAATTTATTGTAGCTCTAAGCATAGTCTATTAGTTTTATTACTGGCTTGCTATATTGTTGTTTAAATTTAAATTTCTAACTGTAGTACAAAGTAGGATTTTTACATATTTGAGTTTAAAATGGATTTCTGTAAAGGTTTTTAAATTTTAAGCGGCATTTTGGTTTGAACTATGGCTATTTTTAAAGCTCATGTTTAATATACAACAGAACTAATAAGACTGGAGTATGTTTTGAATACATAGTAAACTAATTTGGGTATGTAACTTGTTTTAATTTTTTTTAACAGTGAGATTTGATTTATGTTTTTTAAAGTGCACAACGTTCTATTTACATGTTTTTAAAAATTACTCTATGTGCAAGTTATACCTTTCTGTGGGTGTGGGTCCTGAGCCGGTTTGAGTACGCAGAATGTAGCAGAAGTAGCTTACAGTTAGGAACATTTGCACCTTAACCGTAGAGTAGTTGAAACCAGGTCCTGGCAATTGAGATGATATCAATGGGTGGAACAAGAAATAGATTATTAAGGAAAACGATAGCTTTATTATATTATGAAATGGAAGACACAAGAAATAAAAATACTTCCTAACAAACAATGACGATAACGTTAAGTTGGCGATGGAGCTGGTAGAAGTAGAAGTATTCTTTCTATGCTATATCCTAGGTTTGTATTGTGGTATGTACATGACGGTAACGGTATATGCACCCATAATTGCTAGAGATGCAGCTATCTGATTTCCACTTAGAGACTTGGACTTGTTTCTGATTAGTTTCGTTGGCATTGGCATTGGCATGGGTGCCCTCGATTAGTGTCCTGAAGTCCCGGCTTCTCCCCTGTGGGTTTCTTTTGTCGAGCTAAAAAATCAAATATGCAGAACATAGTATATACTGTCAGCAGACTGTAAGCCGGGAAGTAATAAAACAACCCAAATGTTTTAATAAAATTTAGTGCTCTCAATATTATTCAGTTTTCGTCCTACAATAGTAAAAAAAATTATGTTTAATTATTTGCAAATATTTTTAATACTAGTTTAGACGCGTTGTTAAGAATACTCGATGAAATCTGAAAATGTGATGAACATACTTTATGGTTTAGAAGATCTTCAAAAGCAAATTTAAAAGCTTGCTTGTAAATAATGAAAAACATATTTCTTTATAATTACGTTTTATTCAAGGTTGTATTTAGTAGACGAATCGGAATATTTCCAAGCAGATAAAATGTTCTTATACTGTTGCGTAGGCGTAACTGCTATCAGAATTTTTGAATGCTACATAGCATTAAAATGTTTGCTTTTCAAATTTAATGCTTGGTGGGAAATTCAAAATTTTGGTGCATATTAGGAAAATCAAAGATGATAATAAATCATAGAGTTTTGATAGGATATGACCTCTATGCCTGGTACAGTTAGAAAGTTAGGGGTCGTTTTTAACATGGCATGTTATTAATACGTGACTACACATACTGACCCTACCCATGACATTATTTATGGAAGACCCTTTATTGTCTTGTTATGAGGTATTACCATTTATCATCTCACAATCAGTACTAATACTGTTATTGGTATACCGCGTTACTAACGTGTTAATTCGGGTTATAGTTTAACGCCACTTGTTAAGTTTTGCGCATTGCTTGTTTGTTCCTTGAGAACCAGATTGTTAGAAGCAAAATCTTTAGTCGAAAAATTAGCTAGATTATATACAAAAACAATAAATTAATACTATACAAAAAAAGTGAACACCGTTTAGAAGCAAATAGCGTTAACTTGTGCTTTTCCACTCTCAAACATTACGTGCTATGCATGTACATTTAATTATTAAATGCATTAGCAACATAGTCGAAATAATCAGTAATTTTGTATAGGATTTTATGGGAGCTCATCCAGCAATGAATTGGCTTATTTTGGCACTTCAGCCTTGAAGCCCATGTTGTACACACGTATAGGTCTACAACATACCTACCTCTGTAAACGAATTTATCAGGCTGAGCCCTAGCATGGGAGCGCGATTGCCAAGCAAAATCCTAAACCAGAAATAGAAAAAGGGGAAAGTAGTGGAATGGTTATAAGACAATACAATGAGGATTAGAAGATGAGATCATGACGATCCGGATCCAAATCAAAAAGTTAGTGTTTTCAGATGGGAAACAAAAAAACTTGTAACTTTTTCTTTTTTTCACTCTTATTCCCGTAGTCGTAATCTTCCTCCCCCTCTTTCTCATCTTTCTACTCGACCATGGATTTTTTTCTGGACACTAAACAGGAAAATGCGTATTTATTTGGCATCATTTTGTGAACCTTTCTATAGGTATATACTTCTTACACGTATATCACTGACTTACCCAGCGCCAACTCCAGTCCAGTGCATGCAACCTTAGTCGTAATTCGTATACATATAAAGCAAGAAAGTTGCAGTTGGATGATGCTGGCCTTGATAATGGTAGAAAATTGAAAGTTGGACGAGAACAAAGGAAATGAATAAGAGGGAAACAAAGTGTGTACATAGCGGTATTTGTATCAATGAAAGGTATGTTACCTGTATACTGAAACACACTTTATAATACTACAGATACTATACTGATTGTGATTCAAAGGAACCTCCTTTGTCTCTCATACATATTTTCATTGCATTTATTTGCTAACCTTTTTTAATTACAATCAAACAACGTAATGCAGTTCAAAGATTTTCAATTTTTGGAGAAGAAACAAGACATTTGGTTCTATTTATAAATTACTGTACAAATTGGGTATATAACCTGTCATTTAATTTATCGCCAGCTTTATGTGTAAGTTTTACGGATTTTGAATTTTGAGGCTTAAAAAATACCTTTCACATTAGCATGTTTTAAAATTCAATAATTTATATCCCAATAATATAATATGTAAAAGTCTGAAAAATGTTCCCAAAAATGCTTAAAAAAATTTTAATTTTTATAATATACACAAAATACAATACTGGTAAAATCAAATATACGGAAATAATTGTTTCAAAATGTTTTTACACAAAACAAACATTACAAAATTTGAATGATTGCAGAGTAAAGTATCAAATTTTAAAAAACTTCAATGAAAATGACGTGTTTAAATTTCTTTACACATTTGTAAACATTGAAGCTTCCACATTTGGATAAACGGTAGACAACTGCTTTAAAGAAATTTCTACCATTTTTAACTCAATTTAAATGGGATTTAGATTTAAAGATCATTGCCCTAATAAGATGCATATATGGAAATAGTTGGCGTTCATAATTTTTCGTTTTCTTGTACTTCTTCCCATTTTAATCAAATCCCATTGAACAGTGAGCCGTAAAAGGTAAAACGGGGAAACTTGAGATTAAAGTGAACGATTTCCTTCCAGCATGCAGCAGTCGTTTCATTTAGCTTAAAAGTTCAGCAGCGTTCAGTTTCAGTTTGAGTCAGTTTATAAAGTTTTGTAGTATAAAACAAATACATTGTACGATTATATTCCTAGCATTCTACAAGTCTATATTCCATGTTAGGCAAAAAATATATCTTGAAATTGTGTTTTATTTTGTGTAGTATCTTCATGCATTTCGGTTTTTCAGCACAACGGATATTTAGCATAGTCAAACTTCACGTAAACGCTTAAGTGGAATAACCTACTTTTTTGAAAATATCAAAAAATAAAATATATTATCAATTAGTTTTCCCATACTAATCTAATTAAAAAATTGCGTAGCGTAAACGCCGCTAGATAAAAACGCATACAGTTTAACACTATTTACAGAATTGAGTGTGTGATGAAAGGATAATAAATTTGCTTTCATTAATTTAAAGCGAAATATAACGTCCACTATATTTGATAGTTCCAAAACTGCCCAGACTTAAAAAATCCAAACCATTTAAACTACTGTTAGGGGTTGTACGTATATGCGGTAATTGGTAGGGTCAAAATGTGTACCTGAATATTAGTCACATCCTATGATTAAGATAGCCTTAACCTTAACGCAGTGGTAAAGTTGATGACATGGTTCCTAAAATTGAAATATGTACAGCGTGTGGAAGCAAGTCTTCGCGATGGGGGTTGGGATGAATTCAAGTGCATATAACTCATAAACGGTTAAAGCAAATAACATGTAAATTTAAATAAATGTAAGTCATTTTATTAGTTATAAATTTCAATGCATGCGAAAGCTGTAGCTCAACTACATTTAGAGAATTTAAATTAAATCCAAAAATTTAATGAAAAAACAAGGAAAACAAGTCTTTGCGATTTAATTTTTTTTTTAAAAACTAAATCTATTTATTATCTAGTATGACCTCCATTTGCGGTCAAACGCTCCTAAATCGTATTCGTAACAGAGTAGACTAGCTTTATGGTGAATTTAGGACTAATCTTTTCTCACTCCTTTTGTCAGACAGTGATCAATTCAGTTGGGCTGTTTTGCATAGGTTTAAGCCTAATTCTGGAGATTTTCATTCAAAATATCTATTTAAGCTTCCTTAATCATGGTTGTGAGGATATTGACTAACGTTCCTACTCTTTGAGCAAAAAAAAGCCCTATACTATAAAGCTCCCTAAAAAACACAACGAGTAACATACATGATCAAATTCAAAGGACGTAGAAAATTGGGGACGCGAATACCGGTCTTGAGGACTTCATTAATTGAGCAACATTCTTCGGTCCAATGAACCCAAATTCTGCCAATGTGGTGTCAATAGTGTTTAATAAGTGTGAGGAAGGTCTGAAAAAGTCCTTAAACCTGGCGGAGTGACATCTACAGTCAAGTACGGAGAGGGTTTTTAACGCCCCTTTAAATGTCCTACTTAATTGAACTTGATCATGTATATTACTCATATTTTTTAGGAAGCGTTATAGTATATGACTGTTTTTCTGCTCAAGGAGTCAGAACGTTAGTCAATAAGTCAATATCCTCACAACCTTGATTGAAGAAGCTTACATATATATTTTGAATACAAATCTCTAGAATTAGGCTTAAACTCGTGCAAACAAGCCCAACCAAATTGATCACTGTCCGACATAAGGAGTGAGACAAGATTAGTCCTAAATTCACTATAAAGCTAGTCTATTCGGTTACAAATACGATTTAGGAGCTTTTGACCACAAATGGAGGTCATACCAGGTAATAAATATATTAAGTTTGAACAAAATTAAAATCGCAAAGACTAGTTTCCCTCATTTTGTCATTAAATCTTTGCAATTGATTGTATTTCTTAAAATATAGTTGAGCTACAGCTTTTGCATGCACTGCAATTCATAACTAATAAAATGACTTACATTTATTAAAATTAACATGTTATTTGCATCAACCGTTTATAAAATATATGCACTTTATTCACCACAACCCCCATCTTGCTTACACACGCTGTATATATATGGCATTATTTATGTGCGAATTTTTAAAAAACTTTTTTAAAAACCTTTGACTATTTCTCAAGCTGTTGTTCCCACCTTTATTGCTTGGAGTAAATATTGGAATTTATCTCCATCATCTATGTCGTTGCCTTCGTCTATCTTTTTAAAAACAGACCAAAATCCCAACCACTCTTTCAGTTTACCACCAAACTTAACTAGTTCTAGCTTTGGAAGTTGGAACTTTCTTTTGTTGCCACTTTCGTAATCACCATGTTCACTATTATTTCTATTACTGTGATGATTTTGTAGGAATTCTTTTTCGATGACATCTTTAATCAAAAGACGGCACTCAATTAGCTTCTCTTTAAATTTAGGAATGCCTTTTGATTTATTTAGATAGTTTTCATCCGTGGCAGTTTCATCTTTTTAAAATCGCACTTACAATTTGTTGATCGATTTTAGTCATCTTCTTTACTTTTGCTTCCATTGTGGCAAGTTGCAACCGAATGGTTAACTTATCTGGAGTTTCTAAACCAAGCTCATCTTTTATTTCTTTGCATAGCTTGGTTACGGAAGCGCGAATGGGAGTACGAGATTTCTTTAATTTATCTTTATCCATTTTGACTGTGTGAATGTAATTAATTATCTTCATATACAATATTTAATTATATGGTATGTATCTCTAGGTAGTATGTGGTGAAAACACGCCGACTGTTATTTGTGTCACAAAACTGCCGCCTGGTACTGTTCTGTGTTTTGTAAAACTACACTAAACTTTTCACACAAACTTTAATTTGTTCACCTGAGGTCCTGTTACGGTCGCCAGATGTTAATTTAATGGTAAACCTCTTATTCTGGATGATGTAGATAAGTGAGAAAGATAATAGTTTTGTTAAAAGTTATAAAGTTAGGATTTTATTCACACAAATCACACATTCACACAGGGACAGAAAAATGGTTAGGTCCGGCTTCTATGCTTTCTACTCGTACTCTACTTCTTACCGCTTAAAGATGACGAATTTACACACTACATTTTTTACAGTTTTACTCATCACCACTGAGGGCGCTAGACCTCGGACATGTATAAACAAGGTATATAACATACTTACTTATATTTGTTTGTTTCATATAACTTCCTGCCAAACTCATAATAATTATTACATAAATAGTAACTACGTATAGTATTCTCTAATAACGCCAAGTTTCAGCCAAAGCCCAATATGTAGGTTTAGAAAATACAAGCATTTAAATATGCTAAAAAATATGCCATTTGAAGGCCCATTGCAAGTAATGTAGATACATACGTATTCTAGTGAGTGAGATTTAGCTACCTAATCTATGAATTCCTTTCACTAGTCTCAAGCAGAGGTTTACGCTTAACGTGAATAGTAAATATCCCCGTGCCGGTCTCGGTCTCGTTCGCTCTTTTCCTCCGACCATGGAAGCAGGAAGTTTGACTTCCAGTTTTGGGCATCTGTTCAGCTCCGCTTCTTCTCTCCGCTGTTTCCCCACACACTCTCAAAATATTCAGTTTCAGTCTCCAACAATCCCTTCAGCCGTAAGCACACGCTCCAAATCAGCTCCGACTTTCAACGCCTAATACTCTTTAAGCAGTTCACTCTTTACTGTACTGTAAGGGAAATTTCGTACTCGGATAAAGCCTTATAAAAGGTTTGACATTTAACATTTTCTTAGCCAGCCTCAATGCCGTCTATGATATTGAACTAGTGAGTAATTATATTCTAATATTCGCTCGACAACAAAAACATCAAATGTTAAAACACGGAAAAATACAAAAATGCACAAAAATCCTGATTTTTTTCCCGATGAAAAGAATTGGCCGAAATTTTGAAAAAAATACTAAAGAAAAAGCTGCAACCTGAAAATAGTTAATTTTCGAATATTTAAATAAAAACATATTAAGGTAAATCCTATTAAAATTATCATAAATCATTTTTTACAAGAAGTGTCAGTTTTGCAAAGCGCTCAATAGGTTCAATTTTTTCTCAGTTCCGATGTCAGTGTGAACTTCTCCAAATTCAACTGATAATAAAAATAAAAATAGAGCAACACAAAATAAATAAAAAAAGTTGGAAAATAAAGAAAATTTAAGAAAAAGAAAAAAGAAGATTTTATTTAGACTAAAGTTGTGAGACAAACAAATTTAATGAATGCTCTCAAGCTTTATTTTGATTTCGCTATTGACATTCACTACTCCGTTCGACATTGACACAGGGACAGGCCATTGACGGGAGAGTGACGTTTAGACCCAAACCGTTATCAACAAGAACTAAACTGAAAGTGAAAGTGAAACCGTTCAGCGTAACCTTAACCTTGGCGGCTGTAACCGTGGAATTCCCGTTAGAAGCAGAAAGAATTGTAATCGACACTTAAGTGCATGACTAGTACTAGTACTACTACGAGCAGTAAAGTAATGGAAATATTTTTGAAAACTATAGAACGCCAAAAAAGCTAACATTTTTGCGGGAAGAACATCGAGTGAATAATTCAAATAAAACATTTTTATATATGATTCTTTCAATATATATTTTTTTTTCGCACAATATTTCATTCCATTTTGAGGGCGAGCTTTAAATTACAAAAACATGAAAAGTCGAAAATACAGTCCTTAAATGTCAATGCTACAGATGCTGCTGAAACTACTGTGCAGATTATATTTGTATGTTTGTGATTTTCTTCGTACACTGATCGTCCTACACTTTACACGTGACAAGGATATATTGGCAAAAACTGAACACAATTAAATTTGCAAAGGAACTAAAGGCGTAAGGATGTGGATATCCGTAGAATGATGTTGCTCTGCATCTGTCGAATTCGAATTCCAAGTTGAAATACAAAAAAATATACATGTATAAACAGGCAAAATTAACAACGTCTCTAAATAGTTCCTTTACGCTGCAGTCTACAGGCTTCCCAAAGCAGCAGCCACACAAGTTTCACTGACAGATATCAAATTTGTTCTAGTGTGAAATTCTACTCTTTTTTTAAAACTCTACACTGTTCTCAGTTCACTCTGCATTTCATTTGTTCGTGAGACTGTGAGACTTGGCCTACAATACACAAAATCGTGAAACTCATTATTTCCTCTTTCATGTCTTTCACTCCCCGATTCGCACAGATATTTCTCAAGAATTGTTGAGCATTGGGTTCGTTCAGATTCGGATTTGAGTTTGGATTTTAGACTTCACTGAATTTACTTCGCTGGAGAAATGTTTTAGTTGCTCTCGTTCTGTTTCTTTCTGACGCGTAGTGAAGGTTTAGTAGAGTTTCAAGTTTAAAAAAAGAAGGACAAAGAAAGCGGATTTGGATCATATTTCAAATCAGATTTTAATCAAGTTCTTGTTTTTTTGTAAACAAGGAATCTACTTCTGTTTAAATCTACATACAAAGTTTAAACTGTCTTAAAAATATTGTGCAATTTCAACGACGGAAAAGTGGAGACATTTTTAAATATTTTTTAAGGGAAGCAGAAGCAATTCTGTGCGTGTCATAAAATAGGAAAGTTACTAAATCCTGTAATATTTTTATTTGTGTTAGTGTTGGTATTGGTTTGGCTAGCGATACTGTAACCAATATCTGTTGGTGAAGTTTGTTTGTGATTTGATAATTTCTTTGTTTTTACCTGCATACTATTGTGTAACAAAGATTTAAAATCAGTTCATCGTTTTATTGAAGATAGAATTATTGAAAACATTGAATAATTGTGGCTATATTTACAAATATTTGATTAAAAAAGTTGATTTAAATTTTCAATCTGAGAAGCGCTGAATTTTGTGCGCGGATATATGGAACAGGTAAATATGCTGAAATTGGATTTTTTTTGGTGTTTTAATAAGAATAGAAGTACCTAAGTCAAATAGATAGTGTACAATTTATAGTTTGGCATTATTTGTGATTTAGTATCAACACCGTTCAAAACTTCTCCTGATTAATTGCATACGCTTATAAACATAGATGATATCATTATAAAATCAGTTATTATATTGAAATTAAGTCAACTTAAAATGAGGTTTTAAATTAACATGCTAAATTTTAATGAAGTCATGACAGTTTGTTCCTTGAAATACATTGTATTTCTTTCCCCTATTGAATATTGAGTATGTTTAAAATATTGTGGTGTGTGACCAACCAGAAAAACATGGACCGGGCCTAGGAAATTAAATATGTATTATAACTGTAGTAATCTTACCTTAATACTATACACCTGGAGATAATATCCAATAGAAAGCTATTTATATACCCTGTGTTGCTACGTTTTGAGTTGTTGTCGTGACGTCATACCGTCAGTAATATTATTGCAAGAAATAATATTGTTGATATTTTAATTATTAAATTAATTCATCATTTTTGCTCTTTTAAATTATATTATTTATTTTCTACACTGTAAAACGAAGTGTACAGTGCAATGCAATGGAAGATTAAGAGAGCGAGAGAAGAAAATAGACAGATGCGATTAATGATTGAACAAGCTAACACACTCAATTATATTCTGAGCGATAGGAATCTTAATCTTTGTGAAATTATATGAAAGTCGTATTGATATTTTTGAGGAATTATTGTGCTTAAATAATAAAAACCTAATTATCATTTTTCATTAATTTATGTAATCTGCAATCGTATTCTCATTGAGTGCTACCGCTAAGCTGAACATTTTTATTTTATTTCTAAACGCCGTGGGCTTTTCATATGGTCCTTCGATACCTACTTTGAGGCAACCTGGGATTTGCAACCCTGTTTTCTACCAACTCCGTTGTTTGCTACAGAGGACCCCGTCGAGCAGCTGCTTTTTTCGGGCGTTTTTCTGGACATCGGCCGTGCTCCTACATTTTTTCTTCGGCTGGATTTGCGTGTACGTCGGACTTGGGCAATATCGAACGAGGGGCGTACCGTGTGTCTGGATATAATCGTTTTTGGGAGCACTTTCTGGATTTTTTCTTCATCATTTTTTTGGCGGGAAGTTTAAAAATTCTGGATTTTTTGCTGTTTTATCCCGGGGCTTTTGGCGGGAACTTTTAAAATACAAGAAACTGTGCTTTTTTTTCTGGATTTCGTTGCTTCGTCTCCAGCATCAGTATCGTATTGCCTTTTTTTGGTGCTTTTTGGCTGTGCTTTAACAAAAAAAAGAATCACATTTAATTTTTTTTGCTCATTTTTTTTTAGCGGTCTTGTGCTAACATACCTACTTACCTGCTTACCTGCTGCTGCTGCTGCATTTTCCCTTGGTGCTTCTTGGAAATCGTCTGTATTTTTCTTCTCATGGCCGATCCTATGTCGACTGGCTTGCGTCGCAGTGCGCGTCTGCGTTCTGGTGCTGTACCGGGCAAGCCTCCCGTCGTGCCCCTTGTGGGCAGGGAGACCCCAGGAGGGGTGCGTCTACCACCACTGTCGCCGCCATCTGTTGACGGGGGGAGAAATGATGATGCAGAATCAGATGATAAAAGGGATGCTGCCTCAACTTCTTCTAACTACTAGTCCGTAAGTCATCGTTCTACAAAGACGAAGTCAAGTGTTCGGTCAACAATGTCGTCAAGTGCTTCTCGTGCACGAAAGCTGAAGTCAGAAGAATTACTTTTGGCTAAACGGAAGCAACATGAGGCATTTTTTGAGCTCAATGAACGCCAACGTAAGAGGGAGGAAGCACGTATTAAGAGAGAAGAGGAGCGGGATAAGATTGAAGCGGCACGTGATCAAGAGTTACGAACATTAATGATGTTAGATATGGATTACAACCATACCAAGGGCGAAGTAGATGCTGAGTCCAATTCTTCTCAAGATTTAAGTAATGAAGAATGCAGTGATGCTGATGATAGCACTACAGGGACAGATCTCATTAGATAACCAACGCCCCATAAAGGTAACTCTATTTGTGCCAATAAATCTCAAGGTATTAGTAAAGAGTCTGTTGGTAATGATGCTAAAGACCCAACATCGTCAAAGTTAATGCCGATGTCACGGGCAGGTGGCGCTGTACCCGGTGACATTTCAACTGGTCTTGAGGGCATAGATGATCAAGACACACGATTATTAGACGCAATAATTGATCGTTTAAAGGTACGGACGGTGCCTAAATCTACAGAGGTCGGCACATCGCCTATGTCTAGGCCATTGACCCAGGTCACTAACCCGATTTCGTTGCTTTTGGGGAACATACCACCACCAGAAGTCGCATCTGACCCCATGCCTATAAATAATATTGCTAATGGTTCTAGATTTCTCCCAGCTGGGGTAGATGTTGCCACTTCATCTGTTACTAATTTACATGCTAGTGACTCAAATACCATTTTACAACAGTTTATTGTGCGTAGTAAGATGAATACTGATCTTCCGGTATTTAATGGTCAACCTGCTGAATGGTCGTTGTTTATTTTAAATTTTCGTCAGACTACAGCTGCTTGTGGTTTGTCAGATCAAGAGAATGTAGTGAGACTTCAAAAGGCATTAAAAGGTCAAGCTAGATCTACAGTGCTTCCGCTGCTGAGCATACCCGAAAATGTTTCATCGATTCTTTTAATTTTGGAATGGACGTTTGGTAGACCTGATCAAATTATAGAGTCTTTCATTGATCAGGCTAAGATTACAGCTGCGCCTAAAGACGGCAAACCTGAAACATATATCAATTTTTCAAATGCTGTTTCTAATTTGGTTCTTAATATAGAGTTATTGAAATGTGAGGAACATCTTTACAATTCTCACTTATTAAAGAAATTTGTTCAGAAATTGCCATCCAGTCTAGAATTTCAATAAGGAATGGTTGCTTCTAAGTTACAAGGGAAAGTTAATCTTCAGGACTTTGCTCATTGGTTAATGGATGTTTCTCATGCTGCTTCTTTCATGAACATAAACTCTTTGGTGTATCCTACTGATGACAAGAAAAAGAAAAATCATGTTCTTCTTCTTAAGGGTTCAACTAAGAAAAAGCCAGAATTCAAATGTCTTTGTTGTGGGAAGCCACAACATGAAGCTGCCACATGTGGTGAGTTTCAGAAATTGAATGTTGAGAGTCGCTGGGACAAGGTTGCTGAATGGAAGGTGTGTTTCGTTTGTCTTCGCAAGGGACATCGCTCTCCTACTTGTCCTAAGAAGAAGCAATGTGGAGTTGATTCCTGTGAATTGTTTCATCATCTTTTATTGCACAGACCTCCAAAGGGTTCGCCTGCTGCCGTTTTGCCAGCTTTCAACGGTCATGCTCACAACAAGGATAAAAAGGTTTATCTACGAATTCTTCCAGTCGTTCTTGACGGTCCTTCTGGTAAGCTATCAACGTACGCATTATTAGACGAGGGTTCAACTGTCACGATGCTTGATTCTACAGTTGCGGCTAAGCTGGGACTCCATGTTCCACAAGAGTCGTTGTGTGTAACTACATGGTCTGATACTGAGACAAGTTCTGAGTCTATGCGGGTTACTTCAGGAATTTCTTGAGTTCATGAAAACGCTAAGAGTTTCAAGCTTTCTATTGTTCGGACGGTCGATTCTATGGATCTTCCAGTTCAGTTTTTAGATATGGACAAGGTGAAAGCTGATTATCCGTATTTACAAAATGTTCCGTTTGAATCTTTAGCTGGGGCTTAACCTACAATTTTAATTGGTCAAGATAATCATTTGCTTACTTTGAGTCGATCTCATGTTGCTCGGGCTTGGACTGAACCTTTGGCTACAAAGACTTGGCTAGGGTGGGTGGTTCATGGAAATTCTCCTATGGGTGGGAGAGTTGACGTTCAATATTCATATCTTTTGACTGAAAGAGAACAGTCCGATCAGGCTCTTCATGAACTAATCAAGAAGTCATTTTCAACTGAGAATTTTGGTGTAAAGATTATTGATCCAGATTTACGAACTAAGGAGGACCTACGTGATATAGGTATCATGGAGCAGACTACTAGAAGAATTGGTGAGAGATTTGAAACTGGACTTCTTTGGAAAAAAGATGACGTTTACTTTCCTGAGAATAAATCAATGGCTCTTTGGAGATTAGGTAACGTTGAACGAAAGATGGATAAGGATTCAAGTTATGCTCAACAATATTGTGAGAAGATTGAGAATATGATTTCTAAGGGATATGCTAGGAAAGTAGATCCTGCAAAGCTGAAGAATCGTACTTCTAAAACTTAGTATCTACCACATTTTGCTGTTTTCAATCCCAATAAGCCAGGGAAGATTCGAGTAGTTTTGGACGCTGCTGCTAAAGTAAATGGAGTCAGTTACAACAGTATGATGGCGACTGGTCCTGATTTACTTAAATCAATTGTAGCTATTCTATGGAGATTTCGTCAGCGAGAAATTGCATACACAGCGGATATCAAGGGAATGTTTCCTCAAATACTAATAAAAGATGAAGACCTGGATTGCCAGCGTTTTCTCTAGAGAGGCATGGATCGAGATGAAGAGCCAACGGTGTATAAAATGAAGAGTATGATTTTCGGAGCTGCTTGTTCTCCCACTTCCGCTCGTTATGTAAAGAATATGAACGCTAAGAAATTCATAGAGAAATTTCCAAAGGTGTATGAGTCCTGTGATAAGAATATGACATGGATGACTTGTTGGAGAGTAAAGATACAAAAGATGAGAGTATTGATCATATTAGAAATGTCATTGAAGTTCATCGTCGAGGAGAGTTTCAAATTTGCAATTGAACAAGTAATTCTAAGAAAGTACTTAAACAGATTCCAGAAGATTTTAGAGCTGCTGGCTTCAAGAATTTAGATCCAGATTCATATTTGCCAATTGAGCGGGTTTTAGGTATGTTTTATAATTCCGAATCAGATGTTTTTACATTCAAGTTAAAGTTACATAAGGTGAAGGAAGAAGTACGTACAGGAGCTAGAAAACCAACTAAGAGAGAGCTGCTTTCGTTAGTGATGTCTGTCTACGATCCTCTCGGAATTCTTATTCATCTTATTATTAAAGCCAGGATGATTCTTTAAGATATTTGGAAGCTTGAAACTGGATAGGATGAGGACATTTCTGATGAGATTTTTGCAAGATGGAAATATTGGTTGGGTGAATTGCAAAATATTACAACAATCGCTATTCCAAGATGCTATGATCAATTCTTCACTTCCTCAAAGTCAATACAATTACATACTTTTACTGATGCAAGTAGTCAGGCTTTTGCAGCTGTATCATTTTTTAGGATTACAGTCAATGGAGAGATTAAAGTTATTTTTGTATCTGGAAAGGCTAAGGTGGCTCCTTTAAAATTTATGTCCATACCAAAGTTTGAACTTCAGGCGGCTCTAATGGGAAGTAGACTTTCTAATGCTATTGAAATGGAGCATGAATTACAATTGGAGAAGAAATTTTTTTGGAGCGATTCTAGAATTGTTCTTTGCTGGTTACGTTCCCATTCCATTCGATTTAAGCAGTTTGTTGGACACCGGTTGGGTGAAATTCAGGAATTATCTAATTCTGATGATTGGCGTTGGGTGCCAACAAAAGACAATGTAGCGGATGACGCAACAAGAGACATTAAGCGTAGTGATGTCAGTAACTCTAGTAGATGGTTCAAGGGTCCTGAATTTTTATATCAAAGCGAAGAGGATTGGCCCATCGAACCAACAGCAAAGACAACCGAGATCGGTGAGGAGGCTGAATTTGTCGCGTTGATTAAACCTTCGAATAAATTTTCGCTCCCAGATATTTCTAGATTTTCGGCATGGCTAAAGTTAATAAGAGCTACAGCTTGGATTCTACGATTCGTGAAGATGTGTAAAATCAAGAAGAGATGGAATAGAGTAAACGGGTATTCAGAACTAGCTCCAGAGGAATTACAGGCTGCAGAGTTATTATGAATTAAGAAAGTTCAGAGTGATCACTTTATTGATGAAATTCGAGTTTTAGCATCTTCTAAGGCTGTTTCGCCTTCAAGTAGGCTTTTCAACTTATCTCCAAGACTTGACGATAGTGGAATTCTGAGAGTGCAAGGACGAATGGACAATTGTGATTCAGATGAATTTGTCAAACATCCATATATTTTAGATCCGTCTCATCAATATTCAAGGCTACTGATTAATTACTATCATCAAAAGCAAGGTCATCAGGGTCAAGAAACAATAATTAATGAGATTCGGGCTAAGTACTGGATTTTAGGAGTTAGAAGTCTGGTAAGAAAGATATGTCCAGATTGTCAGTATTGTAAGGTCAAGAAATGTAAGCCAATAATTTCAGAGATGAGTCAACTGCCTGAATGTCGCGTCATTTCTCAATTGAAACCATTTTTACATTCTGGTATTGATTTCTTTGGACCTTTCCTGATCAAAATGGGGCAAAAAAGGGTCAAACGATATGGGGTAATATTTACGTGTATGGCTTCTCGAGCAATTCATATTTAGATCGCTGATTCGTTAACAACTGATTCGACAATTATGGCAATCAGAAGATTTATGGCTAGACGTGATGAGCCTAAGGTAATTTATTCAGATAATGGGACAAATTTTAGAGGTGCTGACAAGGAACTAAAAGTTGCTATTCAAGATCTGGACAATGATTCTATTCAAACAAAATTAGCTCCTAAGACAAGATGGTTGTTTAATCCTTCACAAGCCCCACATTTTGGGGGAAGCTGGGAACGATTAATTTGTTCCGTGAAGACAGCTTTGACAGCTATATTAAAGGGAAGGATCCCAACAGATGAAGTTTTTCGAACGCTAATGGTTGAGGCGGAACATATTGTCAATTGCCGACCTCTAACAAAAGTGTCCTGTGACATCAACGATCCAACTAGTCTCACACCTCATGATTTTTTAATTCCATATGGTGTTTCTGTTTCTTCTCCAGGTTTATTTACCAATAGTGATCTCAAGTTACGAAAAGAGTGGCGTAAGGCTCAAATTCTATGTGATCATTCCTGGAAAAGATGGGTAAAGGAATATTTACCAACGTTACTTCAACGAACTAGGTGGTAACAAAGCACTGGTGGGATCGAAGTGGGAGATGTGTGTGTTCTAGTGGATTCTAGTGGACCAAGGAATTGCTGGCCAATGAGCATGATAGTCCAAACATATCCTGGCAAGGATGGAGTTGTTCGCGTATGTAATGTACAGACTCAAGGTTGCATCTTTCGTCGGCCTGTGACCAAGATATGTATTCTGGATGTAATCAAGACTGAAGGCAGTGACGACTAATTATGTCCCGACAATGGTGGGAGAATGTTGCTATGTTTTGAGTTGTTGTCGTGACGTCATAACGTCAGTAATATTATTGCAAGAAATAATATTGTTGATATAAGGTAGCAGGTAAGTAGGTATGTTAGCACAAGACCGTTAAAAAAAATTGAGCAAAAAAAATTAAATGTGATTCTTTTTTTTGTTAAAGCACAGCCAAAAAGCACCAAAAAATAAAAATAATTAAAATTTTAATTATTAAATTAATTCATCATTTTTGCTCTTTTAAATTATATTATTTATTTTCTACACTGTAAAACGAAGTGTACAGTGCAATGCAATGGAAGATTAAGAGAGCGAGAGAAGAAAATAGACAGATGCGATTAATGATTGAACAAGCTAACACACTCAATTATATTCTGAGCGATAGGAATCCTAATCTTTGTGAAATTATATGAAAGTCGTATTGATATTTTTGAGGAATTATTGTGCTTAAATAATAAAAACCTAATTATCATTTTTCATTAATTTATGTAATCTGCAATCGTATTCTCATTGAGTGATATTTTTAGTTGCTACTAAAAATATATATTTTGCTACCGCTAAGCTGAACATTTTTATTTTATTTTTTAACGCCGTGGGCGTTTCATATGGTCCTTCGATACCTACTTTGAGGCAACCTGGGATTTGCAACCCTGTTTTCTACCAACTCCGTTGTTTGCTACAGAGGACCCCGTCGAGCAGCTGCTTTTTTCGGGCGTTTTTCTGGACATCGGCCGTGCTCCTACATTTTTTCTTCGTCTGGATTTGCGTGTACGTTGGACTTGGGCAATATCGAACGAGGGGCGTACCGTGTTTCTGGATATAATCGTTTTTGGGAGCACTTTCTGGATTTTTTTTTCATCATTTTTTTGGCGGGAAGTTTAAAAATTCTGGATTTTTTGCTGTTTTATCCCGGGGCTTTTGGCGGGAACTTTTAAAATACAAGAAACTGTGCTTTTTTTCTGGATTTCGTTGCTTCGTCTCCAGCATCAGTATCGTATTGCCTTTTTTTGGTGCTTTTTGGCTGTGCTTCAACAAAAAAAAGAATCACATTTAATTTTTTTTGCTCAATTTTTTTTAGCGGTCTTGTGCTAACATACCTACTTACCTGCTTACCTGCTGCTGCTGCTGCATTTTCCCTTGGTGCTTCTTGGAAATCGTCTGTATTTTTCTTCTCATGGCCGATCCTATGTCGACTGGCTTGCGTCGCAGTGCGCGTCTGCGTTCCGGTGCTGTACCGGGCCAGCCTCCCGTCGTGCCCCTTGTGGGCAGGGAGACCCCAGGAGGGGTGCGTCTACCACCACTGTCGCCGCCATCTGTTGACGGGGGGAGAAATGATGATGCAGAATCAGATGATAAAAGGGATGCTGCCTCAACTTCTTCTAACTACGAGTCCGTAAGTCATCGTTCTACAAAGACGAAGTCAAGTGTTCGGTCAACAATGTCGTCAAGTGCTTCTCGTGCACGAAAGCTGAAGTCAGAAGAATTACTTTTGGCTAAACGGAAGCAACATGAGGCATTTTTTGAGCTCAATGAACGCCAACGTAAGAGGGAGGAAGCACGTATTAAGAGAGAAGAGGAGCGGAATAAGATTGAAGCGGCACGTGATCAAGAGTTACGAACATTAATGATGTTAGATATGGATTACAACCATACCAAGGGCGAAGTAGATGCTGAGTCCAATTCTTCTCAAGATTTAAGTAATGAAGAATGCAGTGATGCTACACTACATAGCACTTGGTTTGCAGTTGGAAGTTCCGAATAAAATTTAAGTTCAAAATTTACATGTAGAAGAATTCATTCCCAGATTTTCTCGAGATTTCAAAGTTGTAAACTGAACGAAATTCTACACATATTGACTGTAACCGGAAAGTGGAAAACTTGAGTTGTGGGGAATATTGGTGAATTTGTGTTGTCAACAAAATTTACTTAATTCTTACTTACATATTGATACACATATGCAACCTATAGAAGTTTACTGGTCTGTTTTTACATACTTTGCTTTATCTATTTGAAATCGAACAAACCACAAACATGCAGGATTTTAAACAGAATATAGAGGGGCGTCCACTAATGACGTTAAGATTTAGGGGAGGCAAGAAGGACGGGGAAACAATTTTAAATAAGCGCACACTTAGAAAGAGAAAGTTAAAACTACCTATACAAAGTAAAACTACTTACACAGGGAAAGCATACGGTTTTAATTTACTTTCCAGAATTTCGATTGCCTCAGAAGACATCACCATTACCGTTACCGTTACCATTACCGGGGTACCGGTACTGGTACTTGTACCGATGACGGGACCCGCGTAGACAACTTGACATTGACAAGATACAGACGCAGGCAGACAGACGATGCCCACAATAATAATAAAAAAAAGTAATAGAAATACTGTCTTAACAATTGTCAAGAAAAAAAGAAATCCGAGATCCAACAGATTGGCAGGTTGACATCTGTTATGCTAATGCCACAACTGTACTGCACTGCTTCTCCAAACTCTATAACATGTACACCTCTGTGTATTATGCTCCTAATTATTATCTGTATTGACTTTTTTTTCCTCACTCACTTTGACAGTCAAAAGAAATCCGGGATATTGAAAGGAAAGTCGCGGTGTCCCTATTTTGAGCAGATTTTGATGCTGAAGCTAAACCCGAGACCAACGCTGAATTTGCACCCAAATTCCAAATCTAAGTCAAAGCAGTGCTGTGGAAGTTGTTTACATTTTTATTCGATTAGAAAACTTTGATGTTGCTTAAGTTTTGGGAAGAGAGAAGAGGATAGAAGGAGGGGGAAGATCGAATAGATAGAAATAAGACCACACACATCTCACAGATTTTATATTGTGAAGTTAGGGCTCTAGAGAAGCGTGCATAAATAACGTCGTACAAAAATTGAAAATTTTGAACCTTTAGCAGCAGCCCGCCCGGCGTAACGTGTAGGCCGGCCCTGGTGAAAATCAATGTTTGCCTTAAAAGGCTTCCCCTTAGACGTACCACGTAATTTATGCACCCTCCCTAGTCTAGTTTGTTTGAAACATAGCTAGCAATATACGTAGGTGAGTATAATATATTGTTATTGATATACTGACAGGCAGAATATAGAAAGATGTTCCAATGAGATGAAGGAGAGAAAGGAGAGAAAACTTGTGCGTTACTTTCTAAATTGAATCTGTGGATCTAAACCTTTCTTTCGCTATAGGCGACTGGACGATAAGCAACTACACAAGACTCTGCTTTCTAGCTATGTACATTTTGTAGTGCGTACTTATAATGAAATTGTCTGTAATGCACATAATGGAAACTTTGGGATGTTCATACTACAAGTATGTAGGAATAAGTATAGGATTCCGTTTCGATATCAGTTCAGTTTGGTATCAGTTAGCTTGATACAGGATGGAAAAGTATCTAACTTTCACATAGTAGCGAGGATTATTAGTCTTGCATTAGTTTCATAAAGTGCATAAACTTCTATCTAATTTGCTTTGTACTTTAAAAAAAGTTAAATACAGCATTTATCAATTTTAAAAAATAATTAAAATTGAACATCTTGTAATTTTTATAATTGTGTAAATAAAACATTTAGTACTTTTAAAAAGGATGCAAATGAATTTTTTTGAAATTCTAGAAAACATGTAAATGGAAAATTTTGCACTTTTTTAACATTAAACAAAAAATTAGTTTAACTGATCTAATTAAGGTTTTTTTACATACCGTATATCCTTTAACAGACAGCAAGTCTGTAAAACTACGCTGGTCAGTAATATCACTCGGTCACAGAAGGTTCAAATTTAAATAGTTCAAGGGGCGTAATAATACAAGATGTACAGTAGTTAGTAGTTCTTTATAATTCTAGCTGAAAACTGATATTTGTCATTTTGAATCTTCACCTACAATACGTAGTTGTATTAAAAAAACCAAAAAAAACGACAATACAAAACAGACTTCCCAAGCAGACATGCGATTTCAAATAAACGTACCTAGATAGACTTTATTGCACCAATAACGACAGGAAGATCCGTATTTATACTCTATTACCATTCACTGATTTACACATAATTTCACTTTTATAGTCTTCGGGATATATGGCTAACCAAAAATCCGGAACAGACACTAAAAACCAAAACCAAAGTCATCATCAAAATGTTCACGAGAGTTTTACTTTACTTTTCTTTGCAGAGGGGTTTGCTTCGCATTTCCTATTTTCCCAAATTCTCATCTTACTTGACAGTTGACACGACTTTTCTTCCTTTTATTGCTGTTTTCTAAGTTCACACTTTCGAAGCTAAGATTTAGTTGAATACATTTTGAAAATTGAATTGAATCCTCAAATGGAAATTTGTTGCATTTAAATTCGGATTTATTTCAGATTTCGATTTTACACTCAAACGATGGATTCTAATTTAATTTGAAGTTCTCACGAATCGAAGTTTCTACGAGTAGTTTGGGGACCAAGACATTAATTTTATTTGCATAAAAAAAATTATAAATAAAGTTTTTTAAATTCAAAACTGCTAGTTACAGAATTTTGGTAAGTTTGAAGTTGTAAATTGGAAATTTAGATTGTGGAAACAGGAAAATAAAATCAGTGACATAGGGACTTACAGATAACTATAACGTAGTTAATATTCGAGTTGATTATTTTTTTGTTCTTTTTAAGAAATTTTTTTAAACATCGTGAATTTATTAAAACTAATTTTAATGGGTTAGCACCTTTTTTCTATGTTTATCTCGGGATCTGTATGTGGCCTTTTTAATTGGGGTTTGCAAAACAATTTGCTTTCACTTTATAACATTATAGGGAATTTTAGCAGAGTGATCTTTTTCGATTTTAAATTTTAAGTTTTAATCATTCGTTAGTTTAGCACTGTTATATTGTTTAAAGTAATAGTCGTATAAAATTTAGCCTTGAATGGTTTTTTGATTTAGTTCTTGGTAAAAGTCTACGAAAGAAATAAAATAACGGAATCCGCCTGTGTAGTCTGTAAGTGGTTCAAAGCAGTGAGATAGGTGGAATTTAAAAATGTTGAAAGTAATTTAAAATACACATTTTTCTATAATATTTTTATTGAAAACTTATTACAGCAGTACTGGCAGAAAATATTAAAATTAGTTTAACGCCGCCAATCAAATATGTCAGTAATGTACTGATACATTCCTATTTTTGGAAGTTTTTTTGTTATGAATTTGCTGAAGTAAAAACAAGTAATCAAAATGGTTGTAATACTTGGGATCGTTCACAAATGACGTCATCAAAAAATCTTCATCTTTATCACCCTTTAGCCCCGCCTCTAGTGAGTAAGTAGACCCATTGACCCTAACTATGACGTCATTTAGTAACTATGTCGAAATTACTACTAACGCTAAAGCCCCCCTATTTTATAAAATTATTGCAAATTTTGTTTGACTTCGTACCGTATTATTTATTGGTTCTTTTGACGATTAATTAATTAATACAAACTTGCATATTTATATTTGCATTCTTTTTATAATATCTTACACATTGCTTTTTCTTTAAAAAACTAACTGAATTAACATTTAAAAAAATAACTGTGAATGTATCATAAAAGTGGGTCGTTTTCATTTCTAAGTTAAACCATACTACGTAAATTGAAAAAAGTAAATGACCTACTTGAACCAAAGGGGCGTTCGCCGTATTATGACTATACACGTTTCTTTGCGAAAGCAACACTATATTATCTAATATTTTCTGATACAACTATATACCAGGCCCAGTTCCCAAAAGTCTCTCGCCTCTTCTCATAAAATAAAACATTAAAACCTCTAAAGATAATTAATTGTGATCTCTCAGTGCTTCTTTCCATTTATAAAATTACAACTGACAGCGACTCTATAAAATATGAAAATGCAATATTAAGCACATATGTACATATTTTATAAAGCATCACTATGGGAGCGTGCATAAATGACGCAATAAAAAGTTGAAAAGAAAATGTTGAACATTGCATCCAGCACTATCCCCTTCTTTTTTAATACAATACAAATCTTGAGCCACTATCATTGAAAACGCACTACGTAACTTGTGCACGTTTTCCCAAAAGAAGCACACAAAACGTGTAATACTGGGTGGAAATTTTCAAGTGCCAAGGTAATTGGAATTGCTCTCCTTTAGGCTGAAAAGAAGACAGACTGCCTACTGGTACCGGCACTGTGGCAGTTGCCGGACTGCTCACTACTGTTCAATGTGAGGCTAAATAAGAACAGCGCTAAGAAAGAAAGAAAGCTGATCAATTTATTTGGTACTGAAGAAATCCGAATCTTTTTCTATTACAGTCACTATTTATTTTCCAAAAAAAAGCCCTATCTCTTACGCGATTTTTCTATGTACTCAGTGCAGCGAACGACGTACACACGTCTCTAGTCTATCTCGTCTATTTTTTCGTAGCCCAACCCTGAGCACTTTCTCTCTTATCATTAGTTGTAAAATTGACTTTAACAGTGAGAGAGGCCAAGTCAAGAGAGAAAGTAGCATTACATACGCTTTCACTCCAGTTCCTAACAGTAGCAAGGCGCTTAGTTCACGTTTGCTTTTTTGCACAGGACTTTCACATGTGCTTTTACTCCAGTTTTTTCATGTTTTTCTGTAGGAAAAGTGTAAAACTCTGTTCAGTAAACAAGGAGATACACAGAGGATCTATTGACTGTCGGTGTCTGTATTGCATTTCTGTGCTTACTGAGCTGGTGCCGATACGGGTGAATGGTACCGGACCTATACCGGTACCGGTACCTTTGCAGGACCAGGACTGCTAACATCTCGTGTCTGTTGTATTTTTTCAAACAATCTCTTAGAATTCTACAACTGCTGCTGCTGCTCCTGTTGTTTGGAATGTAATGAAATTCAATGGATGAGTTTAGTCTTCTGTCTTAGCGTCTGCTTTCTGTTTCTGTCTTGATTCAACAAAGGAGACAAGACAACTTCAATCTCGTTCACGATCTCGATCAAGAACCCGGCTTTATTTATATAAATTAAATCCATGTTGTCATACGCCAAGTACATGGACAGATGCGTGCCTTTGAGAGAGGGTAGAAGATGCTGGTTTTATATGGACATTGCTTCTATTATCTGTGAAGAATCAAAATCGGCCATTCGTAACTTAAGTTGGTGATGAAAAGGGTTATGTAAGAAAACACGAAATGACAAGGATGCGTACGATGTTTATAACGAGTATTTTAAAAGTGTAAAAAAATCTGTTTAAAGGGTATGGAAAACTGCAAATGAAATTCTATTTCATTTTTTGTATTGCACATTTTCTAAACGTTTAAAATGTTTCATTTCTTTTTTTTAATGCTAGTAATATTAGTACAGCTTGGACAGCATCAAAAATAGCGAAATGAAAAAATTCAATAATTTGTGTTGGTTTGGCGACGTTTAACTTGCTTTTATGTGAGTAGACGTTACCTCACCACGAGTTCATTTAATGATTGCTTTTGTTAAAAAAGTGGAAAGCCTCAAAAAATTATTGAAAGTGATGAAAGTGTACCATGTCACCTATGAGTTTTAAAATGTGAAACAAATTATATTTACGAGTTTTTAAAATTTTTAAAACATTTTACATGTTTTAACATAAACGTAAAAATTTAAAAGCATACAGCTGCTAATTATCAAATTAACTTAAATATTCGGTTTAATGGATAAATGCAAAGTGTTCCATTAACATATTTTTGAAAACTGTAAAATACTTACATCAATTGTTTTTGGAATTTTTAAATTGTTTAATTTTTTAAAGGTTTTTTGCAATTGTAAAATATTCTAGCTCCAATGGTCCAATGGTCATGATATGTTTTTCGTAGTTGGCACAATTTGTATTTAACAATAAATGACAAATGGCTGATTTTGACGCTTGCCTCATGCTATGCCAGTGCTGTTCAATAATATAATGCCCATGTGTTCAGCGTGTTTGCGAAATGGAACTCATGGGTTGTAAATGGGAGAGTTGCAGTGTTTGTGTCGTCAATCGTCAATCGTCAATCTTGTTGTCTTCCTTCCTTCCATCCATTCTCTCTTTTCTATCTCTGTCCATCGCCTTTTCCACTATTTCCTTTTCCTCGATACACTTTCGGAGTCAGATTAAGATTGAAATTTGGATCTTAATGTCAATTGTAAATGAAGAGTTTTTTGGCAAAACAGGATCAGTCCATCAAAGCAAATTTTACAGGAACAACGAAAAACGAATAAATGGTGACAGGTTAAGTTTTTGTAACTCAATTTTTTTCTACAGGTACTGCATCTAACGTAGCGTAATTACAAGCAGTTTTGTAATTCTAGGCCGAATTTGGAATGTTTTAGAAAATTTCCCAAAGTTTTAATTTGTGCACTTATCCCGTTTTCCCAAAAAATCAAAAACTTAACATGGGGTTAGAAGTCCGTGACAGGAAATTTTAATCTTTTTGAATGAAACTAAACTTTTTCTCAAGCTTTTATGTTTCTTTGCATAAAAACATTAACGCACAGTAATTGTGTTCTACAAACTACGAAAACACTGGAAAACAAAATTTAAATAAGAAATACAAGTTTTAGGAAGACTTATCCCAGTTTGCAAAGAATAATTTATTGGACTTATCCCGTTGTGCCAAAAATCGAAATTTGGACTATTATTTAAAATTGCTTTGGTTGAACTTTGACCTTTACCTTTTATCACAGTAATGTATCTCGTTGAATAGAACAAATAACACAAATAATCTCATTTTTGAAAAAAAATGGACTTATCCAGTTTTGCCAAAAAACTCTTCAAATGTTGATCTCCGTAGCATACACACAGCTCATCATTGAAAGTTTCGCACACATTTCAGAAGTTTTTTTTGTCACTATGCGATGTACTACGGTAATACAGGAATAATTACTAACTGACTAGACAGTGTTTTATTTAATGAAAAACAAGATCTAACAATAAAGTGCTATAGACTATGGACCGTTCAAATAGTGTGATAGACGTCCTCGCACGAAGTTAAATTATTGTCCTTTTTAAGTTGGAAGTTGTCAATCCTTCCAGTTGAAGACGAGAGTCAGCGGACGTTAATTAGTGATAAATTGAAACATGAAACAATTTAAATTAATATGCATTTGCCAATTTAAGTATTTTTTATAACATTTTTGTACGTGTAAGATCTTCTTACTGTCTTTAAAAATATTGTTTAACTTGCTGCATCTGTCAGAATGAGAGCCACAAAATAGTAGTGTACTGACGATGAGCTTATTATTACAGAGTAAAATTTGCATCACACTTATATTAAATTTTATTGTCTCATAAGCTGGTTTCCTTTTGAACCAAAAATTTTAAATTGCTTCCTGGATTTCTCTATTATATTGCAAAAAACAAGTTAAATTATCCTAAGTGGCTTTTAACCTCGACCATATCACAATAAGAAAGCTATTAGATTATAATATTTAACATTTAAAAACAAATATAAATATTAAATTTTTATACTTTCAAAATTCAAAATTTTAATATTGCGCACCTACTCTAAAACATTTCACTAGTCTTATCTAGAAAAATTCAGTTAACAAAATTTAAGGATCTACGTCTTCCAAAGTAATTCATTCTTTTAAGAAAAAGACAGCAAGTAAGGTTATTTAAACTATGAATTAAATCTATGAATTTATTTTTATACCGACTGCTAATTTTAAACTTTCAGTAAAGGGGAAAATTGATCGAGAGTATTACTCATTATTACTGTTCTTAGTAATAAAGTAAAATATTGTTTTTAAATTTTAGAATTGCTTTAAAAAATTTAAACCAAAAACATTTAAAATGTTACTAAGAATGCAATATTTCACCAGTTGCGTAGTTTATTTAGGCGCCATTTAGGAATGTGTCTTGTATTTTGCTCGTTAAAATTAAATGTTCGACTTTTTTCAGCGTCCTGGTTCCTGAAATTAACAATTAAAATACCTCCGCATAATTCATAATATGATACAACACTACGCTGACAACAAAAATGTAGCACCGAAAATAAAAATTCAAATAAATAATGTCACTACTTTTCCTTGGTTTTGAAGCAATAATTCGATTTCTTTCTTTTGTACATTCTGCAAATTATTTTTTGTGCATGTCGAGCTTCATTCTTCACACACACTCAGATTCGACTTTAAATAAATGTTTTCCTACCTATTTTAATATCGTGTCTAATCGTAAGAAAAACTTTTAGTTTGATTCAACTAGGAAAATTCAGTTGTAACGGTTATGAGGAGATTGGAAATACGACTACAAAGAAAACAAATACTTTTATCGCCCTTTAATGTTTAAAATTAATTAAACTATAGTAATACTTGCATATGTAGAGGTGTATGGAATCCTTCAAGATCTAAAACATTTTATACAAAATTAATTAATTGCAATACCTTGAACTTCCAAAATACATACATAGCGTTGGAAATAAAGCTCTTGTCAAAATATGTACCTGACCTATAAACAAAGCCTTGTCACATTTCCTTTTGGTTTCCGCCACGAGTCTTCAATCCTGAAATTTCATTAATTGGTCAATTAATTAAGTAAATATGTATATTCCTATAATCTCCTGTGCATTGAGTAGTGTGTGCAGTACTCACTCACAGTCTTTGTGTAAGTAGAGACTTTCATCACGTAGCAGCCCCCGGCCTAAGCTTTTTTGTACAGCATTTGAGCTCAAATTCCAATTAATTACGCCTATATGCTACGTTGACTTCAATAATAATATGGGATTAGACAAAATTAGGTTTGTATGTAGATCCAGTCGAATCATGTGTACAGTGAAAACACAAAGCTAAGAAGCGTAAGTGTTTGAATTTAATTTTAAAACAAAACAAGTGTCAGATTTATTCATTAACTCTGAAACTCTCACTTAAAATACAAAGGCTTGATATATGTCGCTTTAACGTTCATAGCTTTTGTTAGCGACTGGAAAATTGGAGTCTACACGAACACCAAGTCGTCTGAAGCTAAAGTTTTCGTGGTAAGAGGCTATGAGCCCAGTAGCATAGTAAACAGGGCCAGTAGTGCCAGTACCGGTGCCAATGCCGGTGCCACCACCACCGGTTTAGTAGGCTTTAAACTTAATGAAAAGTGGAGCACAGAAGCAGAGCAGCTTTTAGAATGTAAACGAATCTACATACTGGAAAGTTTTGTTAATGCAAAATTTGGAATTTGGAATGTGGAGGAAGTATCATGTGGAATTTAACTATTTTTAAAATGCAAATTTTGTGACTACAAAGAACAAAGTAGCTTTTGACCTACTACTGCGACACACTACCTATGTGGGTTATTCTAATGAGTTCTATTGCATCCCACACATTTATGCCTCCATTGTAGGTTTGAAATTACACACATATTTTTAATCTGAAATAATACCGCTCTGTCCTATAATTTCAAACGCTTTATTCATTGTGCGCTGCCTGAATGTAAACATGGAAAACTTAGTGAGGAAATGGCAGCGGGTGGGTTATAAATGAGTTATGATTTGGATGAAATCAGTTATGGACCATCTCTATGTAACATGTATGAAGAAAACCACTTTTCTAAAAAAATTAATTTTAACGTTGTTTTAATTTCAGATAAAAATGAAAACGGAGAGTGCTGTTCCACATCAACCAATGCATCAGCCATTAAAACTCACCCCCATCGTACTCCTCAATTTAAAAACGAGCTCACAAATTAACCTTAAATACCAACAACCACCCACAAAAATGTTTGATTCCTCTATGGAATTATTTATTTTAAAATGACTTCCACCACAAAGCCGAGTGGTCCAACGGAAAGTTTCGAATTTCAAGAGTTGCCTCGTGCCGCCACTGCTGGAGCTGGGGCTGGTACGGGAACCGCACCATTAAACAAGACAAAGACCAAAATAAAAATTCATTGCCCGTCAGGGGAAACCATCCCGTCGGACAATAGTGAGCGGGACCGTGGCCGGCACCGGACTCATCCACAACCGCTAAATAATTACTACTGCTGCATCGAGCAGAAGGCGAGTGAGCTGGCCCTGTTCAACTGGCTCTACTCCCTCCAGCTCATCCACCATTTTGAAAAATTTGTTGATCACGGTTACGAAGATCTCGGAATTTGCATGGAAATCGGCGAGACGGACCTTCACGCCATTGGAGTTTCGGACATCCACGAGAGGCTGGCACTCCTTCAGGCAGTGAGGCACCTTCGTCAACAGAATCAAAACCAAAAAGCTGTCGCCGGGAGCCCAACCGGTACCAATGCAAGCACTGCACCCATTAGCAAAATAAATGATTTTAACCTCTACAATAAATACGAGTATGAATTTTCAAATTCAACAAATAATCCGTCAAGTTTGAGTATTTTTGGCTGCGGGAAAAATTCAAAAAATAACAAAATGCAAATTCAATCAATTCCATTACGCTCCATATCTTCAACGCAGGGCCACACAACGATCCCCACAATATGTTCCTCATGGGGTATGCCACAACATTCCGAATCACCCGCTAAAATCCAAAGTCAAACTGTGAAAAATAAAAAGAAGTCAAATGCACAAGGTTCAGGCTCAAGTAGCTCCCCATTTGGTTTTAGTTTTAATTTAAGAAGTAAAAAATCAGGTGCTGATAAAAAATCGTCAACAACAATAGCAGCCGCGGCATCTTCCCGAAACGGGAAAAAATCCACGGATGATATTATTATCATGGACCAGTACGGTTGTGATTGGAAATCAAATTCAAAAAATCATGAAAGACAAATTTTGCCAGTAAATAGTTCCAATGGGAAAAACCAGCAGGAAAAAATACCGCCTCAATTTAAAGGGGCTAAAAGACCTACACATTTTAAGACTCAACTGCCGCCCCAGCAAAGCTTTAATAATAGTAGTAGTGGTCCTAATCCTAATAATGAACCTGCAATTGGAATCGCCGATCTAACAAATGATGGTCTTAGAAAAAGCAAATTTTCCCAGTTTGCCATCCACCCCAATTCAAAACTCCCGCCGCTCCCCGCCACTTGTTACCCCTCGTGTACGTCTAGTAGTGTGTCTTCTAACCTCAAATTAAACCCACATGGCTTCCTTCACGGGGGTGGGAGTGGAAGTTTAGTCGCTCTAAATACGATCGGTGCTCAGCCGCCCATTACTGGTCCTGGACCTCCACCCCCACCATGTAGTAGGCGCAATCTGCAGTTAAGAAATTTAAATTTCCCACCACCACCCCCACCACCCTTTCCACTCCATTTAAATTTGTCTGCGCGCGAATTTCAAGAGTGTGGAAGTAAAGGAAGTAATCTAAGAAAAATGCAACTTGCTTCCAAGTTAGGTGTACAAAGTTCACCGGGTGAGGAAATCATGGACCATCCAAACTACGTTGACGTGAATGAGGATGGGGAGGTGGTGGAGCCTCTGTATGAGACTGTGTCACCGGTTCGGGCTGTCCCACGTCCCAGACCGGTTCAACATCTTAGAGACTTTCACCATTTTGGCTTCGGCTTCGGCGCCGGGCATACCTATCACCGTGGACGGGGTCATCACCACGACGACATGTGTGGCTACTCTATTCCCATGAATAACTTTCCCATGTCTAGATCCACGCCGATTACGCCCAAGAAACAGCAAAAGAATGTTTTAAAAAATGGTCACCATATCATCAATAATAATAATTCAAATAATGGTAAAAACCAAATCCAAAGTCAGTCATCTTGCTGCCATCATTACGATGACGAAAATGTCGGGGATTTGAATTTAAATTTAACTAATATTTGTCAAAGTTTTCCGTGCTGTGGTGATGGTAGTGTTGCGGATAATGGTAAATCGGGTTTGGTTTCGGGTTCGGTTCTCAACTCGGACCACCATTGTCAGCAGTCGTCAGTGAATTTGGTTTTGCTGAGGTCACAGCTACGGGATCAAGTGATGCAAGATGGAATTAACATTTCCAGGGTGAGCTCAATTTTAATTTATTATCGTAGGTAGATCTTTTGTTTATAAGGGGTCGCTCATTAATTATGACATCATTTAAGTAGATGTGTCATTAAAAACTCTCTTTTTAGGGCAATGTTAAAAAAGGTGTCGATCTATGGGGCTCATTATAAAAAACTTATGTAATTCATGACATTATTTATGGATGATCCATTTATACTAAATATTTCATTCTCCATCTAAAGACCAAAGACAGGTTTTTTCTAGTTTTTTCTCGTTTTTAATTTCCTGTGAATAATGAAGTATTTCCACATGATTTAATTGGGTCTTTCATTTAATGGACTTTCATGTCTACTTTACTGTTATAATTTATGAGACCTTTTAATGTTGACTGTAGGTCCAAGTCCAAATCTAAATCGTTAAATTCTTTTAGCTGGTTGGATTTGGATTTGGAATTTCGTTTGCTTTAGCTGCTGCCGCTAAGAAATAAAAAAAAGATCTTAAGCCCCCAACGATCCTATTAAGCTCGTGTCATTAGTAGTTATAATGTCATTCAAGTAAAAAAATAGAAGATTTTATTATACGAATTTAATGATCGCGATGAAGATGGAACTCATGTATTTTAAATGTCTGAATACTTTTTTGTACTTTGACATTGGTTTCCTTTGACTTGGTTTGACATTTGACTTAAGCTTTTGGACTTAAAGGGCCCATGTGTGAAGTCAGAGTCAGGGTCATGTCTATACAATGCATGTAATAATTTTAATATATTCTTGATTACATAGCGCATATATATGCACATCTCATAATATTGTTTTCTTTGTCTTTGATGATCATTTGTTATTTAGTCTGTTAGTCGGTTAGATCTAAAACTTGCAGTGAAAGTTTTTTTTTAAATAATTCGTATCATGTAAGTTGAGTAAGTTTGAAATAAGCTGTGAGGTGTGAAGTCAAAGAAGAAATAGTAATTTAGTGAAATATGAAATTAGCATTATTGTTTATTCGCCTACTAACACAGATAATTTGCATTTCGGATTGTATTCCATTTTAGAACATAAATAAAACAAAATCGTACACAATATACATGTTATAAACGTTTGTAATAGTTACCGTAGTGTAGAAATTGCGTATTTCCCTCGGTAATTAAACTAATAAATAAATTGCTAAAAATTACAAGCGGCTCTGAAAAAACGTATTACATTACTTTAAGTTATGACACTTATTACGCGTAGTAATGTGCATAATGTTTTAAGCAATAAGTTTCTAAAAGTTAATTTTTTGTGTGTGCATTACATATGCAATTTTTTTGTTTTCCTTTAATCAAATAAAAGGATGTTTTTGTAGCTATAATAATGAAATGTTAACAAATTTATTATTATCGGTATTTTTATTATTGTTTTAATCACATTTATCAGTATAAATTATTGTCAGTATAATATATAACAGTTTAAAAAATCACAGAACTGCCAGACCTTAAATTTAAAATCAATCATACTGTGTACTAAACATAATTGGACATTTGCACTATAAATATATATTTATTAAAACCAATACACTACTTATTCAAAAACACATACGTTTTAAATAATACCATGTCACGTAAGCAAATACTTTTGAATTCCTAGTGCGTCCAATAATTCAGAATGAATTTTGCCTTCAATTTTAATAAAACTAAAATACTTGCATGTCCCACATTATAAAATTGAGATTCATACCCCAGCCTATGCAGTCGCGTAGAAGGTAGAAAGTAGGTGAGAAATATCATGGGAACCTGGGAAAGTAGAGTAAGTGCAGAACAGCACGTTTTTATGAGCTACGATTAAACTTGAAGAATTGATCTCGCGAGAAGAAGAATTTGTAGAAATTTTGAATTCTGAAAGAAAGTTAAAAACAAAGTCAAAGTATGATGCTTACAGCTTTTTTCGTCGGGTTTGGTTTTGGTTTTAACTGCAGCAGTTTGGCCCTGTCATTGCATTAGCCATTTAGCTTCCCACTTTTCAACTCTGGAACTGGAAGGAAATGAAAAATTCCACAAGGATTTTTATGACACGCTCGATCGCAGGCTTTGGGCCTTTTGACTCTTGTGCTAAGTATTTAACTGCACATAGCACACTATACAGCCTCCCTATTTAGTGGTATACAACTGATATATGCAAGAAAACTATCTGTAAACGGTGCTTGTGCAGTGGGTGTGTTTGTGCCCCTAGGTTAGGGCACACATTACCTATGTAGAACCTTTAGTTGAGTTTTCAGTTCGAGTTTGGACTTTGTATGAAAAAGTTCAAGTAGGAGTTCAAGTCTGTTTTCGAATACGAATACGAATATAAACTGGAAGTAAAGACGGCAATGAAAGAAGAGACGGAGATGCGGAGAAAAATGATCCCCGATCACTGATCGTCATCTTAAAACAAGACAAAAAAAGAAGATGCTTACGAAACGAAGACGAAAACTTGAGGAAAAGTCTAATCAATGGCTTAAATTCCATTCTTTGGGACTTATTTGACTCACTTGGGCTGACATTTCTAATCATTACTATTCAATTGCTCGTTCAACTGGTATTGCTTATGGCCCTAGCTACTGGTTGGTACGCTGGCCTTGCGTTGCGTACTTTTGTGTGTAGTATATCATTTAAAGTTGCATTTGCATACGCACATGGGGAAGTCGATATCCGTCTTGTTGAAGGTCCCATACGAGCCATTCGCTTACTCTGTCAACAAATACATATATCAGCACATTGAAGTAAAAGTTAGCGAGGATCTTTTGCAAAAATGGGCTAAGTTAATGCAATATCTAACATATACGAGCATAGGGGCATTAACTTCAAAATGGCTGCCGAGGGTAGATAAACCCGTTCTGTAAAAATTGTCGAAATCAATTTCTGATTGAAACATAATATGTCTTGTTTAAGTTTAGATTGATTGAGTACTTAAAAATGAAAAAATATATAATTGTTTACTTACTTACACAGATGCATATTCATTTTTTTCTAAAAGTAACGGAATGTAGGAGGTTAGCAACTTCAACCTTTTTACAATTTTGTATATCCACAAGACACCATGCAGACTAACTACGTCAGGTGAAATTAAATAATGTATATTACAACCACATGTGGCGTTGAAGTTGGACAAAAATAATCACAATTTAATTAAGTTTTGTTTAATTTTTGAAAAGTGACGATTCAAAATGCCGACTTAATAAATATGTATAGTACAAAATGAGTCAAACTACAGCTATTTGTTAAGTAATTTTTAGTCACCAAATGCATCAGAATGAGAGCAATGTTTTAGGAAATAAATCAATAGGACCTGTAAGAAATGCTAAAATAACACATTTCACGAGATTCATAATATGAGTATACGATTTTATTAATTTATTATTTTCATGATCGTAGTCAGCAGATTCATTATAGAACAGTCATGAACCGTGACTAAATCGTAAATGATCAGTGACTTGTAGCTTATCAGTCTACGCTGGACTGAATTATTCACTGTCTACATAATAATAAAATTCAAATAACGCTGTCCGTTTCTGTCCGTCTCTGTCCGCCGTTTCTGCCCGGCCTTTCTGTCCGCTGTCTCCTACTATTGTCCAGGCACACAGTATCTTCCAGGCACTGCTTTATAACTTTAAATTAGCTAGGTAATGCAATTTTAAACAAGGAAATTACTTCAAACCAGCTAATAGCAATTTAAATACCTTGCGAGATGTAATTGCCATTCCCTTGAAACATATTATAGCTACACAAACTTGCAATATATTGTTTGATAGCAAATTAAATTCTGCATTAGATGCAGTTGAAGTTTGTGCCATTGGTGTTTTATATTGACTGTATGTTTAAAGAAACAAAACAAAATAAAGAATTTACGAAAAGAAAATAAGAATTTATTTTAATGAATTAATGAATTAATCATGTCCATCTACATAATAATAAAATTCAAATACGGCAGGTGGTAAGAGGTTTGTCGGTACGAGTGGTCTGGGTGTGACTAGCGAGGGTACAATTATTCTTCGAAACCATGTGCTTGGAAAAAAGGTGCCTGTGCGAATGCTTTACACGTTTTTTAACCCTGATAAATTCCGTCCGCAGGACGGGCCGTACTACTAGTTTTTAAATAATTTACAATAATTTAGACAAGAAATAATAATAACATTATTTCAATAAAAACACCAATATTCATAGTAAAACCATAGCAATAAATATAAAATAAATCTGCAACAGGACCTGCCGTACGGAAGGTTTTCCATTTTAGCATTACTCATTTCTCCGAATTTAATTCATTTCCCATGTTCCTTAATACACTTTGAGATTCCGTTTCGCCTCAGTATTCGAAAGTAGATAAATGCACCTACTTTTATTCATGATTTCAACGGCGTACGTCGAAGCAATGTTACAACTCTGGAGATCCAAGGGAAATAGTGTGCTGACGCAATGGAACAGGCACTGCCACTATGGCCTGTCACCAGTCACCAGTAGTTGTAAAGCAAAATGAAAGTCATGCATGGGAGCTAAGGAAATGAAAACGACATAAAGTTAGGCTTAAGAAGTTTTTCGAGTTTACGCGGGACGTTGAGGCGGTGATGGGAATGATGATGGGATGTGAAAAATTATTGGAATAGGAACTTTTTATGGAGACGGCGGGTGAAGGGAACATTCCAACATTTCATTTCTAATGAACATAAAATCCACATGTTTTATTTTACGCTCCTTTTATTTCCCTTTATCCACGAGCACTTTCTCTTTCATTTTCGATATATTAGCATTGTCAGAGGCATGCCCTTCAGCTTAAGGGTCGTCCACTAATGGCGTTAAGGAAAAAATTAAACTTTTAAGCCCCATATTTCAGAACTTTCAAAGTATAATTAACGATATACTAAAAGTTTACACAGGTCGTTCTCGTTTTACACTCCCTCCCCAAGTCCTGAAATCATTGATGGGCGTCCCCTTTATTCAACAGTACTAAACGTGGCATTTTGCGGCAAGTAGTAGGACGTAGGACTGGCGCTTATAGCCAGCAGAACTAGTGTAAAAGTTTTTACAGGATATTAAAGTATTGCACTACTTATACAGTGGATATTAGTGACGAAAGCCTTGTTTAAATTGCTTGAATGAAGATACAGGTTACGCATGGCTGATTCTTTGTATTAAAAGCACAAACGGCGGTATCCACCCCTTTTTAATTTACATAGTTCCCTCTTGATTAGGTTTTTTGACCATTTGAATGTAAATTTGTTTCTCACGATAAGCTCAAGTTTTTGCAAACAGGATTTTTTCACATTTAAACTTACTACATTGTTACATCAAGATTTGAATATTTTGATATTCTAACTTAACTTTAAGAATTTTGCAATACATCAAGGCTTACTTATTATTAATATTATTATTAAATGACAGGGGTCAAAGCTTACTTATATTTTTAATGGCTTGTTGGTAGTTGGTAGCAACCGCGCTAGCTGCTAGTCAGTAAGTTGAAAATTTCAATACTGTAAACCACCATCAAGTCCAGTGATGCCTTTAAAAAATAATTCACCTACTGAAAAATGTTGAACATGGTGCAGTATTGATAAAAGTTAAAGTAGTAGTAGTAGTATAGATTTATTGCATTTTCGGGCCTAAGCCCACACACAAATCAGATTATATAGATTACATTCATAATTTTACAGTTTGAAATTTTACCATCTTAGCTTAGGGATAACAGCTTCTTTTTAAATGTTGCATTCACAAAATTAAAAATATTATGTAACACCAATTCATCATCTCGTAATAGTAAGTGGTTAAGTTTTATGCCTGCATCTCTATAACTAGTCACATATTCCTTAAGGTATTTTTCCCTATCCGCAGCAAAAGTTGGACACGCAAAGAGAAAATGAGGCAGAGTATCCGGCACATTGTAATTGCAGACTTTACATATGTTTATGGTTTGTAAACTAATTTTATCCTTTTTAATCCTAATAGCAACATTATTAATTTCAGCAAGTCGGAGTTGAGCCATGATTCTAGTTTTGCCTATTGCGACCCGTTTTGTTAGGTAGCTGGCTATTAAACTCGACCCTGCATGTGACATATAGTTTGGATTATAACTTGAGTTAAGGGCTCGTTCCACATCTTGTTCATACGAGTACTGAGCTGCTTTTTCGATAATATTTTCCAGTTCTAGATCAATTTTGTCGATTGTAACATTTTGCCAGAATTCTTCAAACCCCAGCGAGATGAGTTTGTGTTTCACTTGAGTCACCCAGTTATACGTTGCATCTGCTGAGTTATTTGTATTATCTAGATACTTGAGCCTTTCGTACACCATTTTTGGTATTCTTGATTCTTCCATCATGAGTATTTTCCTTACGTACAACAGCGCTTGTCTCAGGACGGTAACTTCTATTTTACATCTTCCAGCTTCCAGCCTTACAAGGTAGTCTGGAGTATTTCTTGGTAGAGCCAACAGCGATTTAATGAAGCGGGTTTGGACGGGCTCTAGTTGGTCACCATATCTTAGTCCCCATATTCCACTGCTATAAAGTAAAGTTGCCATTGATACGGATTTGAACAGCTTGATTTTTGAGCTCCATGAGTCAGATTTACTTCTGCTTATAATATCCCAAAGGCAACCATTTGCTCTTAATGCTTTACTAGTAAAATTCTTTGCAGCATTGCTGAAAACACCCGACGAGTTAAATAATACTCCCAGGTAAATGTATTCTTTAACAATTTCCAATGTTTTGCCTTCGTATTTAAACAATGAGTTCACTTTTATGTTTGTACCTTTAGCAAAGATCATTATTTTTGTTTTGTCAACATTCACAGCTAGCTGGTTCTTTCTACAGTAATTTTCAAGTGTTTCTAATTTCTTTTTAAGGTCTCCTTCAGAATAGGCTAGAATTACTGTGTCATCAGCATACATGAGCATAAATATTGCAACTTTTTGGTTTACACTTAACCCCTCTAAACCATTTTCTACAAAGTACTCGTCCATGTCAGAGATAAATATTGAAAACAATAAAGGAGACAAGAGTTCACCTTGTAGCACTCCCTCCGTGACCTCTATCGATGATGTGTGGCCAAGATCGGTTCTGACTTTTATTACAGCGTTATCATACAAGTGTTTTAAAATTCTTATTATTTTTGCACTGAGACCAGAGTGAAAGAGCTTTGACCACAGGAGGGAATGACTAACAGAATCAAACGCACGCCTATAGTCCACAAATAGAGCGTACACCTTTCTGCCTGACACTCGTATATGGTTGTGCACAATTCCTGCCAGCGAAAACACTTGGTCCATACAGGATCAATTTTTACGAAATCCCGCTTGTGATTCAGGAAGTATTTTGTTAGTTGTTGACCACTTTGTAAGACGCGTTAACAATATTCGTGTAAAAATCTTCAATACACAACTCAGCAGTGCTATCCCTCTGTAATTTGCCGGATTGCTTCTGTCCCCTTTTTTGAATAGCGCAAATTAGTTATTATTATTAAATGACAGGGGTCAAAGCTTACTTATATTTTTAATGGCTTGTTGGTAGTTGGTAGCAACCGCGCTAGCTGCTAGTCAGTGAGTTAAAAATTTCAATACTGTAAACCATCATCAAGTCAAGTGATGCCTTTAAAAAATAATTCACCTACTGAAAAATGTTGAACATGGTGCAGTATTAATAAAAGTTAAAGCTATGTATATAGCATTGAAAATAATTATAAGCAATAGGTAACATTAGATTACATGCAAATTAATAAAATTTAGCTACAAAAAGTGAAGGGCACTCGAACTTTTAAAAATAAACGACAGATGTTCCGTTGAGTTTTTAAATTTATCACAATACGAATACGAATACGAATTTATTCAATGTTCTACAGGGGTTCCCCATAACGTTCATTGGAATACAGAAAGTTAACTTAATAAATGGTATTACAAAGTTGGTGGTTTTTAGTAATAATAAACTAGTATTTTTATATTTGATTGAGAATTTTGATAGTAACAATAAAAGTATTAGGTAAGAAGTTGTTTAATATATAAGTTAAGTACACAACCAGTAATTCATTGATACGATAATAATATCATTATTAAGTCAAGATGAAAGATAAGTATAGATAATATGCATAACATTTATACTGTACCAATAATTTTATATGTATAAGGAAGGACAAAAAACAAATTATGTAAGCCGCAACATGTTTGGTAGGCTCGTCACTGGTGAGATTGTCAGATGCTCTTCAAATCTACTACTCTTTGAGTTGAGAATCTAGAAAGTATCACCGGTATATTCCGGTGTGTTTGGGTACAGATTTCCGATGTAACGGGGTTGAGTTTTGAAATAACTAGGGATTTCAGGAAGAACGAGGTGTCTTGAGCCATCGGCAATGAAGTTAGTGAAGGTTTGATTGTTTTGTACGATGAAGTACCTGAGGTCCTTAAAAGTGCCTTTACAGTCGAATTTTTGCAGTTAGTTAGATTTCGTAAGGAGGTATTTTGTAGTATTGAATTGACCGCGGATAAGATCAGTGACATCAACTTTAGATTCTATTGAATTTTGATGACCTCGATAAGATAGCATGGAAATCCTTGGTTATAGCAGAGCCATATTTTATTGTAACAGAATTCTCAGTCCGTGTTATAGTACTGTATGTGAGAGGTTTAATCCAGGTTTTCTTGACGTCTCTGAGGACATTTGAATTCTGAGTGTTTCAGTAACTTGAGTAACTGCCGACGTGACCATGTCAACGTTAGGTTTTTCACGTTCCACTTCGTTTTTCAGTTTCGGGAGTTGTGACTTGTAAACTTTCTTGTCAGTCTTTATAAAGTTTCTGTCTTCAACAATTGAACCCAGTAATTGATCAGTCTTTTTATGAAAGCGAGATGTAGATTTTTGAAATTGTTCAAGTATTGAAATCAAATCCATGGTAGCTGTATGTTTTAATATTACTTTAGTTAAATTTTTAGACATGATGATTGATGTAGCGCACCAGGCGAATAAGTTCACAGGTTTATGTGCTTAGTATATGCGGAGAACGTGGTCGGAGTTAAATTGAGTTTTTTTGTTGAGCGACAATTAGTTTTTGTGTAATTGAGTTATTGCTGCTGATAGAGTAAGTAACGACACGTAAAACACAATGCTGAAAATTTCAATTGGAGTAAGTTTAACGTACAAAATTTTATAAAAAAGTACAGAAATTTAGGAGCACTTTTATAGTACGTGTACCGTGTACGCAGCTTCTTGTCCCTGTCAATTTATCACAATACTTTCAATGTGGCGTTTAAATATTACAAGATAGAATATGTAAATATTTCTGGATGTCTGACCATGCAAAACAAGCACAGCATTACTAACAATAAATGTATTGAATTTTTAATGTGAATGTGGAAGTTCATTGTTTTGTTATGATTAATTAGCCCCAAACCTAATTAATTACGAATATAAGTAAATAAAAGCTTATGTACAGTACAGAGTAAATTTAAAGTTTAGACCTCAATTAAATTAATTTGCGAAGTCTTGTTCGTAGCGATTCACCGTTTTAAATGGACGAATTGATTTATCTACAGTAACACAAACTATGAACAGATCATATTAATAGTTTTTCGCTTTGTAACAAAAACAACTTTTATAAATAATTTTAACATGTCACACAATACAACAATACTGACATCAACATGGAAAATGTTTGTACGGCTGTAGATTGTAGAGTGTAGAGTAGGCTGCAGGATGCTCAGCTTCAGGGTGGGTGATGACTAATCGAATCCATTAGGCAAATTTTCGGTGCTTTTTTTCACCGAAACTAAAAAAATAATTCCAAGGGCTAGAGGTGAAACTGGAAATCCTCAGATGTGGGAGGTTTCGGTTATTTTTACAAATGAATTAAAAAGGCTGTTTTCTTCCGGACTCCGGTCAAGATCCGGATGCTAATTTAAATTAAAGCATAACTTCAACGCCGTCTACAAAGACCAGTAATGAATATTTACAATCGCTAACATTTTCTCATAGACTGGTAAATGTGGCCGGCGATGCAGTTAACCAGGATTTTGTAGATAGATGTTTTCGCTATTTCGCTTGTAATCCACTCTTCCCCATTATCAATAATAGCACTGTAACACTTTTTTTTCACTGTTTCGTTTAGAGCTTAACTGGCTTATTTGTGGTGTAAAATTTAGACTGACTTTAAAGCTGACAACATTGACCAGCGATGTCTTTGTTTTTCAAATGAAATTAATTAACATGAACTAAAAAATTTGGCCAGTTTAAAGGTTAAAAATATTCTATTTGCATGTTTTAAAAATTTACAAAATGTTGTTTTTAACATGTTTTAAAAAACTGCTAATTATTTAATTTAAATGTTTTTAAAAAGTTCAGTACATTTAAGGTAAGTGTTTTTTTAATGTTCAATAAATTTAAAAGTTCTAAAAGGTTTTTTGATTTTTTTAAATTGAAATTGATTAATCCAGCTACATGCAGTACCTAATCTAATGGTATATTGTTTAAAAACTTTGAATCAATATTCAAATAATTTAAAAATACTAACAACCATAATAATTTTATTATTTTAATGATTAATAATTTTTTTATGCAAAATAAAATATTAAAATAGTAGTATAAAAACACGAAAGATTTTTCAATTTAAATTCTACAGAAAAGATGATTGATATTGTTTTGAAATACACACAATATTTACTAACTAGCAGGTTAGCAACCCGATGGGTTGCGATTAAAGAATGTAACATATTTTTCACATTTAGTTGTTATAGTAAATAAGGTTGTGGCCAAATGGACTTTTGGGATGCCCAGTATAAGCTTTAATTAGAGGTTCTACTGGGTTAAGTTATTACCATTGGATTGAACCGCGCAAGTGTTGACCATAATATACTTGCCCGGGGTAAGCTTTCACTCTAACTTTGCAAGGGTTATGTTTTTCCCATAAGCGTGGTAGGAGTAGGTTTTGACCAGAGCCTTGCCTGGGTTAAAGTATGGAATTAGACTTGTTCGGGTACGTACTGATCAGTGACTTGCCCGGGTAACACTATAGTGAAAAACTTCGACCAGAGGCTTGCACGGGATAAGTTATACCGTAGCGTTGGCTGGCTTAATCATTTACCACAGACTTGCCCAAAATTAATGATTTGCCTCACCGGTCGCATTCTATTATATTTGTTGAGCTCACAGGCTTTCTCGGGATAAATTTTTCCCAGAGATTTGCCCGTTTTGCGCTATGGTCACGGACGTGCCCAGGGTAAGCTTCAATCACAACCTTGTCCGGGATTAGCTTTGATCAAATGGGCCACCCATATAATACGTTTCAGTTTGTTGTACAAAACCCCCCTCCCTCTTCAATCGTCACTTCACCGTCATTCCTTGGTCCCCCCCTACTATAAAAGTTTAAATTTTTAAATAGTTGTTGAAATAATTTTATATAATTTCTAAAGGCTTATATATACATTTTTCCGAAAAGTGAATATTTACATACCACATATTACATTTTATCAATAACGTATCTGCTTTAATTCGCCGTAATAAAAATTTTAAAATTACAAAAATTGCGTGAAACGTCATTTGCCTGAACCCCCTCCCCCCCATGAAACCTAAAACGTAATGCATGTATGGCCCCAAAGGCTTAACCGGGGCATGGTTTTGCCACAGGCGCGATCCAGGTATGTTTTGATCAGAAAATTAACCTGATTACGCTACGGAAACCGACATATCTGGGATCAGTTTTGATTTCAGGTTAGCCCGGAATTAGGGCTTTAAATTAATTCGGGTTAAATAAATCGTATTAGTCATTTTTACTTTTTTATGCAAGGGGTATGTAAAACCTGATCGTGCGTCTTTTGTGCGATGTAAAATTCACCCTATTTTGTTCAATATAATCTTTTACTTCCGGCTGCTGCATGTACAATTTTATTGGATCACAGGCTTGGAAGGTAAAAGACTTAATGAAAACCTAGGCTTGCAGACGCGTCTAATGGTACCATGAAAAGTGCAAATAGTTGAAAACTGAAGCGCACACAACGTGTAGTGGCTTTTAACAGGGGCCATCCCAAGACGAATCATTATATGGACTTTTAATTAAGAGATTAAAAAAATAAATTATTACTGTTAGGGAATTATTATTACGAAGCTTAGTGTTGACTTGAGTGTAGGGGCAGTAATGCAGAGTAGACATGGATACGATGCAGTTGTAAGTTATACAATAGGAAACTTTAGTTAAATAAAATTATCAAATTAGATTAATAATTTTATCTCCAAGTTCAAATTTTTTTTATCGGCTTGCATTTTTTTCCTCAGATTTTATGGTGTTCAAGTTAGAGGTATTTGCAATTATTAATCTAGCTCTGTGCCAATCAGGACCCTGGAATTTTTAAAAATTCGAATTTCAGGCTGTGATTGGTGCAGAGCTAAAAAGTTAAAACGGGAATAATTCAAAAAAGTGCCAAAACACTAAATTTTCCAAGACCATCATTCCATCCGCTGGACCAAGGCCTATCTAATGACACCTCAATAAGGGGTAAATTCGTGAAACTGTAGGAGGAGTTCACTGTGAGAGCTCGCAACCCCTCATAATACTGCACATTTTAATTTAGAGATAAATGCCGCTTGTTTTATTTTCTACTTTTCACCTCAACATGTAAAGTAAAAGTTGCTATAATAATAAGCTGGAACTCGTTTGCAAATTAAACCTCGGATTGACCATTGCCACTGGCAAGTGAAAACAGCTGTTTAATAATTGGCTATATTTAGAATTTGACGTACTCAGTACTTTGCCCTATCCGTGCGTACCCTGCTGTAGCTTATAGGTGTAAAATTTGTAACAATCTAAATACCTATATTAAAATAATTAAAAATAAAAATTACTTGTTGAAATTTCTTAAAAAATCGTCATCACCTTGTCGTTCAATATTTTTATAAGTGTCAACATCTACTCAATCTACATACATACATCAACACCAAAGCGACCTTTGCATTCATCCAACGACGGAAGGTTGAGGCTTTTTATTAAAAAAAAAGGCTTAAAAAAGGGTCTTCCTTAGTTGTGTTGTGGCCAGCCAGCGTCATATCACAAGACGTAATTTCATAATTTTAAAACAAATAAAAAAATTTCAAAATTTCAAAAACATCCAAATAAAACAGCTCATAACTTTCAAAAATCCTACAAATAAAAAGTTTTGATCGTTTGAAATACGTGTAAATAAAGCATTTTGCACTTTAAAAAAACGTGTAAGTGTACTATTTTTAGCCTTCACTCACTCATATATTAAAATAATACGTGTAGGCATTAGAGCTGTATGGTAGTGTGGTTATAAAAGTTTATGAAGTGTAGTAAATATTGAGATCATTAAATGCAGTGCATTATTAGTAGTGTGTGTGTGGCGCTGTGGTCACTGTATAACGCTGGACAATGGACAGACAAGATCCCAAAAAAAAGCTGTCAGTGACAGAATTAAATACAATCCAAATTTTTCTGTCGTTCTGATATTCGTTTTGATATATCTGTATCTCCTATTTTTTGTGTCCATTATTTGTCCTGTCGCCTATAGCATTCTAGAATTCTAGAATTCCAGAAATTCGAGTCCAGATCTGAGGCACTAGATTCTATCTGTGGAGGCTCATAATTCTTTTTTATATTTTATCTATATATATTTGCTGAAACTGCATATTATCAGCTAACTTCTAAGGGATCATCCATACATGGTTTCATTGGTATGGTGGGTAGGTCTAGCCAGGATGATATTCCGTCCGTGTTGAAGATAGCCGCGTTTACGCAAGTTAAAGTGATGACATATAGTAAGTGGGTATTTAAGAAGTTACAATTTGACTGACATCATTTATGGACGATTTCTGAGCTGGTACTTGCTAAGGTTCTGAAGCTATGGGACAGGGACTGATTCTGATTGTGATGCAATCGATACTTTTGTGTATAGTGGAATATGAGAGGAAAGTGGGTTCCACAATTTTGGAAAGAAATCCAGTTCCAGTTGCAGTCAGCTGACAAAGCTCATCTTCCTTCGTTTCCTTCACTCTGTACGCTTCACTAAATTTCTAAAGCGCAAAAAACTACTTGTGTACAGATAATATCCGATTTTCTCATATCCTATTTTGAGGTACTAGTACTCGTATCCCAGTCCAGTCCAGTGGAAAGCATCTGTCTGCATGTATTCTGTACATTTTTTAAATAAAAATAATGCATATGATATATTGGGCTAAATTCCTTACTTTAATATTGCTATCAGCAGAATGCTAGATGTACAAATAGTACTGTTGTATTTGTGATATGTTAACTGCTGACTGCTGACTGAAGATGGTAGAAAGGGTTTTGTAATTCGTAAGCGTATGATAGAAGTGCTGTCTATTTCTTCAAACTAGTTTAAGCTGAAGAAAGCATTTCCAACTGAATGAGCTAAGTATAGGTAAATACAATAAACAACGTTTAGGTACTTTAAAACATACGCGCTTTTACTAACGGTAAGTACAAAAATTCAATTTACATGTTTTTAAAAAAAGTGTAAAATTTTATTATGACATGATTTTAAAACATGCTGTTCAGTAGTAACTGTACAGCATGGTCAGGAATTTCCATGACGTCAGAGCATTTGGGTCTGGGTTGCTCTCAAACCCAGAGTACTTAACGACTCGGCTTAAGTTGCTCTCAAACCCCCACTTTTGTATAGGGCTGAGAGATTGAAATAGAAGGAGCCGATGCCTCAGCATGCCTCAGCATGCCTCAGCATGCCTCAGCATCAGCTAAAACAATGAACAGAGAGCAGTAGCAGTCAGTCCCTTTTGGCACTGCTCTCAGTCGACCAAAAACCACCAAAGCGAAAGCAAGTATCCGCTCTCGAGTCTGACTCCAACTGTCCTAGTGTGACCATCTCCCTGCTCTGTGCTCTGAGCTTCCGTTCCTCCAAAATTACTTCAAAATTATATTTAAAGGTCTTCGTAGTAATTTACAAACCTGACGTGTATTTAATTGTTATTCGGTGTAATTAAGTGTATTAGTGTTAAATTAAAAGACTAAATTGGTACTTAATACCAAAACACAATCAAGTATCAAAAACACCGGCATTTTATTCAAAATTAAGCTGCCACACCTTAATCTCCCTCACCACATAACCATTAGTTGCATCACAACTCAGATTCTCAAGTGCACCATACCATAACCTTCAATAGACCCTGCTAGTGCTGTTTTCACGCTATTTACGTGTAGTCAAGCATTTGCATCCGTGATCATCTCTCTTTAGGCGGTTGTCATCATCCTTAAGACCTCCGCTACCCGCAAAAACTCGAAAAAGACAGTCACCCGGGCATCGCACGAATCTCAACGCACCCCAGGAACAGAGCCAGAGCAGCGGGACCGAAGGTATCGTCATCATCATTGTTGCTCGTTTCCCCGGTTCCCAGACATCGATCACGTCCAATCTGCACTCCAGAGCACCTGCCTTAGCACCAGGACCGGACCATCACTGCTCCTCATTGCCCCGGTCCTAAGACGTTGGACAGGCCTAGACTCACAGCCGCCTTGTGCTCCCAAGCACTTGCCTTGTGCTCCAAAGCACTCTCCTTGCTCTCTCGAGCAGCCGCCTTGTGCTCCCAAGCACTTGCCTTGTGCTCCAAAGCACTCTCCTTGCTCTCTCGAGCAGCCGCCTTGTGCTCACAAGCGTATACCATATACGCGTCCAGATCAGCTCATACTCGGTCGGTCGATCTCAAGCTCACTCGGTCGGTCGGTCTCAAGCTCACTCGGTCGGTCGGTCTCAAGCTCACATAGCCCGTCCAGATCAGCTCACCCTCGGTCTCTGATCTCAGCTAAAGCTCTGATCTCAGCGCTCTGGTCCCATCTTGAGCTCCAGCTCTCTGGTGCCATCTCAAGCTCTGGTCCCAGCTCTCTGGTCCCATCTCAAGCACAGGTTCCAGCTCTCTGGTGCCATCTCAAGCTCTGGTCCCAGCTCTCTGGTCCCATCTCAAGCACAGGTCCCAGCTCTCTGGTCCCATCTCAAGCTCTGGTACCAGCTCTCTGGTGCCATCTCAAGCTCTGGTCCCAGGCCCATCTCGGCACCTGGTCCCAGACCCAACCTCAGCTCACCTGGTCCCAGGCCCATCTCGGCACCTGGTCCCAGACCCAACCTCAGCTCACCTGGTCCCAGGCCCATCTCGGCACCTGGTCCCAGACCCAACCTCAGCTCACCTGGTCCCAGGCCCATCTCGGCTCACCTGGTCCCAGACCCAACTTCAGCTCACCTGGTCCCAGGCCCATCTCGGTTCACCTGGTCCTAGATCCAAGTCCTGGTCAGAAGCTCCTAGCTCTGGTCCCATACCCCAGCTCGGCTCTCCAACCTGGTCCTAGCTCCAAGTCCTGGTCCTAGGCCCCAAGTCAGCTGTCAGCTCACCTGGTCATAGACCTCACACTGGGTCTCAGCCACCTCACACCTCATTCTAATCGCAGCAACCCTCAAATCACCTTTCCAGCCAGCCCAATCGATCACATTCACCTACTTGGAACGCCAACAACACTACTAATCACCTATCAACCACGTCTTCAACGCGCATCTCAATGAACCAGCCTCTTCTCCTTATTTACACAGGAGGACGTCCAGTTTGGGTGGACGTTAAGGTGCACCGGGATTTACGACCCCAAGCTCAAGTGTGCATACCCCCAATCATTGGTCCTTCGAACCGGATCATTCTGATCCGGTAGAAGACGTGTAAATAACACATCGCGTTCCTCGTACTCACTTTCATCTTTGCGGTCCTTATTACTGTCTTGGGACCCCAATTCTGTTCCCTATCGGTCCGTGTTGTGCTAGTTCTAGCCAGAATCCAGTCTGGGTGCTCCAAACCTAGTGCATAAGCACCACCAGTCATTCTGTTCGGGTTCCTGTCACGTTTGAGGGCTCTAAAGCGCCCTGCATCTGCTCAAAATCTTCCTGTTCCTTTCCTAGAGCACAGTATCATGGAAGCATTACTGTTTAAAAGGAAATGTCTTGGGTATACACTCAACACCCATGATACCATAGTAAAGATAGCTGTACAAGATAAAGCAAATCAGTTAACAGGAAGAAGATTGCTTAAAGATCTTCATTCGTGGTTTGGCAAAATCAATGCTTTGCAAGATCAAATAAGGACAGAAGAGGACAACAGCAATACCTCACACGAAGCCAGTGAAACGGAGTACAACATGCTATGCCTCAAGTACAACCGAATCAAGGCTTCAGTTGAGTCTTTAGCATCAATGCAACCATTTGGTAATGCTCAAGCTCAGCCTCCTCTTGAAGATCTCATCTACAGGCTTTCTCCCATTGATCTCTCAAAGTTCCACGGTTCAGTGCAAATAGCGTCATCAGCTCAGCCGCGTCGATCGGATCTACCGTCTCGACAGCCCTCAGTTCATCAGAAGGTTCAAGCTCCACTCAGTCCACCTTCTCCATTGGGTCTTTTGACTCAATCGCCGTCGCTTCTACTGGATGTCAAAACATCACCGGAACGATTGGCTCCAGCAACTAAACCGCGTCAATCGGGTCTACCGTCTTGGCCGGCTCCATCTCAACCGCGTCGGTCGGGTCTACCGTCTTGGCCGGCTCCAGCATCTTAACCGTGTCGATCGGGTCTACCGTCTCGACCGGCTCACCTCCATCCGAAGGTTATGGCTCTACATAGTCTACCTTCTCCATTGGGTCTTCGGGCTCAATCGCCTTCCGCTTCAACCGGCCCTACCATCCCAACCGGCTTGAACGGCTGTGCTCCATCGGCTCGATCGGCTGCGCTCCATCAGGACCACCGCTTTGATCCGCTTCATCAGAAGGTTATGGCTCCACAGAGTCTACCCTCTCTATTGGGTCTTCCGGCTCAATCGCTCTCGCTTCAACCTGGTGTACTAACCTCACAGAATCGATTAGCTCCAACAAGCCTTCCACCTCGACCGGGTCTACCGTCCCGACAGGTTTCAATCCATCCGATGGTTCTGGCTCAACCAAGTCTACCTTCTCCATTGCGTTCTGCGGCTCAATCACCATCGTTTCTTCCTGGTGTTCCAAAGTCACAGAATCGATCGGCTCCACTCCGACCGCGTCGACCAGGTCTACCGTCTCAATCAGCTCCATCAGCTACATGCTCTACATCATCTACCGGCTTGACGGTCTCCGCTTCGACGGTCTCCGCTTCAACCGTGTCTACCGTCTTGACCACATCTATTGGCCTGACGGTCCCAGTCTCAACAGCATCTAACTGTTCGACGGTGCCCGGCTCTACCTCAGTTACCGGCTCACCAGTTCCTACCTCAACAGTGACTACTGCCCCACCCGGCTTTAACGTCCCTACCGTCTCGATGGTTTCCGCCTCAAGAAGATTGAGCATCTCAAACGGCTCCTCGTGCTTGACAAGTTCCACCGCCTCATCCAGCTCAAGAGTATCAACCGGCTCTACTTGCCTTACTAGGTCTGCCGGCTCGACGGTCTCGGCATCATCTGGCTCCACCAAATTTACCGGCCCAACGGTATGTGCCTCATCCAGCTCTTCTAGCTGTATTGGCTCCACAGTCTCAACCCGCTCTATGGCCCCCGTTTCAAGCATGCTCATCGGCTCTAAGGTCTCCATCTCTACAGTCTCTACCGGCTCAGAGGTCCTCAGCTCATCTGGGTCTGCAGTCTCTACCGGCTCCGAGGTCCTCGCCTCATCTCAATCTACCGTCTCTACCGGCTCTGAGGTCCTCAGCTCATCTGGGTCTGCAGTCTCTACCGGCTCCGAGGTCCTCGCCTCATCTCAATCTACCGTCTCTACCGGCTCAGAGGTCCTCACCTCATCTGGGTCTGCAGTCTCTACCGGCTCCGAGGTCCTCGCCTCATCTCAATCTACCGTCTCTACCGGCTCAGAGGTCCTCACCTCATCTGGGTCTGCAGTCTCTACCGGCTCCGAGGTCCTCGCCTCATCTCAATCTACCGTCTTTACCGGCTCAGAGGTCCTCACCTCATCTAGGTCTGCAGTCTCTACCGGCTCCGAGGTCCTCGCCTCATCTCAATCTACAGTCTCCACCGGCTCCGAGGTCCTCGCCTCATCTGGCTCTACCCTCCTGACCAGCTCAATAGCTTCGACCTACGATGCCGGCTCTACTCGCAATACCGGCCTGGACGATCAGAAGGTGTATAGTGTTGCAGTGATAGGCGTACCAAAAGTGAATCCGTCCATTGATGCTTCTGGGCTTCTTATGGTGGGCGGACGATCTACAAACTCCGATCTCTCATCCGGCAGAAAGCACCCGGTGCTTCTTCCTCCAGAACGTGTATTCAACACTCAACTCACCTCTAATCATCAGCTCCAAACCATGCAAGCCGGACCTCAATCTCTATTTCCTTCTCGGTCTCCTCGGTCTAGGATCACCAAGCTGCATCTGAAACATTGGCACCGCTGGTACTCTGACAATCTTAACGAGAATCAGCAGCGTCCAAGGTGGATAATACATCAGAAGGAGCTCCAAATCATCAAATTTGGGCTTCCAAGCAACCGACATCATCCTCTACTTCAGTGGAGAAGATCCAAAGTCACTCCACATCACCCAGCAGCAGACCATCGCATACGTGCTACCACCGCGCAGTCACCCGAGAAGGCAGTTACCACCTACAAGCAATTTCATCGTTCTAGGCATAAGTTGAGATCAACTATTATTTGGTTAGCGAGCTTATGTCTGCTCAATCATGTATTGTGATAATATAATGTCCTATTGTATTTCGGTGTATTGCTCTAAATTAGGTTAGTTCTTACAATTTTCTGCTATTTAGCAATTAATATAGTTCTCATGTACTTTAATATAAGCAAATTAAAGTAAAGCAAACCCATTTATTCAGTATGTTAGGTTAGTTCATATAATCAAATTATATTCATACATTAATCTAATGTAAATCTCTTAGCCTTTAATGTGCCTATAAATATGATACGATCAACTTTTAGGTAAAACCGTAGGTTAAGTACACAATTTCGATATTTCAAATTCCTGATTAAGGTCTATTATGAGCCCTAGTGCTTATAAGCCCTCAGAGCTCATGGTGGGCGGAATGTTCAGTAGTAACTGTACAGCATGGTCAGGAATTTCCATGACGTCAGAGCATTTGGGTCTGGGTTGCTCTCAAACCCAGAGTACTTAACGACTCGGCTTAAGTTGCTCTCAAACCCCCACTTTTGTATAGGGCTGAGAGATTGAAATAGAAGGAGCCGATGCCTCAGCATGCCTCAGCATGCCTCAGCATGCCTCAGCATCAGCTAAAACAATGAACAGAGAGCAGTAGCAGTCAGTCCCTTTTGGCACTGCTCTCAGTCGACCAAAAACCACCAAAGCGAAAGCAAGTATCCGCTCTCGAGTCTGACTCCAACTGTCCTAGTGTGACCATCTCCCTGCTCTGTGCTCTGAGCTTCCGTTCCTCCAAAATTACTTCAAAATTATATTTAAAGGTCTTCGTAGTAATTTACAAACCTGACGTGTATTTAATTGTTATTCGGTGTAATTAAGTGTATTAGTGTTAAATTAAAAGACTTAATTGGTACTTAATACCAAAACACAATCAAGTATCAAAAACACCGGCATTTTATTCAAAATTAAGCTGCCACACCTTAATCTCCCTCACCACATAACCATTAGTTGCATCACAACTCAGATTCTCAAGTGCACCATACCATAACCTTCAATAGACCCTGCTAGTGCTGTTTTCACGCTATTTACGTGTAGTCAAGCATTTGCATCCGTGATCATCTCTCTTTAGGCGGTTGTCATCATCCTTAAGACCTCCGCTACCCGCAAAAACTCGAAAAAGACAGTCACCCGGGCATCGCACGAATCTCAACGCACCCCAGGAACAGAGCCAGAGCAGCGGGACCGAAGGTATCGTCATCATCATTGTTGCTCGTTTCCCCGGTTCCCAGACATCGATCACGTCCAATCTGCACTCCAGAGCACCTGCCTTAGCACCAGGACCGGACCATCACTGCTCCTCATTGCCCCGGTCCTAAGACGTTGGACAGGCCTAGACTCACAGCCGCCTTGTGCTCCCAAGCACTTGCCTTGTGCTCCAAAGCACTCTCCTTGCTCTCTCGAGCAGCCGCCTTGTGCTCCCAAGCACTTGCCTTGTGCTCCAAAGCACTCTCCTTGCTCTCTCGAGCAGCCGCCTTGTGCTCACAAGCGTATACCATATACGCGTCCAGATCAGCTCATACTCGGTCGGTCGATCTCAAGCTCACTCGGTCGGTCGGTCTCAAGCTCACTCGGTCGGTCGGTCTCAAGCTCACATAGCCCGTCCAGATCAGCTCACCCTCGGTCTCTGATCTCAGCTAAAGCTCTGATCTCAGCGCTCTGGTCCCATCTTGAGCTCCAGCTCTCTGGTGCCATCTCAAGCTCTGGTCCCAGCTCTCTGGTCCCATCTCAAGCACAGGTTCCAGCTCTCTGGTGCCATCTCAAGCTCTGGTCCCAGCTCTCTGGTCCCATCTCAAGCACAGGTCCCAGCTCTCTGGTCCCATCTCAAGCTCTGGTACCAGCTCTCTGGTGCCATCTCAAGCTCTGGTCCCAGGCCCATCTCGGCACCTGGTCCCAGACCCAACCTCAGCTCACCTGGTCCCAGGCCCATCTCGGCACCTGGTCCCAGACCCAACCTCAGCTCACCTGGTCCCAGGCCCATCTCGGCACCTGGTCCCAGACCCAACCTCAGCTCACCTGGTCCCAGGCCCATCTCGGCTCACCTGGTCCCAGACCCAACTTCAGCTCACCTGGTCCCAGGCCCATCTCGGTTCACCTGGTCCTAGATCCAAGTCCTGGTCAGAAGCTCCTAGCTCTGGTCCCATACCCCAGCTCGGCTCTCCAACCTGGTCCTAGCTCCAAGTCCTGGTCCTAGGCCCCAAGTCAGCTGTCAGCTCACCTGGTCATAGACCTCACACTGGGTCTCAGCCACCTCACACCTCATTCTAATCGCAGCAACCCTCAAATCACGTTTCCAGCCAGCCCAATCGATCACATTCACCTACTTGGAACGCCAACAACACTACTAATCACCTATCAACCACGTCTTCAACGCGCATCTGAATAAACCAGCCTCTTCTCCTTATTTACACAGGAGGACGTCCAGTTTGGGTGGACGTTAAGGTGCACCGGGATTTACGACCCCAAGCTCAAGTGTGCATACCCCCAATCACATGCCTTAGGTATTATTTGCACTTTTTTTAAAAGTGCAAAAAGTTCCATACGAGAGTTTTGAAGAATTTCATAATTACTTTAAAAGATGCAACATATATTTTATTTACACATTTTTTTAAATTGGAAAACGTTTCTATAAAAGAGTTGAATAAAATCAAAATGTGCTATTGACATGCGTTCAGAATCCCATTAATAATGTTGTTTTAAATCCTGAATTTTCCTTTACTTCCATAATTTATGGGTACGAGTTGTGGATCGTTTTTCTGTTAATTATTTTCCTGTTTTAACTTTCAACGTAACGTGCACACCTATCACTTCACCTATGCAGTCTGCATACAGATTTTAACATTCCATAAATAGAAACTAACGCTCTTACAAATTGCTATAGTAGTATTCACTACAAATTTATTTTCTATTTTAAAGCACACCATATTACCGTTGCTATTTCCGATTTCCGTAGTTTCATGCTTCTGCCTGTGTCCGGTAACGGTACCGGCTTTTGTTCTATCTGTTGACAAGAACAAAACTGCTTAGTGCGTAGTTCATCCGTGTTGAGCCTTGAAAAAAAAATGTTTGAAAAATGTTTAGTTTTTGAGGGGTCAGGCGTTTCAAATCGCTTAAGATCTGGTCTCCCAACACAGACCCCCGTGTGACTAGCTCACCCCGTACTAACACAGAGCCAAGTAAGCGTTTAATGGCATAGATCGCCACACATGTGGAGAGCCCGGTGTTTAAGATCAACTTTCTCATGAAAGAGATCCTCGGGACTCAAGCAGAGTGCTTTACATTAATGTTTAAATGCATCTTGGAAAACTGAAACTGAAAGTTTGTACAATATGGAAATAGAGACTGCATAAAATAAAATAAATTCTACACATACAATAAATCGAGACCGTTTGTTAGGGTACCGGTGCTGAGGTCTTTGGCGGTAATACGCGTAGTATTAGCGCATGTACTGAATAACGGTGTCCACAATATTACGGACTCAATTTGTCACCGTCATTCCCGTGGTGGACGATTATATTTAGTTTTGCAAATGGGGCATCTACACTGAACCTCTGACACGTCCGTTGTGTCATCGCATCCATCAGAATCAGATTCAACTTTCTCAACACGGTTTCTGTAAACCGACAACAATATAGATATACCTCTTGTACGCTGTAGGTACGTCTTACAAAAAAAAAGAAACTTTTCGTGTATGAACTGCAGGACTATTATCCGTCCGTACGTACGCCAACAAATACAGAGATTTTGACAAGAAAGAACTATACATAATATCTGTGAAAAAAAAAATCAGCCGTTTACAAACGCAAACGTATGACATATCGTATGTGAAGATTAAAAATGACCTATGCCTAATTTAGGACAGAGTCAGAGTGATTTAGTAAATAATATGTCCCAGAAACAGTGAGAGAGAGACGCTGTAAAATGTTGCCTACAAGTATTAAAAAAGTTTAAAAATTTTCTATTTACCTAGATGTTTTTGAAAAGAGCAAAATGTTTTATTACATATTTTCAAAAATTGTAAAATCTACTATTGGCATGTTTTTAAAAATTTCAAATTTGTCCACTCACACATGTTTGAAAGGGGCAAGTTGCATCTTCTCTTTGCATGCCTTAAGGATATTTTTTAAATTTAAATAATGAATTTTGTTTCTAGCTATAAATCGATATAGTCCATTTTGCTTCTTAAAATACGACACTTACGTCTATACTTGCCCTGGTTTGTACGGTATATTAATCAAGCCATAGAGTGGATACGGGATACGGAAGTGTGGAGTGTGTAGCCTCGATTTCTCGTCTTCTTGAGGCGACACCAAAAGGAAATTCTTAAATAAACAAAACATTATAAATAGAAATGCTACGACAAGCAAAATAAAAATAGCAATGTCGGTACATGTTTGTTTATGTGAATAGTAAATACCGACCGTACGCGAGTGTAATTATTTATAAATTGACTGCATATATTTAGATTTATTTACATTAAATATGCATATAAATAGGTAGCAACCTACACTAGGCCTTTTGGTACACGATAGTTATCTCAATGTATTTGAAGAGTTCCAGTTTAGACGTGTTTAAAGGAGCAATTATAAATGACGTTAGGAAAACACTTTCTAAAATTTAAAAACACCCACCGTCGCATCGCTTTCCATCTGTTTGAGTTACATAAACGAAACTACTACTAATACCAATAGGGCCGCTGACTTTGATACAAAAATTTAAAAACAAACCTTCCTAACATAATACGTGCACGGCCCCCAGCAACGTGTTATATTGCATATTCAGATTGGATATATAAGTATCTTTGCATTATACTACTGTATACTATTTACATTATTTATCATATGGTGGTCTTCTCGTTGCGTTGTTGCGAAGGAATATTAAGGAAGCAGCTGATTTTTGGAAATTGAGTTAAACATCATAAATTAAGCCATTTACTGATACTAAGATTTACGACATTTACTTCGTGTTGGTTTGGTACTTCATATTTAATTTATGATTCCCATGAGCTGTTTCGAGTTTCCGGGAAATGCTGAATGTATCAATGTCATTTGCTGGGAGGAGAGGGGTGTTGTGCTGAGATTTGTTGCCGGGATATTTTAATTTTCTCAGTATTGATGCAGACTCCCGGTCGACTGTCAACTTCAACTTGGGAAGGTGACTCGTAACATATCTTGAGGGGAAAATCAAAACCGCCCATATGCGGTTCAAGCTAGAATTAAAATGAGCTATCTCCAAAAATGCACTAAATAATATGATGCTTTAATTGTTAATTACGAGTGGTTTTAAAATGCAAAATATTTTATTTTACATGTTTTGAAAAAAGCAGAATGTTTTATTTTACACGTTTTTGAAAAGTGCAAAATACTCTATTTACATTTGTTTAAAGAAAGGAAATTATTTTATCATCATGTTTTCTGGAAACTTTAATTAAAACAGTCAACTTAAATTTTTTTGAAATACGCAAAATATTCTATGTACACGATTTTAGGATCGCAATACTGTACTGTTATTTTGTTTTTAGCTAAAGATGGAAATGGATTATTTTGAGTCTTCACTACTAATGACAGTATACCCTTCTTATAAAACAGGAACTAATGGGGACTTTGACTTATGCGTATGACGCACACTGTCAACTGTAGGTTATGTATGACACACCAGTAGTAATAGTCACTTACAATTATTATCAGTTTAAAAACCAACACAAAATATTTCATGAAGGAAAGAAAATAATTATTGATGTTTATAGATTTTGAATTTCATTTTTAAAGTAATATCAATAGAGCGTTACAAGTAATGGCAAGACATTCATAGCACTTTATCAATGATACATAAATAGAAATTTATCCACTTAAGCGCAGTATTACTTACAAAGAAACAGTGCATGCTACATTATACAGAAGAAGGTTGTAACTATTATACATCAATATACCGTAAATGCTCTAATAGCTCGAAAGCGAAGGTTGACGTAACTCGCCCAATTTAGTGTTAATAGAAGCTATACTTACTGTAGGTATAAAATACAAATGCTTTGGACCTTACAATATGCTGTGTATAGTTGCAAATAGTTCTTAAAATTTGCAACAATTCAAGCTGGATTTACAAAATTACAATTGTTTGTGTTTCATAACTTATTCTAGTTACTCGATATATAAACTGCATTATTCGATCTCTCCGACCTGAAGCCGGTTTACCGTTAATATTATTAAGGCAAAAACTAAACGGCGTTAAGTCAACTGAAATTTGATCGCTTCTTTTGTCTAGTAAACAAGCTTGGAAAATATAGAGTATGAATTTGAATATGTCCATATCAATATCAAGTGAATATATCAATATCAAAATATATCAAAATATTTCAAATCAAGTAAAAATTAAATCCCCATAAAATACGTAATTTACGAAACTCACTATTTTTTGTCATTGTTTGTCTTTACAAATTCAGGGGAGTTACTCCGATTACATAACTAGTTAACAATTAATCAAGGTTAACTGTACAAAAAATAAACTAAAACTAAAAGCAAGCGTTTTTATACTATTTGAATTGTGTTGAAAATGCTTTAATTTGTTCATGTATAATACTACTTTTTTGTATTTTTTTATGTCGGTGCTACTTAACGATTTTTAAAATAGACACAATTTACAACTGCAATCTAAAATAATTAACGCTTAAAAAAACTATGTCATCGCATTTCGCAGACTTCAACGCTGTTTAGAATATTTTAGCCATTACAAATTTTTAGTTTAGAACCTTTTTAATTACCTATTTAATTTTTACTTTTTAAATAATTATTATAAATTATATGTTTAGAATATTAGAAGTTTTGCAGACTTTTTCAATTATATATTTATTTTAAATAAAGCCATAATGTTTAGGCCCTACTACACCGCACCAGTTACTGTTTTAAAATGCATTGCTAAATATTTATTGAGTCTTTCATAAGTTGAATTTTGCTTTATCAAATAAGCTAAATTGCCCGTCTCCATTTTGTAATATGTTTAATTTTCCATTTTTTTTCAAGAAAATAAAAGCGAGAAAGTATTTTTTTATTGCGCTAAAAAAAATCAGAAGAGATTGAGCACAAAATTGAGATTTGCAATTTTCCTTCTTTTGTAGCGCACTTTATTTCCGATTTCGAATTCTGTCCTCGTTATCGTTACGTTTATCATTGTCCTTGTTGTTATCGACATCATCCTAGTCATTTTTTGAGAGTGTTTTTGCTCTTGTTGTTGTTATTTTTGTTGCGTAGTTTCAATACTTTGTAAAAATATAATTGCTACTTTGTTTACGACTAGACTACAATTACCATTTGTGTGAATGCCAGTGGGATTTCGGGAGCGATAACGATAACGAATCTGCTGACGATGGGATAATGACACGGACTGGAGCAGCAACAGCCTGGTTAAAAAAATAAACTATTGTTGTGAATGGGCCATTAAATTGCAGAATCCAGATAGGTTATCTTATATGGTGCAGTTACAATGTGTTCTGAGTGCCTCCTTTTACTAGTACAATGGTTAAATGTAAATTGAAATAGACAATCAAAATCAAATAACGACCGCGTATCTCTTTCCTAGGATATGTACGGAATTGTTTTGTGTAGAATTTAATGGGCAAACTATACTGCTTAAGCTAAAGCTGTGGCTGTACAGCTTAAATATTATAGAGCTTCTGTAAAAAAACCACACTTGCAAACTGACGATACAATAAATGGTCGATGGAGAATCAAAATAACCCAATTTTATTTTTCTTAGCTGAATACAAAATGGACTATCTACAACAACAAAAAAGAAAAATCAAGATTCCTAAAGGCATTTTAATAGAAATATTACGCACTTACTTTAAAGCTGTAATTTGAACATTTTACCGTAACCCTCTTAAAAATCATTCAAGTTAAACATTTTGCATTTCTATCAAAAATGGGTAAATAGCACATTTTGCAAAATTGAAAAAACGTAAAATTAACATCTAGTACTTTTACAAAACTCGTTAATAGAACATTTTGTGCTTCAGAATAATATGCTAATCGAATATTTTCCATCTTTTGAGAGCATCTCAAGAAAACATGACGCACATTTTTAAAAATTTTATATAATATATATTGCACTTGCTAAAAACATGTAAAATTATCACATGTGGCGGTTTTTTAAAAAGCAAGTCACCTAAGTAGAAAATATTTTGTACTTTTAAATTAATCGTAATTACCGTATTTTTTTGACCTATTGCTTTGATGCTCAAATTGCTACCTGGAACTGTAAATGCATCATTTTGATCCTTCACAGACGATGCTACATACGTCTTCGGCGGAGGATGTAGGGGTTTAAGCTGCAATCATTTTATATGGGCGTATATACCAAAAAAAGGGGAGCGGGGGAGATAATTTTTACTACGTAATTTATGCATGCTCCCTTATAGCCATACGTATAAGGCACTGCCACGAGTGCTGGCGCTGGTGCTGGTATAACGTCAAAATGTAATTTATAGACTTTTTTTACTCCACAACAAATACACTGATATTTCATTGTTTCAGTTTACGCGAGACTTTTGCATTTTGCCTTCTCTTTTATTTGTATCTCTGTCTCGTCTACATTACTTTTGCATTCTTCTACGTTTTGGTACTACAGCTTTTGCCACCGTTACCGTTACCACTATTGCTGCACTGCACTGTGGACTCGAGACTAACAATAAGAATTACCAACTCCGTCGGGAGTGACAATTCTTCTTTTTTTATTTTTTCTCCCAATTTTTTTCCAGACCAAATTGCTATCTTTATTTTAACTAGACACAGGAAGGGAGACTGTGGCATAGTGGCATTGCAGGACAGAAACCAGAGGAAGTTCACGACACGACAGTCTACAGTTTTGTTCTCGGGACTTTTATTTGTTGAAGTTGAAACTTGTATTTGTATAGCAACATCCCTTGCAGTGGTTCAGTGCTTCAATTTGCAGTGTTTCAAATTTGCATGGACGTACATATTTGCTACTGTTATTTTTACGTTTCATGAGAGATCACAGCTCTACAGCTCAATCTTAATGTGTATAGAAATCAAAAGGCGAGCTTTCTTCGAACGTGACCTTAAATATATTAGATATACAAAAGTTCTATCTACCTTTTTTATATTCAATTTAATATGTTAGGCATTAATAAAATGGAATCTCTTTAGGTATGAATTTTACTTGAAGACAAAAACAAAAGACAGTTTCGAATACATTTTGAAGTTTTGACTGTTTGATGTATATCTGTAAAATGCACAACAGGCTAATAATTGCATTAGGTTGTAACGAGTTACGCCTAGAGCTTCACACTTCACACTTCAAGTTCCGTCCCAGCATCCAAGCAAGCAACACTGTGCCCGTCACTCTGCTGGCGACCGGAACCTTCGGCTCTATAACTTTTTTGAGCAATCCGTCAGTCTTTAAGCGCCAAAAATTTAAAATTTAAAATGGAAAAGTGCTCGTTGTGTAACCGCAAGGGTAGAATAAATCAACTTAATATTAGGTGTGAATCCTGCAACTTATGGTTTCATAAAACCTGTCTCCCACTTGTGACATACAACGCTTTTCACTTGCTGCAAAAATCATCCTGGTCGTGTGATAGCTGCACTTCGGCAAGTACTAACAACCCGGATACATTAATAAATAGCAATCTCCCGGCACCCGAAATCCATGAAAGTAGTGATTCTGAAAGTGGTGATCATAGCACAGCCCTTATCAACTCAAGCGGGTATGTTTACTCGTCACCAAGTCTCAACGCCAAAGGATTCAAAATGGCACATCTAAATATAAATAGTCTGAATCTTGTAAAACTAGAAGAAGTAAAGTATTTTTTACTGACCACTAAATTAGACATATTTATATGTACGGAATCTAAATTAAGTGAAGAGTTACCAGATTGTTTATATGTTATTCCTGGATACAATTTATTACGTCATGACTGTCTACATCAAAAAGGTGGGGGCACACTGTGGTACATAAATCAACAGTTAAATTATCAAGAACTCACCTACAACGTTGAATTTAAAAATAATGTGGAAGTGCATTGTGTTCAGATCCGACCCCCTTACTGTAAGTGCATCATTGTAACCTCTGTGTACAAACCCCCTTCTTCAAGCACGCCAGCTTTCTTACAATCATACGACAAATTACTTGACAGTTTAATTGAAGAAAAATTGGATTTGTATGTAACTGGCGACTTTAACATCAATTTACTTGACCATGTTGTTTCTAAAGAACTGAAGCACATAGTGAGCTCTCATGGACTTTCTCAGCATGTTAAATCTGCCACCAGAGAAACCTCATCAACAAGCACATTAATCGACCATCTATATAGTTCGTGCCTAGGAAGAGACATTTTATGTGATGTACTGCCAATCTCTGTATCTGATCACAATCTAATAGTGATGTGCAAAAAGAATTACAAACCTAAGTACATACCAAAAACTCATAATTACAGAAGTTTTAAAAACACAGACTGGAAACTTGTAAACAGTAAGCTTAGTAAAATTGACTGGAGCGTTGCGGATGACGTAACAGTTGATGAAATGTTCAGTAGCTTTGAAACAAAAATTGCAGATGTCGTTCATCCACATTCAAAATTAATTAAAATGAGATACAATGGAAAAAACAGTCCGTACTTAACTGACTCCATAGTTAAATTAATGCACACACGAAATAAAGCAAAAACTGAATGCGCTAAGCTCAAGCGTGAACTCATGTGTACTTCTAATTTAAATGAAGATCAGATTCAAAACAGGCAAGCTAGGATAACTGAAAGATGGAAAGAATACAAGCAATTTCGAAATCAAGTTACGCTTGCAATAAAATCCAGCAAAGCAAAGTTTTATAAATCAAATTTTGATAACTGCTCCTCATCTGCTTCACTGTGGGAAGTTTACAAAAAGGTTTCAGGAGGACGTGAACCACTGCCACAGATAGAAGCCCTGTGCGTTGACAATGTTAATATTTACGATAAAGATAACATTTCACAAGAATTAGCAAACGCATTTGTCATTCCTTCTGCTAGTTGTACGGAAGATATACTCAACTTTCAAAATCAAATTTCAAATGAAAATGACGATGAAATTGTAATATCAGCTGATGACGTCAAATCAGCAGCAATGGGAATGAAAAATAAATCCTCTAATTCAAATGACATTATTACAGCGCTAATATTTTTTAATTGCATTGCATCTCTTGTCACCCCAACTGCAATGCTATTTAATAAATGCCTAAGGAAAAGTCAATTTCCTTCCAGCCTTAAGTGTGCAATTATAACTCCTATTTTTAAGAAAGGAGGAAATAAATTGGATGCAAAGTGTTATCGCCCAATCTCAAATTTGCCATTTCTAGGAAAACTTTTTGAACGCCTAATACATTTTTATTTACTTGAAAAGGGTGAAATGAAGCTCCTTGACAACCAACATGGATTCCGAAAACATCGCTCATGTCAATCCGCAGTGCAAGTTGTTACTCAAGATGTGTTCAACCAAATAGATCTCAAGAAAGGTAAAACTGCTGCGGTATTCATAGATTATTCCAAAGCTTTTGACACAGTACCTCACTTGCCATTGTTAACCAAGTTAAAGCTACAGTATAATATACATAGTAGTGTTTTAAAGTTATTGTGTAGTTACTTTGTTAATCGTAAGTTTAAAATATGCCTGGGTACATATTTATCATGCGAATACTTTTTAAATTGTGGTGTCCCTCAAGGCTCAATCTTAGGTCCTACACTGTTTATACTGTACATAAATAATATGTGTGCTATCCAGTCAGTAATGCAATTCTGCAAATGTGTATTATATGCTGATGATGTAGTGCTTTATTGTAATGGTGATGACTGTAACGAAATGCTCTCTACACTACAAACGTCCTTAGAAAACATTGAGGCATGGTGCTCTGAGAATAATTTACGCATTAATTATAGCAAAACAAAATTTATGATTTTTCATAAAGCTCACGATCGCTCTACACCTACCAACCTTCAGCTATCGTGTAATGGTAATATTATTGATAGAGTGTACACATTTCGTTACCTTGGCGTGACACTTGATCCAAATCTTACTTTTAAAAACCATTTCGAGTGTGTAAAGAAAAAAGTGATGTCAAATATTGTCCTACTGCATCGCATTAAGCCCTACATATCTTTTGATATGTTCAAAATATTATTAAATTCTCACCTGTACTCTAACATAGACTACTGCTTAACCACGTGGGCCTGTCATAAACGTGAAGACTATGTTAGCTTACAAGGAAAAATTAATAGACTAATTTATTCATTTTTTTATAAAATTAATTTAAGTGACACTAAAAAATCTCTCAAACGATTAAGCAGAGCGAAATTTTGTATCACCCCTGCATATGAATGTTTTCTGCTTGAAAAATGTAATGTTCTTTCAGTTTTGGAGAGGATAAAAATGTATAGTTATGTGCAGTTGTTTAACTACCTAAAATTTAGTTCTAATTGTAAAAGATTTAAGGAACTTTATGATTATGAATTTAATGTATTAAACTGTCTGCACAAGAACACCATAAAACCAGTTCCCAGCACTGAAACTTGGAAAAGAAGTGTAAAGTCAAGGTTCACACAAGTATGGAACTCTCTTCCGAACGAGCTTCGTAATCTTGAAATAAATAATTATCGTGAAAGTATTTCTACCTATATACTAAACCTTCGACAGCAATCTGTTGTATAACTTAATGAACTGTTAAAAGTCTTATATTTATGATTTATATTAATTACATATTTTTGTTAATGCTTGCTTCTGTCTCTCACTATTTCTGATATTGTCCGGTTTTTAAAATCATTGATTTAATTCGATGTAAACTTTGACAATTGAATAAAGACAATACAATACAATACAATACAATACACGGAACGGAATATTCCGTTCCGTTCCGATCGGAATTCGGAACTAGACCTCCGTTTAGGAACGGGAATTCCCGTTCCCGGACCGAACGGTCCGGGTCGGGGACGGTCCGGGGAAAGAAATTTCTTCCCCGAACTGATCGGGGCGGTCCGGGAACGGGGCGGGGAAAGGGTTTACCCGTTCCTCGATCCGACCCGGACGGGACGGGGAATTTCGGGAATTTCCCGAAACCAATGTTGTATAAATTTTTAAGAATGTTAAGCTAAGTGGCGTAGAACCTCAACACTTAGTATTTAAAACATTATTTTTTATTGGCAGTGTGGTATCAGTCCTACAAAAAAGTGTTTATGAAAGGTTTATTTTGCTATCTTAAAAGTATGGTGTAGCTATTATTAGCAAAGTAAAAGTATTTTGGCATAAAGGCTGTTTAGATTGTGCGGCTAGAGACTGCCTAACACTGTTTTCATTACTTAAAAAATGTGAAAAACCGGTTAAATCAATTTTTAGCAGTGAGGGTTATAGATTGAAATTTAAACACAATCTAATAATTACAACATTTCTTATATTCATAGCTTTTAATATGAAGTTCCCCTGCATCACTAGATTTGCAATGCAGGCATGCGTTTTGCATCGGTATAAACCTAAATCGTGTTAAAAACAAAAATAGTAAAAATATGTGTCTGAATTTTTAAGTTTTTCCCGATATTGAATATGTAAACCATTTTTTAAATTAGTATTAGTAAAAATGTTCTAATTTTTTAAAGTTTATGTAAAAAATGCTTTTCAAACAATTATGACTTATCATCTTCTCATTTTTATTAATTAAATAAAATATTTGAGTTCAGAAGCAATTAGTTTAACGTATACCAATTTTACATTTGAATACTTATAAGTATATTACAGTACTACAACAATATAGCTGCAGTGCTTGTAGTGGTGCTTGGGAATATAAGTATGCTTACTTACAGCCTGATTATTCCAGTTTCAACAGTTTATTGGTCAATATAAAAAATCTACTAGTCAAAAATAGTGTTAATCTACTTTTCGTGACTAGTGTAACGCATATTAGAAAATTCAAAATTTTAAACGAATCAAAATTAAATTTTAATTTGTTTTTCATTTTAACCGGGAAATTTCCCGTCGGTCCGGGTCGGGAACGGTCCGGGGCGGGGCGGGGAGGCTAAAGGGTTTCCCTGCTCCCCGAAACTCAAGTCGGGGAATGCAATTCCCCGGACCGACCCGGACCGAACGGAGCTCTATTTGGAACGGAACGGTTCGGAACAGGGATTTTCTGTTCCGAATGGTTCGGAACCGAACACGGAACGGAACGGAATTTGGATTTTCCGTTCTGATTCCGTTCCGTTCCGATCGGAATGTTCCGAAAAATGTAAGTATGCCTATTGGCAATATTGAAGGTGTAAACATTCTACGCTCCACTTTCCAAACAACTACCAACAATGTTTGCATTGTGCTTTACGATTAGGCGCAGATATAACTACTTGAAAAACTTAAAATATCAAATCATTTTGGCTAATGAACATTCTTCATGGCATTAGCATTTATTCGTTTTATGAGATGTGCGTTTATGTGAACACTGCGTAACAGTAATAAACTACGTTGTAGCAATGTTAGTTTTATTTTGTGTCTGGTGGCTATAAATTCTGTTTAACTATTCCATTATGCTCTCTTAAATAATTATTATCCTACATATTATACTATTATAATAATATTTCACTGTTAGTCAGGATGTTTGCCAGTCAAGGTAGGGCACCTGTTCCAAATGTTAGAAAACCCACCCAAAAGCGACTTCGGAAAGAACCTCAGCGAAAATAAAATAGAGCCAGAAAACCTAGTAGATTTGTTGTAAGAATCTCTAATTTGGAGTTAAATTAAAATAAACTAAATTAGATTTCACTAATAGAATTTTTATCGCAGCAGTGCTCAAATTGAATAAATTATTAAGTTGTTACTTTCTTGTTGTATTTATATTACATCAGAAGATATTTTCATTTACTCAAAGGTACCATGTGCCTGTGTTATACAGATACACTTAGGAGTTTTTTCCTGCAATTTTGAAATAGTTTAATATGAATCAAATGTGCTTGGACCACGTTGAGTTTTAAAATAATTTTAAGCTTAACACATAAAACTTTTAGTACGTATTTTTATATTAAAAATAGGAAAAATTCCCAAAATGTTTAAATGAATTTTATTTGGATATATTAACAATATTTAGTAGGTATTTAATTATTATATTATATTAAAAACTAAATTCCTTTCTACACCTGTATCCATATATTGTGAGATGCCGATGTTGTGAAAAACGTCGGTGCCAATAAAATGCTTTTACTTGAATACAAAATATTAATTCTTTATGAAAATTATCCCGCAAGACCTTTTGCAGCAGTAAATCTTAAATAAATTTTAGCCCAATGCATGTAATGAAATATCTGCAATTCAAAGAATTAAATTGACATTTGTTTAGGTTGAAAATTCGAGTATTTGCATTTGTATTGTTATTCTAGGTATTTCCAAGGCATCCAGCAATTAGTATAACAAAATTATACATTAGGACAATAGTAATACTTTTATTTTTTACCTAAACGCTAAAAACTAAAAGCCTAAAAAAATGACTAGTTTTCCGTCGGAACGGAACGGAAAAAAGTACTTTCGGAACAGAACGGAACAGAAAAAAAATGTATTCCGTTCCGAACTTAAAACGTTCCGTTCCGAACGTGTCGGAACGGAACGGAAAATCATTTTTCCGTTCCGTTCCGTGCCGAATGAAGCTCTAACGCCAGTTATATTATTTTATTAGTAGAGTTCACATTGCAATGAAAATAATAAAATAATCTAATAACATGTATCAAGTTTAACACCGATTAAATTGCATTTGCGTACGCAGTTGCTTAAATGCGAGAAGATCGCAAATTCCTTACCTCATGAAATTAAGTATGTGTTTCAAATTGGTCTTAATAGTTGTAAACGCTATTTCTTCAAATACAATTTCTATAAACAAAAATAAACATCAAAATGTTTTCATTTATATTGAAAACGTACTAATTTACAATGAAAAATCAAAAAGATCTATTTAATCTAGTAAAATCAAAATACAATATGAGATAGATTTGTAAAATATTCATTAAATGTTTTACAAAAGTAGAAATGTATGTGTTTACATGTTTCTTAAAAGTGCAAAAAGTTCCACTAGTTTGTTTTGCAAAAGCGTAAAATATTTTAATTGCAAGGTTTTTGAAAAATACAAATAAGTGTTAGATTTAAAAGTTTGCAAATAGTTTTCAATTTATAATTGTGGTAAGACGTAAAATGTTCTATTTACGTGTTCTAAAAAAGTTTAATATATTTTATTTCCATTTCTTAGTTCGATTTAGGATATTCTAATGAAATTGCAGATAGTGTATTTATATTTTAGCTAACAATTATTATGGGGCATCTCCAATCTGCGCAGAAAATAATTACTAGTTACAAGAAACCTTATGTACACTAATTTTAAAATAAGTAAATAAATTTAAAAATATATTATTAAACAATATTTCTTCATTCCTATATTCCTACAGTTATGCCACAAAATATATTTAAAATTTATTAGTTTTTAAAAACTTAATTCAAATTCTGTAAAAATTATAATAGATATTCAATTTTGCATCTTGGATAAAAGTTACTTACGTACGGAGGCCGTAAGAGCAAGAAAGATATATCTGTCAATTGGTTTTGTTTTCGCAATTTCTATATTTCGAAAGAAAGTGCTCGAATGCTCTGCTGTCTGCTATGCTCTGTTGAATGCAAATGTGAATGAAAAGGACTACAAGTCTATAACATATTGTAATATCTTTAACCACTACTGGAATGAAACAAAGAAAACCACAGTCATAGAAATGGCCAAAGCATAGTCAAGCCAACGCTAGATTCAGTATAGGCCAATGCAAATCTTGAGTGCTTACATATTTTATACAGTGCCCAAATGATAGGCTAAGAAGAAAGAGGACGAAGGACAAAGTAAAAAGCAAACCAAGCAAACGGGAAACTAAACGACCTGGAAAAATATTGTAAAAAAATTGAAAAGAGATCCAGACGAATTTTCTTGCTTTCACTTAAACGAAGACGAAGAAAGTAGAAGGAAAGACAAGAATAGACAAGTAGTGAAGGACTGAGCAGTGAAAGAATGTGCAAGTGATGTGCGTACATGGAGCGTGAGAGATCTTCAATAAGTGATGTTAAAATCTAAGTGGGTAGGCTCTAAAAACATCTCCTATTAAGGCCATACAAAGCAAGTTGTTTTTCTGTACTCTATTGTTAGGGTGGCTAGAGGTTATCAGAAAAATGACATGTCAGTCGTGACATCTTTTATGGATGATTCCTTATGTATCAAGCAAATATGTAAATGAGACATACAGACCCGTAGCAGTTTTAGTTGCAGTCTAGTTTCTTGTCAAACCAATGATTTTCTAATACCAACCATTCACGTAACATCAAGAGAGTGTATTTTAAGGGGGAAATTCTATGTAAACGTATATCGCAGATCAAAACAGCTAGAAATTCAGCAAAATTAGAATTTTACACAGCTATTATAATTTTGAAAAATAAATATAAACGTTTAAGAAATATGCGATTTACGAACTTACGAACAAAAATACGTTTTTTTGTAACGCTTTAAATATACCAAAGTTTAAACTTTGCAGAGTAGAAATTACGAAAAATATGTGCTAAATATGTACACAAACTTGATTTTTAAAAATGTAGTTTTATCACGTGGAATTAGTGTTCTGAAAACGTGTTTTTTGCCTAATTGAATTATAATTACAATATTTTCGTGAACTAAAGTTTTAAAAAATTAAAAATTTACAATTTTATAATTTATGACATTTAAAAGTTTCTGAAATTCCCAATGTTTGCAATTTTCTTTAAATATGCCAAAAATTATTGTAAAAAAATGTTTCGTGACGAACAGACTTCTAAAACTATTAAATATGCCAAACGGATTAAAACTGTTTTTGTATGGTGTTCAAATTTAATAGCTCAACGCCAAATAATATTTTATTTTTGTAAATGGTGCCATTGAACAAGACAAGTAAATAATTGTCTATATGCGCAAGATGATATGATACGAAAAGGTTGGCAACTAATCTTCGAACGGCTAATTCGCGTGAGCAACTACAACAATCGTCGTCAACATTAACAAATTCATCTCAAAATAATTTAATTATGGATAATACTGGAAGTGGAATGAACTCAGAAAATGTCCATGGAACTACTGCCAGCAAAGTCTTACTTAAACTCGAACCTAATCGTAAACTTTCAATATGGAAGTATTTGGATGCAACAACAGACACTCAAGTTTAAAGTTACTTAACACTTATTCAGAAATATGCTATTGTTCCTTCACATCAAGCAAATAAGTTTGAAGAATTTATGAACATTCTTAAATCAAGTCTATCATACAAGTTAACCCAAGAAAATAATACTATGGCTACTGCAATTTCAAATTGGATGACTTCAATGCAGACGGCACATTGTGCGTACAACCTCAAAGAAGCTGCTTCACACAACAAAGGTATTGTGGATCCAATACTTAAGTTTCAATTACCACAATACAGCCACATGCCACTTTCAACATTTTTAGACATCGCCAATATCAAAAATGAATGTGTCATAGCAGCACAAAAGATATACAGCGAGGGTCAAGAATTTGTCACCGAACTTAAAATCTTGGAAACCATGGACCTAATATTTTCAGACTTGACTGAATCTAATTCAATTAAACAATCAAAAAAACATTCAAGTGCAGATAATAGGAATAGGAAAGTTCAAGTCATGAAATTCTATTTAAGTGTCAGTTTCTTTTTGGCTGAGAATGAAATGCTGAAAAAATTTCCCGGTAAACCAATTGATGGAAAACTGTACAAATCCAAAATTCGGATTTCGTTACCTTCATGGAGAAAAAAGTGGGAAGAGTCTCCTTAACCATCAAAAAAGTGTTTTTATGCTACAGCCATTGTCAATAAAATTAATTGTAACCTACTCATATTCGATGCCAACACTGTAGCTCACACTATTAATACACCATATCAGCCCCCATCAAAGAAGATTCATCATGGTCAGTCCAAACATCACTTTATTGCAAGCAAAGTGAAACACAAAATTTAAAGTAATTCCATGGGCAACTTTAATAAAACTAATAATACTGTTCTTCCAAATTCATCAAATAATTTTCCCCACATTACACTACATAACTTTAAGGAGTGGATTCAACATGGCAAACCAAATATAAATAGTAATAATAGCCACCCTGTTGCAGTCGACCCAATACCACAACAACAACATACCTAATAATACTTACCGTTCTCCTATTGGTTATATTTCGTTATGTATGTGTATTATCTATATAGTTAAAAAATCAAAATTGTGTACTGTTAATAGTATATTATGAATGACTGCGTAACTACAGCACATAAACTCAATATTATCTCGAGAGCAAGCAATTTTTCCATGGAAGTACTTACTCATAGAAATCAAGCGCCAGCATTCAGTTTTAAAGAAAGGGAAGGGCGTATGAGAAACTTACAAGCTTGAAAACTTAAAAGTTGAAATTAAATCTAACAATAATTTCGTATTTTTACACTCTAAACATTACAATTCAAATAATTTTGATTTACGAATTCGTGTATCATTGGAATATAAAGGTAAATATAAATATATTAATAAATTATTGCAAGATATCCATGTTTGTAGTAGGTCATATATGTTAATATGTAATCAACAGTAAGTAGTTAGTAAGTAAGTTAACGAAGTAATTTCGAAACAAGTGAACTTCCCATGGAAAAAGTGTTATATTTTCATAATATAATATTGTCATAATTTAATATTACCATGATTTAATATTGTCAATTCAATAATGTCCGTACTTAGCAGTTATTACTGAAGAGTTGAATTCTGACATGTATAATTTTGAACTTTATTTTAGCCTGAAGAAAATCAATAATAAATTCTGAAACCGGTCGCTTTATACCGATAAATCCAGTCAACTCTCTGCCATATTTTATTTACCTCATCCGTAGTGGTTCAGAAGTTGTACTACCTAGTAGTACGATCGCACAAAAACAAATATTATTTAAATATAAAACATCGTTACTTAGAAACCAGCTCCAATACGAATACCTTTATGGAAACACGCAAAATATTTTTCCTACAGTGTTTCTAAAATCGCCAACATGAATGAGATCTCAATAAAACAAATCCATACCAAATTAAGATATTATATTATATTATATTATTACGTAATTATTGATGCACACAATAATTACAAATTATTGTGTGCATCATTTGTATTCTCCATGCATTACTTAATTTGAAAACTAGTTCCCTAATATATAAGCAATCATAAATTACAATATTGTGTATGAAAAGTTCTGTTACGTATACTGAGTCTTTTAGGCTATCCTCATTGGAGGACAGTGTCAAGTTTATTTTTGAATAAAGTTGTCTTTTATTTTATGAACTAAATTAATTTAAAAAAATATTTGTACAACTGACCATAAAACAAATTTTATTTTTCCTTAACATTAATATTAACATTAATTTAACATTATTTATTTATCCTTATGTGGTTGTAATTAATCAAAACACTTTTGAATACGCATATATACTCATATTTTGAAATTTACGTGATACCAAATTTTTAGTTCCCAAGTGGCCCTAATTGTATATCTCGTAATAAACCCATGCTAATTTAGTGAAAGTATTAAACATGTCTCCGTCCCAATAAAGCTTGACTCTAACTCTAGCTCACCTTCAACTCTGTATGTCTAACTACCTTTGCTGGACTTGGCCCTCAGAGGCACAAATAGGAAATGATTTCTTTTTTTTTCTGGTTTCCATTTCTCTTCTACCTACGTTCCAAAATTTCACAGCCTCTAGTACCAGTATCTCTCAAAGACAGACAACAAAAGATATGGAAACGCAGATATGAGAGTTGAACAATGAGAGAAATGCTCCTTAGAGAGCCTAATAAGTGGGAAGGAAAAATAACTCTAATTCTCGATTCTCCAACTGGGCCTTTGGAGCTGTCGGCCTGTAGCTATTTTTTCTTCTTGGAAACGTATCCTGCATTGGTGGTCCTACTCTAGACTCTAGAAAACTGCCACATATACTTTCAATTCAGCTTTTTCCACCACTTTCTTCATACAAAGTTGCTTACAGGGCACAGTACACGCACTACATTTACATTCCACCAAAAATACAATAACCATAAGCCAATACAAAGTAAATTTAAAATTTTATTAATTTAAATCTTTTAATTTTAGTTTAGATTATAAGTATGGGGAGAACCCCAGTCAATCAATCCATAACACTGTAAAAATTTATATGTAAATAAACGGGCCATGGGATACGTCCCAAAGGCCTCTAGTTTTTAAAAGTAAAAAATTACAAAGTTGCTCATGAAATTTATTTAATTAATTAATAAAACTCATCTATTTAACAGTCAAAATAAATACTATCTCATTTTTAAATACAGCTTATTGCCAATTTTTAAAAACTTGGCATTAAACGTTGTAGAATAAGATAAGAAATTTTAAAAAATTAGAAACTGCATTAAAATCGAATAAATGTTTCCCATGTTGGAATAAATGAACTGCGATTGTAGAAATGTTTTGCACCTGCTCCTTTCGGCACCCTCTAAATACCTGTTCATATTTTAAATAAACGGCGTCAAAATAAATCTGAAACAAAATTTTTTAAGAAGTAATATTTGATATATGTATTTCCTAATATGAATACTATGGACATAAATAATTGTACGATATTTTTGTTGTAATTACAAATGCTACTCTGGTCCAACTCTGGTTTAATTTTTTGTAGTTCAATTTTTCAAATGTTTTTTATTGCATTGATATATGCATAAGAATGAATTTTTTAAAATTATTGTCTTGACAAAATTTAGTGATAGCTGCGCAAGGTGTCCAAACCCTGCCGTACCCATTTGATTGCATGGATATGAAACTGTTTGGACACCTTGCGCAGCTATCACTAATTTTTGTCCCGACAATACGTATGCTTTTAATGTTTTAAAATAAATGTGTTTTAAAGCAAGGGCGGATCCAAGGGGGGGGGCTAAGGTGCTTTAGCCCCCTCCATAAGGAGCTTTTTAGCATTGTGGGGATAGGGGCGGCCATTTTCCAAGATGGCCGCTTAACATTATTAGCCCCCCTCCCATGGCCCCATCTTGGATCCGCGCCTGTTTTAAAGTGCATTTAAAGGATAAGGGAGGGGCAAAGGTTATAAGTTAGACTGTAAATGTTTTTTCTTCTCTGGTCAGTGGTCGATGTCAATTTTGTCTTTTCTCTTTTCTGAGAAAAATACACAGAAAAAGAGCAAGTAAATGCTAAAGTAGAATTATACTTTCACTTTGACTTCTTCACAGTTCCAAGAATAGTAAAAATCGTAGAAAAAAAAACACAGGGCAACATTGTAGAAGGTAGTTTTTTCAGCTTTACTTTCACCGCTTTCACCAGTCTACATTCTTCTAAACTAAACACTAAAGCGCAGCAGGACCAGAGACATAGAGTTACTGTATGTGGTGGTAGTGGTATGGCCTGGCAATCTTCTCACAGCCTTCCGTTTTTCGTCATCAGCGTCTTTATAGTACCTACATAATAGTCCAAGTAGCAGTCGTAGTTGTCTCTTCCATCGTAAGACACACACTTTTCCAACTTCCCATCGTTTTCTTCATTTTGGTTTTTTTGTGGGAAGATCCCAGTAGCAAGAAAAATACGTTGACCGTAGTACCTAAAATGGAAAAAAGTAAATGTACAAATGTACACACAGGAGTGGAATCAAGTTAGGAAATCCAGAATCTAGGACCAAGGAAAAAAACAGAGTTTTGGCTTCGTCTTGTTAATTTAAGCACACAACCTTTAGGATATATGTTTTGTTGGCTACCAATTATGCGTATTGTCTGTGAAGAACTAAAAAGACCCATATCCAACTTAAGCTAGAATCAAAACAAGCTATGTCACAAAAACAAAATGAGAAACATGCGTAACATGTTAATTACGAGTTTTTAAAAAGTGTAAATTCATCTTTTTTAATGTTTTGAAAAGTTCAAAAATATTCTAGTAGCATGTTTTTGAAAGGTGTAAAATGTTTCTTTTGCAAGTTTTTAAAAATTTTATAAATTTTCCAAGTCTATGTGTTTGAAAAGCCCAAAATGTTTTATTTCAATGCTTTCAAGAAATATTAAAATATTTTTGTAGATAGTACATATTGTTTTAACTAACATGGAAATGGAAATGGGTCATTTTGGTTCTTCCTTCACACACAGTATATATGTATATACTGAATCCTGATATACATATTAGGAAGGTTAAGAAATAGGTCAGGCAAATAATTGGGGGAAATCGGAGTTGCAATGCTAGACATAGGCATATGTTGTAATAGTAAAATATTGTGTGTTTCTGGGTTTCAGTATTGTAATGGCGTTCTTTTACATAAAGATTTAAAAAAATAATTATGCAACGGCAAAATTTGCTGTTGGTCAAAAGCTTGGTTTAGCCACTTCCGGTAGGTTAAAATTCACCTGTTTACTTAACTGTGTAAGATGTTTAATAATTTCTTAATGCATTTAACGTTTGTTTATCCTCCAATTCTGGTATTGATACATTTCTGTAAATTACTATAGACGGCTTTAAGCTGATTACTATCTTACAGGAACGTTTTCAGTATCCACTATCGAACCAACTAACAACATGTTAACATATTAACGCAAAAAATATACGAAATTAAAAATTGTAACACATTGCATTATAAAATGTACTATCAATATGGGTTACAAGAATAAAAATCATTATCATAAAAGCATGCGTGTAAATAAAACATTTTGCATATTCTCAAATTATACAAATGAAAAATTTTCCAATTTTCAAAAATCATGTATAAGCAGAAGAGTTGACACTTATCATAACATGTAATTAGAATAGTTTGCAAATTTTAAAAAACATGCAAAAATAACAGTTTACACTTTTCGAAAACGTATACACAGAACAAGTTATACATGTTTCAAAACATGCTGTTACTATATTATGTACCTTTCAAAAACATGCTTAACTAAAATATTTTTATACGTTATAAAAAGTAAATAAAACAATTTGCGCGTTTAAACAGTATGCAAATACAACTTTAACAAGTTTTTAAAAACATGTTTACTGAACATTTTTTAGTTTAACTAACCTCCTTGTTAAAATTTTACGCATTTATATCCTTAAGTGTAATTTTGACATAAAGCTCATTTTAGTTTTAATTCTAGCTTTTAAATTGAAAATGGGCTGTTTTTATTCTTCACTCTCACGATATATCCCTTTCTGCTATATCAGTATGCTATATTGTATCCTAAATGCACGAAAATACTCTAGTACTATGTACATGCATAGTACATGATTAGTCATCTCATGTAGGTACATAGTTTTTGTTAGTGACCGTCCTGCCAAGTATTTTATATTTAAGTAGGGGCCTTAGCCCTAAGTAGCAGTGAGTAGTAAGTAGATGGAATCAATTTGGGGCAAAGTCTTGTTAAGTCTTGAGTAAAAAACCACGTGCCCCTGGCCCTAGCACTCTGTCAGTAAGTAGTCATAGAAGTGGGCCCCAATGTTTCTCGTCTATGTATGTCTCTATAGTAATATGATGAGATGAAGATTGGAGATTGCAAAGGCTGGAGATGAGAATGAGATGAGGGATCTTGAGCGTGTCTTCCATTCTTCTGTCGACTGCCTTCTGAGTTACTCATCCACAGAATGGACCAAATAATTTCTTCAAAAATATATCCACTCCAACATCTACCCATCCACCCAACCAACAGCCACATATTTCCTTGAGTGGGCTTTCATTTTTTCCCATTTCATTCTTTCGTTCCTTCTGTAATATGCAGTTTTGGCTCTTGGCGTTGTAGCTTTTTCGACCTGACTCCTCAAGTAGCAATAGCCTGTGTCTGGGTGCGTTGGGGACCTACATGTTTTCATATTTCACTCGTATTTATTAGAGGCCCGTATAATACATGGAGCAATCTTAACTAAGTCCTATCTCCCGTCCTTCCTGCCCTCCACTCCCTCGGAGCTACTACGTACGACTGATACCTGTTTAGTACTTTCGACTTGTTACACTTAAGCTCCACGCGCATTACATTACTTATTCAATATATACTTACATGCGTGATTATGAGAGGGAGATGAAACGAAAATGAAAGCAGATACTACGTAGAATAAAAAGGCGCTTACTTTTATTGTAGTATCTAAAAAAACTAATTTCATGCAAAAAGAAGTTTTTGAAAAATGTAATGAAAAAATTTCGTTCAAATAAAAAGTGTAAAACATTTATTTTTTACTTTTGAAAACTTGGATATTTTGGGAATTTTCAAAAACAAAATTTGCAACTTAAAAATTACTGTATATTTTAAAGTTTGTAATAAATTAAAATTGCATTATGTAGTACGATGGTTAAGGAAATATTTTAATGTACGCACTTTTTTATTTAGTTGGACTTCCTTTACCGCATTCTCACGCAATGGAAAAATGATTAAATTAATCCATAGCTTACATCTTAAGCAAAAAATTGTTAACGGCGCACAAGTCTAACAAATTAAAATATGTTGACTATTAATTTAAATAAAATGTAAACAATACAGAGTTAGGAAAGAACTGGTGACTGCCATTGAGGAAGCATTTATTTAACATTTATTCTCATCGTTAGCAATATTTTTTTTGAATCTGGAGTTAGTTTTGATACTTCATTAAAGTCATAACCGTTTCTACATACATGACTATCAATAGCAACAGCCACTCTACGCCCCTGTGAATCTCTGGTCCCAGATTCGTATTCGTATATCCCAGAAAGTAATAGAGACGGATGCAGTGTGCTGCTGCAGACTAATGCGGAGAATGAGATGTTGAATTTTAATTCGAGTCTGCTAAAGAAAAGATGAAAATATTTGAAGGTTTCTTAATCTTAACAGATTCCTCTTTCTTACCTTTGCCTTCATCGTCCTCGTCGTCGTCGTGTTACTTTCATTGAGACTTCGACTTCCACTTTTGCTTGAGGCTTAATGAGAAAACGCACTTTCTCACACTCACGTTCGCTTCCTCTCCATTCAAACTAAACTCGCTCAGGGAGAAAGCCTTGAAGAGTTCGCATTTTTCATACTTGCAATATTCATTCGTCGCTCCTCGTTTTCTTTGAAACAAGATGGAAAATAGACGCAGGGGGCTCATCATTAATTGCGGATCAGGTGTCAAGTGGAAAGGTGTTGGGGCTTATGATCTTTGTGTGCAAGACGTGGAGCGTACGACACTTGCGTTTGTTTAAATTACATATATGACGAACGCGTTATAGATTTTGAACTTCCGCATTAACGCTTCACAGACTTTCGCTATGCTACGGCTACGCTCACGCTTTGTAAATTAAAAGAAGTGTTTGTACTACAGACAAATAATGACAAAGATAATATGCGTGACGTGATAGGAAATTCTACAAATAAAATTATTGATTTTGTTTTTGCTATTTGAATTTGTCAGTGGAATTCACGTGGATTGGTGTCGATGTCAATTGCAAGAGTTTCATCCCAAGAATTTTTACAAAACCGGTCACACGTACTTTAGCTTTAGTGAGTAATGCAAATGCTAACTTAATTTTTACTATTCAATTAAACAGCTTTAAACCAAGACAAAAGCTAAAATAAAACTAACAATAAATAAATAAGCAAGAAAATGAGTTTATAATAAATGCGCCCATTCTTGCAAATCCTTGATACAATATAGACAATTTTAGAAGGTGCGCGAGCGTTCAAAGTGACAACAAGTACTTTTCTAAGCTAAAACACTTTCAAAAGTAAAATCCAATTTCTATGGAAACGAAAATAGTTACAACTCTCAAGCAAACATAAACATATTCCAAACATTAAACTCTATAAGCATTTGATCAAAGTTTGTAGTGTCAGCAACTAGTTTTTGAAATCTGATCAAAAAAAGAAACGTGTTATTTTGCAATTTCTACCTCGTGTTTAAACAAGACCACTCATCAAAACCTGAAATACACAATCGCCCCTCCACTCCACTAAAAATACATGCAACCAGCTCCTTTTGCCTAGATATAAATATCTACAATAGTGAAACGAAATGCAGACGTTGTAGGTTTTATTACAATAAACCACATTATATATAAAATCATGGAATTTCAACAAAACTTCAACCAACTGAAACAAGAATAGTAATTTAGTAATTTATAGTAATTTACGAATTTAAACAAGAAATCGTCGAATTAAAGCAACTTTTGGTAATATACGCCGAGTCTGTGAACAAAATCCACACTGATCACAAAAAAGAACCGCAAAATAAAAGACAAGAAACTAAATTAGTTAAAGAAAAGTTCAACATTCAAAGGATCAAAATTAAACATTTTAAATCTACAATGGCAAAGGATAAGGCAAAGGTCAATCAATCTGAGCAAAGTAAACAAAGGATGGAAAACCAACTCCACGGTCCTGTCGATAAAACAATTCAATTAACTAAAAGTAACATGGCACTTGAGGACATAACTATACTCGAAGTAAAAACGCTAAATAATGAAAACGAGAAACCATTGCCCACCCGTATTCAACTGCCTAATAAAACTGAAACAAGAAGTAAGAAGAAAATGTTTATCAAAATCAAGAAAGTAAGAGAGGATGAGAAAATTGTCAAAATAAAGCTCATATTAAGTTCTAAGTAGACGCTGTAATGCTTATAATGGAATGCGAAGACTTAAACAAACTCAAAACCTAGTTCAATTCCAAATTAAGTTTAAAGCAAGCAAATTAACTACAGTCCATGGAATCATTATTTTCAAAAAGCAATTTTCTTTTGTTAAAATATTTTATTGTTACGGTTTCTGGATTTTTAAACTTTCAAAATCATCAAGAATAATCAAGCAACTGGAACTGGATCTAACCCGCAGCTTAAAGAAACAAGTATCTAAACAAGCTAATATATTGTAGTTTTATAAGTAATACTATATAAATACTTGTGTAATAATACTAATGAAACTACTACAAACGAAAATACTATATTTACGTCAAAATTGATTATTTTGCTATCAAATAAATGTCTACTATAAGATCAAAAAGTTATATACAGCAGGGTGATAATGTTAATTCAATATATTACTTTAAATCCATAGAAAGGACGGTGGACCTATATAACTATATCATAGAGGCCATAAAAATATAAAATTTAATTATTAATATTTAAATAAATTTTAATTCAAATTAATCAGTTGTATAAAATTATAATTATTTATATCAATTATGTAAATCTAAAAAAAAATACTATCTGATGACTTTGTGTGATGGGTGTTAAGCCTTCAAGCACAATAAAGACAATCAATCAATAAATCAATCAATCAATCAAAATAGACAATTTTACAAAACTTAAAATGTTTTATAACTTAACGTCAATTTCTATATTGCCGACATAGTAACTGTAATTACGTCTTGTTTCCAATTTGTAAAAATTACCCGTTGTAACATGGTAATATATTGTCAGTGAAGAACAAAAACCACAAATATATATTGTTACCTAACAAATAAATTCCAACATCTACAAAAATAATGAAATATTACGTTCTTGAAAGCAATTAAATAGCAAATTTTACACGCCTTGCAAAACAAATTTTAAATACAAAATTTCGTAATTTTGAAAAAGTTGTAAACAGAAAAAATTAGAGAATTCTGTGGTTTTCAAATGCAATTTCGTAAAATTATGGCACTATCTAAAATAAGAAATGGATTATTTTCTAAGTTTCGATAAACACGTCATGAAGAGTTAACACATCTTTCTTATGTAGTGTTTTTATGAAATAAATCATTTTGTTTCTAACTCAAATTGGATGTGGGTCATTTTGCTTCTTCACTGACAATATAGTGAAATCAAAGTCTAAACCTACTAACGGCAAATTATGCATCCAATTTAACTGGTTTAATGTACAATTTCCACGCCACTTGTTGTTCGATTTGGAAAAATACATGCTGATTCTCCTCGCAGGTGAAACAAGTTTGGTTCTGGAATGTAATAAAAGTATAAATTAATAATTAAGTTCTACCGTAAAGACTCCCACAAAAGTGCATTTAAATAAAATAGTAAAAACACTGTCCATAAATGATGTCACCAAATTATTCCCAACTTTAGGACACTATACCTGTGTCACCCCTGCCTTATGCTTAAGCATTGCTTAAATGGCTATCTTTAATATGGGATGTCATCATTCTCCAAAGGGACCCTTTGACCCTACAAATTGCATCATTTGTGGACGACCCCATGAAAATTAGCTTGACTGAAAGTACACATTACTTGCCTCTGCCCTTATGTTGTATAGTGCAGAATGCAAAGTCAATAAATAAGACTGAAATATTTTTGAAATTCCTTTAAAGCCAAAAAGTTCCGCATTCTTAAAACTACAAAATACTCCGTTTCTCAGTCTCTTTTATACGGTTGCCGGCGACGGTCGATGGTACGCGTCTGGTCTACGGGTAAAAGCCAAAGCCATTGTATTTACTCAATAAAATACCAAAGTATGTACGTTTACATACTACACAATAGATTTGGCACAAGGTGGAATTTTGTGTGGAGCTGCGTCCATGACTCTGATCTACGTAAAAGGCTGCTGGAGGCAGAAGGAATCAAATATGCTAATGGGATGGATTCGAATTGAAATGGGAGAGACATTTTTCCATGCATCCATCTTTCAAATATTAACGCACGACCAGGAAACCTTCGTACAGAGCAGAATATGAAATCAGAATCAGTTGGATGAATAACATACATGGCCAAACTCAAACGTGTGTTGTGTCTAAATGGAATGGGATTTTAGCGAGCGTGCAAGTACAAAGGTGGCCCTGTGCCTTGAGCCTGATAGATAATAATATTTAAATAGTGCTATCGGTACATTTTGATTTCGTGGAAGCATTAAATTAGTATATTTTTGCCAATTACAAAGAAATATAGCCGCTTCAGTCAATAGGAAATTCTTGGAGCACATAAATTACTAAAACCTGAATTTAAATTTTAAATATTAACAATTTTGTCTGTAAGTGTCTGACAAAATGTCCCGTATTTATTTTAAGCTAAAACTAAATCTACAAACAAAAAATATTACCTTCCTTACAGCTTGGGAAACATGGAACATTTTGCAATTTTAAAAAAACGCATACATAAAATAATTTACTTAAACAAAATTATGTAAATTCAACATTTTAAATAATTTAAAATATTATTTAAAGTTTTTTATATAGCTTATTTGAATTCTAGCTCGAAATAAATATTGGCTGTTTTGTACCTTCGATATTTGTGGCATTAAGCAATCTAATGCACTTTTAACTTTTGTCTAACTATTAATGTATACAGCAGTATCTTTATATTACAGTAGCAAAATTGGTTTAGTATAGCGACATTTTAAGATTCAAACAATAATATAATGAAGAAAACAAATGAGATATATTGCTCGTGTTGCCTATTTAATACTTGTCATATAGCATATCACATATAAGTAAGTCATTCCACTGATAGCAAATAAAATCAGATTTGTTAACACGCCCTTATTTGCACAATGTTTTATGCTGCTTCTTAAAAAACGTATTGTTTTACTTTGAATAAAATTCATTGTATTTACTGTACTTTAAAAACATTTTAAAGAATCTAAGAAGTAAGTTAGAAACCTATTGCTTTTTAAAAATCGTTTGTATAACATTTTAATATTTCAAAAAAAATAATTAAAACAAATTTACAGTCTGTTAAACGCATGTGCATTATTCTATATGTTGTTTGTAGGAAAAACAAAATTAATGTAATACAGCTAATAGCTTTTTGCATCTTTCTCGCATCATTTAAAAATTTTTTTAAAATAATTTAATCAAATCTTGTGTAGTGATAATTACAGTAGTAACGTTGATGAAACCAAAAGCAGCAATCAAGAGCAAAAATATCATTTGTACTTTCTCCAACTTTCACTAAAATTCTTTCTTCATTTCTTCATACACTTTGCATAGTCAGTCCAACTCCTGCCCTACTTTGAACCCTACTTCACTCCTTCGTTTACTGACTCGTATCAACTCGTTCTGCTTTTGCTTCTGGTATTTCTTAGAATTCTGAAATTTCAGTAGAATTCTAAAATTCTGGAATTCTCTTGAAATAAAACCACTTTCCTATTTCCCCTCTGGCTACGCTGCTGCTTTCAGAATAAATACGCTTGACTGGCATAGCAACCACCAGAGTGGTCCTAGGCGTCCTAGCACTGACTCTGATGGAAGACAGGTTGGTCTTGGTTTTGGTGCGGTATGTAACGGTCGTTTAAAATTGGAAAAACAAATGTAAACATTTTCATTTGTTTGTATTTTTAAATAGTGAAAATTTTGCATTTAAGAAAACTTTTTACTAATTGCGTGTATGTATATAAAGATATCACATTTAGGGTTTTTTCAATCGCGTTTTTAGAAAAAAAACATTTAATACAATGCAAGTTGTACTACTTGTGATTTTAAATGCAGGTACTATTTAATTTTGCTTAATTTTAAACCGTGAAATAATCTTTTTTTGCTTTTTCAAAAACTAGATGCCTAATCACTTAAGTTTGTTTTAAACGTGTATAAGTTCAGTAATTAACACCTTTTTGACGTGTTAAAATTGTTCAAAACAATAATTTGTGCAGCCCTAAATTCCTTCCATGTAGCGAATTAAGATATTTTATATATTTTTGTAATTTGGTAAATTTTGTTTCAAAAGTCTGTGTAAATAATTTACTATGCATTTTTAAACAAGGTAAATTCAGAGAATTGTACATTTTTACCATCCTAAATAGCCTACAAAGTGTACGAAGAGTATTTTGCAGTTTGAAAAAAAGGTAGCTCTATTAGCTTGTTAAGTTTTAAGTTTTTATATCTTTACTCTTCCATTAGTACTTAACACGATATTTTTTTTGTCAGCAAAAGTTGACAGCTCAGCATCTACTTTGCTCCAGGCATAAAACTGTGCGAAATCAAGATTTTTCTGTTTTTTTCTGATTTTTTGTGTCCTAATGCCATTGTCATTGACAAAGTCTAGATATATACTGGAGGCAATGGATTCAGAAACCGTGGCATAGTGGCCATATGCCTACTCATCTTCTATGCCTATACCTACAACCTATACTCCCCTAAATAGAACATATAGTGAACGATATGTACAACTGGTTTCTTTATATAGTGGATCGTAGTTGTAATTGGTGTGCTAGTGGTGTGGTATTGAATAGGAGTATATATGTATGTACGTCTCTACTGTATCTGTTCTGGGAACTGGAAATGTGAAGTTTTCGTGTCATTTTGAGTTTGGGTTGGTGCTGAGGGAGTGAAGCTCCTCCGGAGTCCATTGATCCATTAAGTAATTCATTCATTGAGTCGTTCAAGCCAAGCGTTTCTCCATTCGCGTTCCCCAGCCTCCCAGAAACTTTCTGTCTCTCTTTCAAATTTTTTTCCTTCCACTGTGTTTTTATCCCTTTTTCCACGACATACGTTTTCATACAGGGAAATTCCTACAGTGTTGCAGTTATACAATTCTATGTGTGAGATTTGACTTTTCATGTCTAGTTCTATAATGTACTGTAGATGAAGACGAAGACTGAAAACAAGCCATTCGGAAATTTTTAGAATTTTAATGAAACTAAAATAATATAAATGGCGATTTTAGTTGTAGTTATTAAATTATCATCTTTCTATAGTTTAAATTAGCGAAATTAGTAAATGTGTAGTTGCATGTTTGTCACTCAAAATATTGAAACACATGTATCACATTTAGCGCTTATGTAAACAATAAATATCAAGCAAATATTATGTATTTTCTAAACAAGAAAAAACGCTCTGAATGATTTTCAAAGGTAATGCTCAAAAGTCATTTTATTGCATTTCCAAAATCTTATCACAAAAATCGTAATACAGACAATTAGTTATTAATTGTTTGTAAAAGTTTAATTTGTAAACATTAAATTTTGCACTTTATAAATACTTCAAAAATATGCGTTTTTTCCATATATTGTTAGTAAATTTTAAAATAGTTTTAAGCATTTGTTCTGAAAATACCCAAGAAACTAAATATTATACACTATAGCCTATAGTTGGGTTTTCTATTTGAAATATTCCTAAATTTAGTAGAACTAATAAGGCGCTGGTATTATATCTTCACCCGTGTGGTGTGCAAAGACGCATACTTACTTGGCGTCCGCCCGTACTACACATATATTGATATGGAATTTTTCCCTCGCAATGTTTCTCACACGTTCCCCGCGTCTTTGACTCACAATCTTCCAATTTCCAATCTCCATCAAAACTAATACCTCTAATACCCGCTGATAAACTGATAATACCTCCAGTCCAAGTCCCTCGTAAGCATGCATATGCATACCTTACTATACTTCCTACATGTTTTTATTCATAGGGGAGCATCCACAAATAATGTTTTGGGTCGGCTCAATAACTGGTCTACATCCTACGCTGATGACTTCGCAATTTAATAATAGCCATGTAAGCAATAGGTAAGCTGATAACAGGGCCCTAAAAATTGGGAATTTTTGATGACGTCATTTATGTAAAGAGCCGAGACTCTACTTGTGTATTTAATTCTTCTATTTCTGAGACTCTAATTCTAATTCTTTTGTCACATCAGTGAACACACTGTCAGTCTGTCAGGGAATTTCCTCGCAGTGGGTCTTTGGTATTAGCATGGATATAACAGGGTGGCTATATGCATATTATGCACTGGGCTATACCCAAGATCTGTCCCATTCCCGTAAACCCAAAAGCCCCAATTCAGTGCGGATACGTACCTTGCAAATGAATTCTTCACAAACCCAGATTTAAATTCCAAAACCCAAAATTCGACATTCGACATCCGAACCACAAAATTTTGTTTACACACAAGGCAAGTCATGCCAAAGATAGAAACCAAAACGTAACGGAACCAAACCAAACCGAAAGACTGAAAACCGAAACCAACCTAGATTGGACGAAATGTATAGGAAATGCAAACAAACGAATCAAGAGAACGCAAGGCTTGAGCTTCAATTGCTTTCTCGTGGCCGTGGCCATGTGGCTTGCCCCCCCCCCCCCCATTCCTTCGTTTGGTTTTGGTTTTCATTGCAACTGGGAAGAAACCTTCATTGGGCGTAGATTGCGTCGAGATCGGCAATGGAGGATCAAAATCAGTCTTTTTCACTATCCTATAATCGTATTCTTTTTCTCTGGTAAGCACGTCACTACAACTTGAACACAATCAAGTCCAAATTGTCTGACAAAATCTTAAGCGTCGCTAAAGTAATTCAAACACAAATAAAGCAAAATATACAGTAGGCCTTTTTTTACAAATAAGACAATGTGTGTCACCCGTGATATTTTCACACAAGTTCCTTGTTTTTGTTCACTATCAACCGTAATATTGTGACCTTTTTAATGGTAAATTAAACGTCGCCTAGGTCACTAATCATTTTGTTTGGAAGTCAAAGTGTGGTGTGATGCTACCCCCAAAGTTTAAGCCACCGGTTTTCACTAACAAAATAATGCAATAATTTTAAACAAAAAAAATAAAAAATTATTTAACAAAAATGAAATTTAATATTAAAACATTAATAACGTTCAAAATATTTTTAAAGCGGTATTACATTATACCCGTGGCTTTAGAGATTTAAAAACAATATAGAAGTTAGCGTGTATTGGCAGCGCAACGCTCAGGTCTGAATGTATGAATAGACAAATTCAGATTCAGAGCCATGGCCTTAGCTTGTCTGTCTGTCTTTGGCTCACGTTAATGTTTGCGTTTGTGTGTTAGTGTGACGGGAAGCGTTATTAATACTGATTCTACACTGGAGTAACCGCGTCCCCATAGAATCGCTCTATATACAAGTACACAGGTACATGTCTAAAGCCAAATCCAAAACCAAATCTAAGGAAATGTCTCCACTGAGGCCTGAACATCCGAGTTTCTTGCTGGATATGACATTTTGGCTTCTGAATCTATAACTGTCACCAGCTTTGGGTCTGTTCTGTTGTTCCTGATTCCACGTCTGAAGGTATGGACGCTGTGGTTTGTGATTCTGGTGATTGAACAGCTCTGGTATTGTATTTACATGTCACACATGACTCATTGTGTGTCTAATAAAATATGTAAGAATCAAAAATGGCCTTCTGGTCTTTGTGTCTTTGAACATTTCCGTGTCTTTCTTCTTTGGCCTCAGTCGCACTACCTACGGCTACGGCACTAATCCGCATCATAAGTATCATCACTACTGTGGCCATTGCCAAATGAGTGCCAGCTAGAAAATTACAAAGAAAATTCCAATTTTGAAATTTAGACGGAAATATATATATGAAGTGTTTCTTAGCAAAACAGGTCAAGCAAATTTTACAGTAAAATGAATTTTAAATAAAACGTGACTGAATGATTTTTTTAAGCTCTATATTTATCTACATTTTTCGCACCCGTCGAAGCACTATCAAAAGTAACGGGCTTGAATCAAGAGCGGCTTATAAAATTTTTAGAAAATATTTTTAGAAAAGCAAACTTTTTTGATTTTTTTCTGTTTTGTCGCACATTTAATAACTTGACATGGATTACAAAAATTTCGTGGGATGAAAATTTAATCGTATTGAATGAAATCTATATTTTTTAACTTTTAGAATATTTCTGGCATACAAAAATTTAGGCAGGTGTTCACCTGCCTAATTTTTTATATCTTCTACTAACTGCGACAATACCTAAACTCACAAATTAAATCAGAAATACAGAGGTTAGGTTGTCTTATCCTGTTTTGCCGAGCAACTCTTCATGTACAGAATAGAGGAAGGTAGTAGCCGCACTAGTATAAGGCACTACGGAATTAATTCTAATAAACCATGAAAGTCGAGCAAGTAGATTTCAATTTGACAAATAGTGTCCAATAGTGTTAAAGAAGCCGAGCAGCACGATTAGGTCCAATTAGTTTATGAGTTTCTTTTACAATAAAATTGTAATACTAATCTTAAGCAGGCAGACCGTTGTAATAGCATTAAACGCATGGCCTCGTTCCTAAACTCATGCTTCTGCCTTCTGCTTGAATAGGTAAAGGCCGGCAAAATCTAAAATACGCTGAATACAGTAAATTAGTAGAATGTACTGTAATACAGTATAATAAATTCCTTTTCTTGAATTTGGGCAGCATCGTCAATACTCAATACAATCAGGGACAGTAGTAAATGGTAAAGGAAATTGGAAGGCACATTGCAAGCTGAAAGTCTGAAAGAAACTTTTTGTAGCTTTGATTTGATTGTTATTGTTTATTGTTATTGTTGCTCACCCAACTGTTGTAAGTCCGATCTGATGGAGACCATTTACAGAACAATTTATTTTCTGTGTTGAACTTTGTAGCCGCTCAGTCTCTTTTATAGTTGCTTTTGTGAGAATAATCGGAATTTAGACAATTTTCAATAACGTGTAGTTAAAGTTAAAATTGAACCGTATCTATCTCATTTATTGTTTTTAACAGAGCTCATACTAATTGTGGCTTAAATCGGAATTGGCTCGTATTGGTTGCTACATCACAACATCTGCTCGTAAATCATACAATTGAAGACAGGTCTTTAATTTATTGTAGACTGGAACTGGACCTGGAGGTTGGAATATGACTAGTAGACGGGTCAGCTATTGTACGAAATTCGGTATGTATGTTATGTACAATTAAGCAGAATGTAAAAATCCGCATCTTTTACAAAGTTAATTGCGCTGAAAGATCGAGGGATTGAGTCGACGTCAATTAGCATTGCCATTACTACCGCAGCATCACTTTAGATAATAGAAATGATTCATTAGCAGCGAACTGTCGACAAAAAGCGTAGAGACGAGGCGATTAGGCCGGCTACATACCCTCAGCTTCGTGTGGGTGTTGACGACAAAGGAGACAGAGTCTGGCAGACGGAGTGACACATTGACAAATTTTAAAGCTTATCTACCTTCAGAGATTTGTTTAGCGTGTGTTGTCACATGGTGCTATTGTAGTGGCGTCATCCAGTAATGATGTCATCGGTGTCTGGTCTGGCCGTAATATCATGCCCTATTGACAAATACCCGTTTACAGTGTTTACACAATTTTAAATTGATAACATTGGTGTGGGTGTGAGCAATTAAAGATCCATAATTTTTGCAACATCATTTATGGACCATGCCTATAAAATTTCTGTATTGCTGTGAGGCACTTGGTCCTGGGTTTTAAGCTAAACTCACACCGAACTGACAGCTGAACAATTAGTATTGTTCGCCTGTATAGTGGAAAGTTATGTGGGGTTTGAAAAGCTGAGATTGGTATTACAGTGACTTGAATTGTAAAGCTGGATTTGGGACTGGAACTGGAAGTGAACTGCAGTGCGAGTGAATGACGGATTGTTATGCACAATGTGTGGTATTTAAAGCTAAATCAAATGCTAACAAAGGTTAAGAAAGTTACATATTTTCCAGTGCATTGTTTACTTGTTTGTATGAAGGTAATCGTGCCGAAGGTTACGGACGCGGCTTTTTATGTTCTGGTGGTAGCAGTATAGGAATTGTTACAATAATAGTAAAGGTAAAGGTTTCTTTTGTTTGTTTTGATTTTGAATGTTAAAGAAAAAATATATCGCTATGCTTACCATGATACCTGACTAAAAATTTAACATGCTAATAGCTACTTCCTAAATTATGTTAATATTACATTCCGAAAAATGCATGGATGTTTGGAAAACATTTAGATTTCGGAGGCATTTGCACCCGGAAATTTGTTTTTTAATTAATGGTTAATCTGTTGTATTTCAACGCCACGTTAGAAAAATACGTTGTTTTTTATGCCAATCTTTCAGCAGATATAGTAAAGGGTATTGCAAAGAGAACAATGGCAAAAAAAACACGGAAATTCAAAGCATATCAACATGAAACACATAACATGTCCATGACACATTGGTGGAAAGCAAATTTTTTTTTCAACATCCAATTTGATTCTGAAATTCAAACCAACAGCCCATCGCATGCTCGAAATAAAAATTTAAAAGTATTAAAAAAATTTCCGGTTCTATATTTTTGTCTTTCACATCACATTTTGCACACAGTAATGAACAGTGATTTTTGTATATGATTTTAATTTTTTACTTTACACTACTGCAGTTGCTCTGCTTTATTCTTCTTTTTGTACTAGAATTGCTATTTGTAATTCGTGTTCCTACTTTACTGCGACGTTAAACTGTATCTTAGTACATTCAGACATCGATTAATTTGTAAAATAGAATGCTGTAAATCCTGAGAGCGAAGGTTCAAAATTACACATATCCAATTTTAGCTTAAAAACATGTTTTTGCCTACAAATCTACAAAGGATTAAGGTACCTTTGTGATGTGTGCCCTTGAGCGTTCGTTTCATATTAGGCTGCATTATTGGACCAGACGGAAAGTGTTGCGCTTTGCAGTTGTTCCACGGACGATTGTGACGGAAATATTGGCGGTGTTTGTTCATGGTAAAAAGTAGAAAGTACAGCCACTTACTTCGCGTACTCACAATAATCAGTTGCCGCGAGCAAAAATATTGTAAGAATTTCAGTCCAATTCAGTCGCATCATCGGAGCTAGTAAGAGATAGTCCATATTTGATGTCATTATCAGGGTGGGTGCGTCTTAAAAACCTCTTTATTTACAAATTTTCACAAGCTTCCATTCCAAGGTTAAGGTGGGTTGGGTGGGTTCATTATAAAAACTTCATGCCATCCATGACATTATTTATGGACGAACCCTAGTGCAATTCAATTCTTAGTATCATACATAATATATGGTATAACACGCTATATATAACACTCGATGCCACAAGAAAAATAAATAAAATTTGAGTCTGTAGACTCAAACCTGTTTTCTTCAGCATCGTGGCCCTATGTCACGTGGTGAGATGTCCTCCTCATTTTTTTCTCATTCTTCGTCGTCGCTTTTGCTCGTTCTCGTTTTTGCTGCAATTTCAACGTCTTGGTCATGGTACTGTAAACCCGGATTCGAATTCGACTTTGGGAATTCCTTTTTTTGTATATTTTTTGGGATATTTCGGTTTCTTGTTATTGGAAACCTTTGTTGACTGACGAGGGGAAGCTGGAGTGGAGGGGATAGGCTGGTGCTGATATTAGATTTCGTTCCTATTTCTCGTAGGGGGAGCAACATTGTATTTGGATTTGCAGGGGCGTCGGAACCTATTTTTGTGAGGGGGGGCAAACATACGGTCAATTTTTACCATGGGAGGGCAGGCCTATGCTTTAACATGGGGCATCCGTTTTTCAGGGGGGGGGGGCACTCTGCCCCCCCCCTGCCCCCCTGGTTCCGACGCCACTGTGGATTTGGATGTTAACTCAGGATTATGCTTGGTTAGTCCTATGGAATTGACACTCACAATAAAACAGGCCCGAGAATTCCAATTGCAGTGTCTAGCTTTAGGTTCTATTGTTAACATACACAATATACATAATACCGATAAGACTATATTGCACTGCACAGAATGTAAGCAGAATTTGCAGAATCAGTGAAAAATATGTGAAGAATTTTTTCTTGCCTTATAAGACACAATATCGTATGCACTGGTATAGTACTTAAAAAACCATGGTGAAGATATTGGCCTCTACTAGGCTAAAATTCGTAGTAATAAAAACTGCGTACATTAGGACAATTTGTAAATTTTATTAGAATGTAAAACCCACTGCATTGAATTAACAAAATTACTACGTCAAAATTATTAAGTTGCGTAGTTGCGTTGTACGATATCGTATTTCATCTGGCTGATTTAAGCTGCAATACAGAGATATTTTAGGCAGAGGGACAAACAGTGATACAGTACCAATTTTTAAACAGCATTAAAGGTAATGTCCTTTTGTTAGTAGAAGTATGGATTAACTTAAAAATTTTATAGCATAGGTAATCTGCACAGATTTCCTACACTACGCGTTTCCACTCACACAAATATACGCCTAGGTACTTACGCGTAAGAACGACTTAACAGCGATGGTTCTTCTATCAGCAGACGTAATCGGAATGGTAATGATTATATCTCTGTAGCGTTTTTAGATGCTGAGCAAGCATCTAATGAAATGGTCATGTCCGTCTGTCCGTCCGTCTGCCCGTCTGTTGGCCGCACGCTACAGGTCAAACCGTTTACACTATTGTCTTAGAACTTTTTTAAAACAATCACAAAAGCGAGCTGGCAGGTCTGCATTGTTTTTTCACTGTAATCGAACTCACTATTGCTTAGCAATTAAATGTTGAACTGACCAAGGTCAAGAAATTTACATGTAAGCACCATAAAAACGGGGGTAGCGATAAACATAGCTGAGCGCAAGACATATGCCCAGCTATAAAACGAAATACATAGCACCATTTCCAGCCAGCTTCAGGGATCGTACGTAAATGACGTTATCTAAAAATTACCACTTTAGAAATTTGCTTTGTCATTAGTTCAAGAATTAAGTAATCGGATACATTTGACATGGGATCTTACTAGTATGCATACAAGGATCGTTCATAAATGACGTTATTCAAAAATTACCATTTTAGAGATCCCCTTTGTCATTTGTTTAAGAATGAAGTAATCAGATATATTTGACATGGGATCTTACTAGTATGCACACGGGGATCGTCCATAAATGACGTTATTTAAAAATCACTACATTAGAAATTCCCTTTGTCATTAGTTCAAGAATTAAGTAATTACATTTATTTAACATGCGATCTTACTAGTATGCATACGGGGATCGTCCATAAATGACGTTATTTAAACATTTCTACTTTAGAAATCCCCTTTGTAATGACAACTAATGCATCCCCTAAGAAATCGGATATATTTGACATAGGATTTTACTAGTATGCATACGGGGATCGCTCGTAAATAACGTTATTTAGAAAACACTACTTTACAGATCCTCTTTCTCATTTGTTCAATAATTAAGCAATCGGATTTATTTAACATAGAATCATAAAATGTGCATATAGGTATTGTTTATATATGACTTTATTTAAAAATTACCACTTCAGAAATCCCATTTGTCATTAGTTCAAGAATTAAGGAATCGGATATATTTGACATAGGATCTAACAAGTTTAACTACATGCCACGTTCTTTAATATATGGCTTATTGGTGGGAAGCCTCCATAAATGAAATCATTTGTGAGTGGTGCAATTCATAAAAACTTTTGAGCTTTATTTAACTACATGCTACGCTCATTTGTATATGTCTTAATTATTGTGGGGGAGCTTTCATAAATCTTATATTATCTTTTAGCGTAACATAAATGGCCTTGCAACTTTGTTGAAGCTCAGCATCTACTTCGGGCCCGCCCCCGGTCGACAAATCCGGCGCGAAGCGCCGGATTTTTGTTTTGTGCAGTTCGTCCTAAGAAGCGTCCATAAATGAAGTGCTAAAAAAGTCTGGAAATTTGAACCAACCATTTCTTTAGGTTTGTGCGCCCATGTCAAAAGAAAGGCAGCTGGAACCCCTACTTGAACCTACTTCACTCTCCCCCCTCCTTCAAAAAAAAGAGTACCACATAATGTATGGGCGCTTCCTTAGTAGAAAGTGGAAGTAAGGGCATTGTAGTGTGTGTATTGTGTTAAAGTCGTCCTCTATTATTGTTTTCTCGGAGTAAAGTGGATGGAAGAATAGGGAAAGTGCGACGTTATCTGTAGATCTAGAGGCTAGAGAAAGTTAGAAAGGGGATAAGGGGAAACGAATTGAAAAAGCTTTATTCGTTTTAGCCCTGCTAAGCCAACGTTTAGCCTTTGAAAGGACCTAAAAAGTTATGCTCAACCATTTCTTTTCGCTTTTCCATCTCCAGTGACGACGCTTTTACTTCGTCTCATCCAGTGCACAACTAACTTAAAAAAACATGGTCCAATACAGACACATAAGGGGTCGTCCGTTAGTTAATGACTTTTAATATAAAGGAAAAAATAACCCATCCTTTCCCCTGAACTCCCCTGTTTAGCAATTCGAGTCACACAAATCTTACATAGATCGTGTCCTCGTCCCTCCCTTCCCTAAATCCAAACGTCATGGATGGACGCCATCTCAAGAGTACCATACTGCTGCTATTGAAGTAATAGTAATTGTTTTGAAGTTTTGATCTTGTTCTCTGTATTGATACACATAATGTGACCTTCTTTCTTCTGTGTGTAGCGAGTCTTCTAAAACTCTAAAAACTGTGTACTTGTCTTGAATTTTTCAAATTGGAATATTACATTGCATTGGCATCAAGGGAGAAAAGAAAATACTTAAAAAACTGTTTTTTTCTCAATTTCTTATTTTTTAAGATTTTTTGATTCTACAGAATCGTCAGAATCCCGAAAATTAATGAATTAGTATTTGTCCCTAAAAACCTAAGACTGTAATTTCAAATAGTATAAAAACGTTTTAAAAAACCTGGTATTTATTTAATTTAAAGGATTGGCTCGTATTCTAGTTATTTTGTATTTAAAGAAAACACATTGTTGAATTTTTTTCAGTTTCAAATATATTTATGTGTAAGAAAATACGGAAAAATTAATTTGATAGTTCAACGCCATGTATTTAAATTTTAAAAAAAATTTGCTCTATCTCTGCAATAGGTTATTAAAAAGTTTTGAATGTTTGCACAAATAAAAATATCGAAAATGGATAGTGTTTAAATGACGTCACGTTTAATGTCAATAGGTCATCTTTGATACTGATAACATCCCATTGATCCCATGTTAAATAAACCATTTACGCAGTCGTTAAGCTAGTAAAAATTGGGCTAAAGTCAAAGGGCCTTAGAAATGGTAATATTTAGAAGACATTCATTGTGGACGACCTATCATGTAATATATACCAACACCTATTTCAATGTTAGAGCTGCCAATAACAGTAACAATTTGACATAACTTATTCATGCAATTCTATGGAAATGCATTTCCAATTGCATTACATAGCAGTAACAAAATTGAAAATTAATGAATATTTTAGTGAAAATAAAAAAAGTAACCTTCTCCAAATCTTTAAAACATTAGGTACTAAATAAATTCTTATTTTTAAATTCAATACAAAATCGTCTTTGTTTGGATGGCATAGCATTGGTTCCTGGAGATCTGAAAATTCTTTCTTTTTTTGTATTTTCATTAGGTATGAGTTCGGCTATGGGCTTTTGACGTTAATAATATTGTAATAAGTCCATTATGTCAGTCTTGAGTCAATTTAAGGAAAAGTATGTTTATAACTTTGACTTTCCTATTTTAGTTTCCGACATGGCATTTATTTATATAGAAAACTACACACAATTACATGAAATAAAAATCAGTGTCAGTACAATAGAAAAGTTTATACAGTTACTACTGCATAATATGAATTATGTACATTGTAGTTTCGTCTGAATATCCGGGATGGCTAAGTGACTCGTGATGAGATTAGGATCTCTTCTATGGGTGTTTGTTGTATTTTTGGAAAGGAAAAAGTTTGTCGGCATTTTAGACGTTTCTATTAAGAGGAAGTTGGTTTTCCTTTTTTTTTCCTTTTCTTTTCATTTGATTGTCTTCTCATTTTCCTTTTCTGACAAACTATCTGACCTTCCCATTCATACTACGTACAATACGGACGAAAGGAATTCCACTGTGTTGTTTCGTTCCTTAACAGGGCCAGGGCAATGATGGCAGTGGTAACGACACAATTTGGATGTTTATTTGTATATTTGGGTAAGAAGTGAAGAAATATTTCACAAATATTTCCTATTGTATTGTTTGACCGCCGCTCAGTTACTCCCTTAGCTTCTGTACAGTTCCCGCTACTTGTTGATGGTGGTTCCTTGTACGCGTAGGACAAAGTTGAATAGGTCGCGTCTTAATTTCATTGCAAAAGATTGAAATATTCGGATTTATGATTAAGATATAAGATACGACCATTTTTCAAGTAGTAAGACGAAGGAGACAATTTTTTAGATTTTTGAACTTAAATGGTACCTAAAATTTGTTTGTACTACGTTTGTTTTTGTTTAATTTTTACCTTTAGCAGTTTTTTAAAGTTATTACGATTTAATTCTAAAATACGTCTCCTTAGTGAAAACAAAATAGAAAATAATGTTCTTGCTTTCAGATGATGCAAAACAAAATTTATAATTTATGCTTGTTTTAAATTAATTGTTACAGAGAGTAAAACATTAATTTTTTAATTGTTTTTATACAGCTAAAATGATTTTGTATTTTATTTGAAAATGCAAATAATTATATAATTTTACGCCGTTTTCTAAATTTTATTGCAATAACCTAAACTACTTGCGTTCAGATAATGGTTACAACTTGACGTGGTGTTAAAAACGCCAACATACTTCAATGAGATATATCGTGAGTGAAGAATCCAAATGGGGCAACTTCAATTTAGGCTAGAATTAAACTGAGCTATGTCGTATTAACTGTTACGCATGTTTTGAATTAAGAATTTTAAAATTGAAAATTATTCTATTTATGTACATGTTTTCATAATGTTCAAAAAATTACATTTAAACTTTATTGGAAATGTGAAAAATGTTCTATATAACATAGTTTTCAAAATTGTAAAAACTTGTATACGTGTTTTAGAAAGGTGTAAATTGTTATACTTTCATAGATTAAAAAATTTGAAAATGCACAATTTGTTTTTTTAAAGTGCAAAATGCTCGGTTTTCTTGTTTTCTAAACGTATAAAATGTTCTATATTTCCATGCTTTCAGGATCATTATGTTTTTTTTATAAATTCAGCCTTTTGATTTTAGTTTGAAAAACGAAAAGGTTCATTTTGATTCTTCACTGACGATGTTCAATACAGTAAAGGTAGTTTTAAAGCTTGTTTTACAACAAGAAATAGTTAGAATATATTACTTATAACATAATTTTATATTATACAAATTTACACTGGCTTAAACATATATAAGAAATCACAACGGCAACGGCACAAGTCTCTGTAATGTAAATTTAAGCTGCAAATAAAACTTTTTACCAGCAAAAACGACAGTGTACAGTAGTAGTTTCATTATTTCATTTACCCGCATGTAAATTACAATTTTTGGCAAAACTAAGGAAAGGAAAACTCACGCCACTTGAAATGTGTTTGCTTATGTGACTACTTTTTATGATGTACTCAAAAAACATTAACATAATTTATGTGTTTTGCAAGAGTGCAATCGTGAAAAGTGCAGTTGCTTTCTACAAGTTCATATTCACAGTAAAACCACAGACGATTAATGCAGCTTGCCACAGTAGTGTATAAGCAGCAACCGCCGACATATATTGTTGGATATTGCAAGGTTGTTACTACTATAGTTCAATGTGTGAGGTTAAATAAAGTGACTGTTGGATGTAGTACTGAATTGAGTATCAAGTCGTGATAATTTATTAGCTTTAAATAAAATGGATAAAGTAAAACAAAGTGTTTTACTAGTACTTAAGGTGCAAGCTAATTGATTGAAGTGTGTAATTCTCAGAGTCCGAAAGGATACTCTTTTAAGTTCCAACTTACTTACTGATTAGAACTCGGTTCCCTTGAATTGTGTTATTAGTTAACATTCTTAATTACATTAGAATTTACAATTGATTTCCGCGATTGCTTAACTATGTCCTTGTACGACATTCACAAAACCATCTTGGTCTATTAATGGTTAGCCCATCTATAATTTAAATAACTCAATTCGAGCTTCGCTTAATAAAGTATTTCACAATAAATTCTTATTAAATTATTTCTACAATCGCATCCGCATATCTCATCATGCTCAATGTCATTTTCTTGTTTAAACTATTTATTTCTAAATCTATTTACTTTAAATAAATTACTACCGCATAGCTCCATTGGTCGCTATGTCCAATAATATTATCTCAATACAGAGACAGAGACCAAAGCAGTAAAAAAGATGAGGAGAAACATGAGTAGTACTTCTGTTCATACTTTGTAGCTGCAATTTTATTACATTTTTTGTTGTGGGCACAAGCATTTTTTATCCCATGGTGTTCAACGTCATAACGGAAATGAAAAATATCCTAAGCATAGAACCTTCATAATTTTGAATAAATCTTATTTTTTTGTGTACTGCTAGAATTCCAATATGTAGCAAAATTCCTATTTTCCAAAATAGGAAATATTAATTCATGTTTATACACTGCTGTGTTGTATATATTGGTTTCTATTTTATGCGTTTGTCGGTTTGTGCATTCAGCTTTTTATTTAATTATGAATTAACGCCGCTTACTAAATGGTTAATTTAATTATTACACATGTAAATAAATTTCTTGAAAATAACATTTTACAAACTCAATATAGTATGGAGCAAAGGTATAGCAAAGTATACGTGTAAATTGAACCCATGACTGAAAACCGTCTTTAATAAAGATACATTATCTAACATTAATAACAATAAATATAGCTTAAGCTCTGCTTAAAAAACACAATAAATAATGAGTCCCCTTCAGTTTTCCAAGTACCTTCTAAAACTTAAAACGGACGTACATGCACTAACCATTTAAAATCCAAATTGAACAGCAAGTCGTGATCATAATAATAATCGTAATGGTAAAATTTAACGTGTAAAGTTCAACTTTCAGCTTCATCTTTTCTTCCAATAAATTCACTGTATTAGTTTCACACAATATATATTTCAAACCACACCTTTGTAAAGGGATTTATAGAGGCTTGAAATTTCAGGAAATTTCTAAATTTCCACTGGCAAGTGGTACAAAAAACGGTTTATGAGAAATACTGGAGGGGAATTAATTTTATTTTTTGTAAAGTTTTTAGTTGAGTCAGTGCATGTGTGTGTATAATAATGGTTACATCCCTGGGACTGGGATTGGGGCTGGTATCGGTTGGTGTTGGTGGTGTGGTTGAGTGATTTCCGGTAGGGACCGGGAACATGGGGTCTAAAAAAGTAAAGTAAGCTCAGAATCTCAAGTATCTTCAAGGCCCCAGTTTTTTGGGAAGTTTTTGTAGCTGTTGTTGCTACTGCTTCTGTACTGCTGACTGACTGACTCCGACTTCGACTACTGCAACGACTGCATCCGTTTTCCACCCCTGCCACTATTTGTATTTATTTATTGATCTTTTCGACAGACACATCAAGAGGTCCAGAGGTTAACAGGGTATAAGTGTACAGTTTAGAACTGTGTCCACAAGTAAAGCTAATTACTTACTATTTACTACGTCTATAAAGTAGATTAAGGAAATTGGGGAAGGGGCTTTCTTCTCATGCAGGTAGACCCAGCCCAAGTTCAGAGAGTTGAAATATTTCAGAGTTATATATTGTGCAGATAATTGCATTCCCTGAGTTGCCAATTCTGCTTTACAGCGAACGCTTGGATTGAATCACCAGCTCATCCAGGTTGTTGGTTTCGTTCTCAGCAAACATTAGCGAGGCACTGTAGTCTCTTTTGTACCCACAAATAATTCTGAAGGCATCATTGTACGCCACATTTATCCCCCGCCTCTCTCCTTTTAAAGGCGTCCATAGACTGCAACAGTAGATTGTTGACAGATAAGTACGGAAAAGGTAAATTTTAACTGGGAGGCTGCATGAGCTGAATCTTGATTTTAGCATATTAGCTCTTTTGTATAGATCTCTCGTTCTTTTTGCAATTTCGGCAGCATCACTCAGTTTGTCACAATTATAAGGCGACTTTTTTTGAATCTCATAGCCTAAGTATTTGACCTTGAGCTCATCTTGCAACTTGACACCCTGAAAGATTACTGAGTATTCAAAGATCCGTTGGTTGATCCACGATTTGAAAATCCTATGTATGTCACTCATATATATTTATTTTCTCTCTCTTTTTTACTGTGAAAAGAAATATGTTCAATGGATCGTAAAGAAAGTACAAAGTATAAATCGTGGAAACAACGAATAAAAATAAATTTAATGGAGCAAGATGGAATTGGAATGGTGCGAGACTACGGCCGTACCTTACACAGTTGTACAGTGCTGTGCGCAATTTACTGGTAGTGGAGGCTACTGCATGAAATAAAGCTGGAACCATTTGTGTACAGGAAAATGCTGTGGTTTCTGCAGTGCATAGTTTATGAGCAGAGCGGAAATGAAGATGCACTTTAAGTAATTTCACTTCGTCCTCGTCGTCGTTTCATGTGCTTTATGCCTGTGTACTTGGTAATGTGATGTGTCGTGTGTAGTTATTTTTTATTTACATTTTCCTGTAAGATTTTTATGTTAAAAAAAAACAGTTGTTGCTGAGATGCAATTTTTTGCATTTTTTTGAAAAAATTGGGTAAATATTTTTACGCCTAAAATATTTACAACAATTTTAACGCGACGTTTACTTCACCATATCTACATTGTTCACATGCCAGTTTTAATATTGAATATCGTAGTAATTATTATGTTTCAATGTAGTAAAAACGAAAATTCAAAATCATCAGCTACCTTACAGGAAATTGATCTATCACAATGTGTGCTGCTTGTTATAGTTTTAAACACGTGGCGTTAAACTATTTTATAAAATTAGTTTTGGTATGAAAATGCAATACTGCATAGTTAAGCACATTGACAGTTTGACACATTTGATTAAACAATTTAGGGATTTTTTCGCTTACAATAACTACATCATTCCACCTGACTTTTAAATTACAGTTTGTACGTTACTCACTTGTTATTTTTAAGCTGTATTTAAATCTACAAAATCATTACAAATAATTCCAAACCCTGCTTATAACTCAATTGGCACAAGTTTGAGAAAATTGGTTTCTGATAATCATATGCATGCTGATATTATAATAAACGCAAAAAGAAATTTTTTGTAATCTAATTATTACTTTTAGGAAAATTTAAGTTTTACAAATCTGTTTTTATCTTTAAAATTGTCTGTGTTTAAGAAGTTCAAGTTGCAACCAACTCATTTGCAGATGAAAACTTCATGAGTAATAGAAATTAGGAATAGGAATAGAAACTAACCCTGGAAGAAGTTTCTAAGAAAAGTTATAAAAGTTCTTTGCTTGTGTTTTTTAATAGCAAATTACAGCGTTTAAAAAAGTTTTTTTGGAGGAAAATAAAATGAGTTTAATGAGCTGACAGTCACAGTTTTGTATATCTGTAGTAATTCTTTTTTTTAATGAAGTGTGGTTCTAGTTTAAAAGTTTTTGGTAGCTTGTTTGTAATTTGTAAGTTGTAGATGCATCCTATACTAAATGCAAGGCCCAAGTTATTTTCAGAGATCTTAACGTTCATTACTTATGAATTACAGTTATTCCTGAGCTTTAAATTATTTAAAAGCGGATTCTCATCATAAATTTAATTTTTCTGATTTTGTCTGAATAGTCTTAAGCAATAAAACTTTTGTAAGCGTACCAATTGAAATGCGTCGAATATTAAAATGTTCATAACTACAATAATTTACTAACGTGCGCTACATTTTTGCGGTCATATTATAATATCTCAAGTTTTTACAAGACGTAGATGGATATAAATTTAAAATTTTCAATCTGCCTCCAGTCTCCACTAACTAAATTTTTGCCGCTGCCTCCTATACAACCCGTACAACCGTAATAAAGGAAGTTGAATTGTTTCTTAGGAAGGAACCCATGTTAACAAGGAAGGAGGCAGGAGAGGAAGAGAAACGTGTGAGTGAAAATCTAAGTTGGTTAGGCTTTTGGTTTATTTTGGTGGATTTGGAAAATGTCTTGACAGAGAAATGGAGAAAAGCCTTTGGAATTGAGATCGGAATTCAAACATATGTGAGCAGTGCAGTGGCAGTGGAGTACTTTCCGCTTGAACACAGCAGCAGCGACTTCTTTACCATTTACGGGCAGTTTACAGTCTATGCACATATTTTTCGGGCGGAGGATTGTAGAATCCGATTCAGCTAACTACTAATGTGTTTGAATATAAAATAAACTATTAGTTATACATTTTCTTTGATCACACATATAAACTCGTAGGTTTGCTTTTTAAATAGAAAATATAATGTTTTGCACCTTCACAATCGTGTTATTTGCAAATTGCTTTAGAAATTATAATTCTTGTTTGGACTGTTTTGATTCTTTAAAGTTGATGCTGATCTCTGAATGTTATTATGCATTTAAAGTAACTAATACAGAGATGTCTATAATTTGAGATTTTAAGTCCTAGTGCCAAGGCTACATACACATTGTGGACATAGATATAATATAAACGTAAGGTGGTACGTGGTACATGTCTTTGTTCAGGACCTTGCATAAATTACGCGGTGCAATTTGGGGGAGTAAGAGATAAAGCTGCCACATAAAATGTACTCGTTCACAAAGGCTTACATACCAAAAATTTCGACGTTTTTTGTACGACGTATTTTATGCCCCACCTCTTGGTATGGGTTTGGTCTCGTTGAGTTGTGGATGAGATGGGAGACAGGCTTAATGAGCTCCGTGAGAAACTACCTCGGCAACTCGGCACTCGGTAAAGTTTGTGTAAACAGACAAACAAGTTCTGTGAGCCTCAAACCCAAAAGCAACTCAAAGTTTTCTCTTCCCTTCTTCGTCTGCGTCTCCGTCTTCATTCTTCATACATCAGAACCACATGAGACAGATCACGGTTTCGACTGTGTGTGTGGCATCGGCAACGGAGATCCTCTTCGACTTCGACTTCGTCTCGGTAATTCACATTTTTTGGGTCATACCTGACTGAGCTAGCTTCCTTTTTTTTTAATAAACACGTTCGGGTTGAAGCTAAAGTCTGTCATTCTGTCCATACATTATAGCATGCAACTCGGATTCCAATTCTAATACATGATATGAGATCATTAAATCGGACCATAGATATGCATGGCCATGATGACCAACAGGCTCGGCCACAAACTGACTTTCAGTCTGTAACGTCAGTCAATTTTATTTTAGATTTTTTCAGCTATCACATATGCACCAAAATGCAAGCCAAGAGTCTTATTCATTACGTTACTTGAATTCTTTGTGTTCTGATTTTAGTAGAATATTTAACTTGATTCACTCCAACTTGTAAATTTTGAAATTAAAGAAATAATTAATTTTTACTCTAATTGTAAGTTTATTTTTTTATAATACATTAACATAACAAAGCTCATTTTCTTGGTTGAGATTGTCAACTAATTTTTCTTGTGGTTACCTTAACGCCATATAATTAATAGGTTTTTACAATGACAACTTTATACGGCGGGTGGATTTTGTACCTGTAAAGAAGTTATTTTTGTAAAAAACATAAATAACAAATCTAGTTTTAGCTAAGTAAGAGGGTACTAAAAATACGCTTAACAAATACAACATTTTGAACTTTTACAAAAATTGTAAATGAAATATCTTAGACTTTTTAAAAAACGTGCAAATCGAATATTTTGCAAGTTTCAAAAACACGCAAATAAACGAATTTATTTTTTTCGAAAAATAGTTGGTAATTAGAACATTTTTAAAAACTTTTCAAACATTCTTAAGGTTTCACGCATAAATCTCACGAAGTGTTATTTTTAGCATATTATGTCAATTTAATTCTAGCGAAAGCAGGTTATTTTGATATTTTACCGACGATGTAAGGGGATAATTTAAAATTTAAAATGCCATATAGAATTATTGTTACAACGTCAGACAAAACTGACATCTTGATAATCTGTGGCAGAGTCACCAATAAATAGCCGAATATTTTTTGAACGGCGTCATTTAACTACAATAAGCTGTTGCTAACACAACCCTTAGCTTCTCCGCCCCTGGCGACAGCTACGAGTACACTTCAACCTATGAACGATTGGTCCTATGTGAGTAGTCCGAAAGCACTTTGTCCGAAGTCTTTAGTCCGAAACGCGTAGTCCGAAAGTCTTTTGTCCGAACGTCTTTTGTCCGACAGTCTTTTGACCGAACGTCTTTTGTCCGGTAGTCTTTAGTCCGAACGTCTTTAGTCCAACACCCGTTGTCCGAAATAAAATTTACTAAAGCGAGAGCGTAGTTACCTATATAAAATTTATTACTGAAATAATTAACGTTAAATAATAGTAATGACAAAATTAGTAGGTAGTCATGTTTAAAAATAATCAACATGAAGATTACATTGCAATTAAAAACAATATGATAACATAAAAATGGGTCTGAAAACATATCAACTATATACATTCATGTTTATTGATATTCACTTGCTACGAGTTCTAGGCTTCCTGAGGCTTAGCTTGTTTTGCGGTCTTGCGGGGAGGAGGAGGAGCGGCAGTATTGGGAGCAATACGGGGAGGCTGAGCATTTTTTGCTACTCCTGCTGCTGTTGCGGGTGAAGTAGAACCTTCAGCGACTGTGATTATTTGAGCTGGAGGCACATCTAAGACATCTTTGAGCAAAATTTCTTCCGTGGGTAAAGGTGGAGTGGCATTATCGACTTGAATAACTGTAATTATTTGAGTTGGAGGCAATTCAGTCTCATCTTCGAGGGTTATTTCCTCATCCTCTGATTCTGTTCTTCCTACAGTTGGTTTCGGATCGTGATATGCATACGAAATTGCTGACAAAAACTTTAAAATGTTCTCGTAGTGTTGGTCTATATACTTCTAAACTACACGCTTTAGTCTGGCATTCTCATATTAGCTGAGCTCTTGGACACAAATTCGGACAAACAACTTCGGACAAAAGACTTTCGGACAAACGACTTCGGAAAAAAAACGTTCGGACAAAAGACTTTCGGACAAAAGACCTCAAATTCGGACAAAAAAATTCGGACTAAAGACTTCGGACAAAAGACTTTCGGACTACACACGCGAGACCGAACGATTGTTTGTCATGTCATAAGTAAAAATAGTGACAAATCTGAATAGTGTATATATTTGTGGATGCGGTTGGTGATGCATTTTGGCGGTAAATACAAATATCCGTCGTGGTCATTATTAATTTGTAGAAGGAGGTAAAATTACCTCCAGCGGAAATAATGTGTATCCTTAGCGTGTAGGTATTTTGTTAAAATGAATTTAATTGCATAACGCTGACTTTGAAATTTTCACTTACAAAATTAACTATGACAAAATTCAATAGTAATAAATATAATACATATTTTAAGCAATTAATTCCCCAAGGATAAATTAACGTTGTGGTATTTTTGGGACCGCGGTTCGTGTTCCGCTCAATCGACAGTAATGGGAGTAGGCAAATTGTGTTAAAGTGTTGTCTGTATCCTCTGTCGCCATCCCTTGTTTGCTTTTTATACACTGCAACGCATATCGTACCTGTCTACGTCACGTAATACAAATTGCATAATGGTAATAGTGCATGTTATGCAGTATGAATCTACTGGGAATGCATGTGATAGTTTTTTTGTGATTAATCTTCTTCAAATAGCAATACTCCCATTTTGTAAATTCCCTCTGGTCCTTTCTTCTCCTTTCCAGTTTCCTGTTTTTTCTGATGCTAGAAATGAATGCAGACGTGGATTACAGATACTTTCACGCTCAGGCCGTGCGCCCCTTCTGTCAATTTTTAAATTAATCATAATATAACTGGTACTAAAATATATAGATTGAGTAAAATAAATAAGTTATTACGATTAGTTTTGGCATTTCAAAACATTATACCTCACACAATTTTAAAACGCAACAGCTTTTAAATATACAGTTTTTTGTGCTTTCGACTTTTCTTTCAATATGTTTATTGTGGACGTGGGAGAAAAGTACGGAACTACTTAAAATTGTCAATATATCTAGTTCTCGTATAACAAGCGATATGCAGAAAAATTACATACTTTCACTCTCTAACTGAAATCTGTACTATGAGGCTGCCTCAGCACACAGGGGATCGTCCGTAAATGATGTCTTGAGTATAGTAAGTGGGTCTAATTAGGACGGCATTCTATGTCACGTATTCCCGTTTAGGCTATGTTCAAGTGATGACAAGGGCGTCCGAATAGGGGAAAGGGGGTGTAAAAATATTACAATTTGAATGACATCATTTATGAATCATCCTCAAATATTTCCAAATTCGCAAGAGTAGTAAGGGATGGGTCATAAATGATGTCAGGCAAAATTATCAATTTTTAGTGCCACCCGAACCCCTTGCCTTCCCCTAAACATTACGTAAACGAGTATGTTCAGTAAGGCACGTCATTATACTTGACTAGACTCACCCACCCTATGGGGGACATCATGTATGGACGATTCCTAATGGACAGAGGCTGATGAAGACGAAGTCGAAGAAGAAAGGAACAAGTTTTAGCTCAATTCCAATGCTCCAACTATTTCGTTTTCTCCGTAACCGTCAACCGCTGAAAGACACTCAAAGTTTCTTTCCTCTCCACTGTCTTCATTTTCTCCATACTTCTTTAGTCTGTCTTCAATCTTTTGGTTTGGGTCTTTCGGTGATCACTTCTCTCACGGCTTAGATTACCGGTCTTGTCTTGGTACCGGTGCCGGTACCGGTTTCAGTCAGTCAGTGAGACCCAAAGTTCCATCTTCATCATTCATCTCCCGAGATCCTCTTGTCTTTAATTTCGTTTTCATTTAACGCCGGTGGTGGTGCCGGTGCCGGAGTTGAAGGTATTGAAAAAGGATCTCTGGGTGTTTTGTATGGATGTTATTACTAGCGCCAGGCCTGAACGGTATCAATTTCACTACCAGCTGTCTGCCATCTCTGTCTTCGTCTTTAACCCGTGCCTATTTCCGTCTGTCCGTCCGTCCGCCTTCCAGACTTTCAGATTCGGAAATATGAAAATGCTTTCCAGTTTAAACCTAAAGCTAATTTTTCACACTGTAAACATGCACAATCCATTCAAAGTACACAGACAGCAAAGATATGGTGTTAGAGAATCAGCATCGTCAAATGCTGTACGTAAATGTTATTTAGCTAGCATGAAAATATTATACGCTAACGTAGGAAATTAAATTGCTGCAATCACCGACAATTCAATGAGAATTTATTTTAATTTGCTGTCTTTTAAAAAGACATAACTTTTAATTGTTTGATCTGCTGAGAAATTATAGCACTCTGTTGCAATTATTGTCAAACAGCGTGAAAGTAGACTGTTATAATTACTGGAATCAATAGCATTCTAATAAGAATAATTTCCAGCCCAGGGAACAAGACTTTTATTAAAAGTAAAAATATTTTTTTTATTTGCATTGAACTCATTACCTTTAATGTCAGTATATTGTAAATGCAATTTAAAAGTTAAATACGTTATTTAAGTCGTACACTTACTGTATCTCCTATAATAGTAAAATACAACGTTTTTTGTATTTTTTTATTTTTTGTATTTTATGTTTTGTAAAAGCATTTTGGCCATTCGCCAAGTTCAAATTAAGCGAAACTAGAATTTTACTATAGTACTACACTCATCAATTCCCAAGTATTGCAACATTGTTATAGCATTTTAATTTCCCAAATGTAATTATCGCGAGTTTGTTTATGGCTATTGGGGAAATTAAGTCGCGCTGAAATTTTTGAACGGCGTGATTGAGCATTAATGTAAAATTGGATCTAGAGCATTGTCATAAGAATTATTCATAATTTAGTGCTTAAAAATTGAGTTAAAAATGAAGCCAATATTTCATAATGTTGCGTATGTCAGTTGCTCATTTTAAAATCAGAGTACTGCAAGCATAAATAATTATTTTTTCTAGTCCATTATAACGTGTGTAGCATAAATACGTGTGTTAGTCTTAGGAAAGATATAAGAGCTTCAGAACGGATGCTTGCCTTTACGCATATTTTTTAAATTGTTTTGCTTATAGCAATATCTGTGTACTTATTTAATTTTGGTCTTCCTGTTTCCAGTGTTTAAATTCGTGTTGTTTTCGTTTTATTTTCAGGAGCGATTTCATAAAATTAAGTTTTTTTAAGATTCCGATTTTAGACAAATAAGGGAAAATAGTGCGCATTAGCAAGTGTTAAAAATTTCGTTAGCTTAGGCGTTGTTTAAAATTTGACGCGCATAGTATCATTGTAGATGCGTAGCTAGATTACAGGCGGTGATAAAGCTGAAATAAATTGAAGCAATTTTAAATATAATACTACACCGCAGTTTTGGAATGGTGTAATTTGTGTCTTTTGAAGCCTTAAAATATTCTAAACGCACAGTTTGAATTTTTGTTTGCAATTTCAAAACTGATAATAGTTCATTTTCATGCTTTATAGTATTTTAAATTTGATATGCTTATACGAAAAATTATTAACTTGATTACTTAAACTTTTTTTTTAATTTTCAAGACTTTTCAATTTGCTCCTGACATTAAAAAGAGATCAACTATATTGGAATTATTTGTTTTGACAAAATTATTCGAACAAAAATACTCAATGTCAAAAGTTATACAATGCAAGAGATACGCGTCATTGTACGAAAAAACTTGGAAAAGTATCAAATGTATGCAAATGTATCAATTAGATTACCTTAGGTAAATACATTTACATTTAATGGACAAGTAGTTTTGTAAATGTGATCGGCATAAAACAATTTTCAAAAGTGCTAAACCAAGAAATTGAACCCATATAATAATTTAGTTGTTTCAGCATTTACAAACAAAAAATTTGCTGCATTTTTATAATTAATTTATTACAAACTATCGGTATTAATTTTATAGAATGAGATTTAATTCAACTGTTGCGTGGGCACTATTAGTTGTTTTTAAAATTATTAAGTAATATCACTTGCATTCTAATAAAATAGGCACAATTTATAAACCTTGTTGATAAATTACAATTTTAAGTAGAGACGAATGCTGTAAACGGAAAAAAAGTAAAAATGGTTTTTATGAAATTTTACTTGAATTGCTTCTTTAATTTCATAATTGTCTACTTGCTGAAACATTAATGCCACAAAGGTACAATTTATCCTATAAATAGCCAAGGTCCAAAGGGATTAAAAGGTGTTCCACTCGTGCTCAATTTTCGTTTTTTAAAACAAAACGACTTGTTATCATTTCAAGGGATTTTAAGCTTCAAAAATTGTAGATCTGGAAAAACAAATAGGTTTGTAACGAAAACAAATGTGCACAGTGTTGTATTAGGTATGTTTTGTAAATGTAATTAGTTAATTAGTTTTACAACGGATCTATGTTGAAGAGCTAAGCCTTTTTCCAAAAACATAACAAGTGTCATTGAGATATTACGCAAATTTCTATTTTAAAATATGTATTACAAGACATAACATAGACAATACTCAAAACTGCAAACTATGAAAAACCTCGCAATAAATAATGAAATAACTATGCATGATTTTATTATTGTTAATAATATATTTATTTCTCTAAACTTGACAGATATCAGACGAGAGCATTCTTCGCACAATGGCTGCGCAGTACGCGGCAGAGCTCGCCTCCACACTCACCTTAACGCCGAGTTCGAACTCTGCCTGCTCCAGCTCCACATCCACCTCCTTCAACTCCTCCTGCGTCTCCGCTCCGCTCTCCCATCAATCAGCCTCCTCCTCAGCTGCCTCATCCTCAGGCGCCTCTTCGAAATCCTCTGGATCCTGTTCGATATCCGGACAGATCATCTCCGCATCCACCCCCACCCCCGCCGACCTCCACTACCAACAAGTTTATCATCAACTTCGCGAATTATGGCTCGAAGAAAGAATGAAACTATTTCCTGTCATTCAGCAGACGCAGCATCCCCAAAATTATTCCCTTGACTCACCCGGCTCCGTCTCCGTCAATTCTAAATCACTTGGCTGTAGTTGCGGACCGGGACAGGGGCCGGTTCAATCCCAAGACCAAGGAATCTCAAACTTTAAAAATCCAAACGCCCCACACATCCCATCGCCACTTGGACTCGGATTTCCATTTAAATCATCTTTCTGCTCCTCAACACCCGCTGTGACAACTCCAACGGGTGCTGGTCCTGGTCCTGGTCATAATACAAGCGGTACCGGTACCGCTGCCGGAGCCGGGACTGTGACCGGTAGTCTAGCAGGTTTACTATTTCATGGAAATGGCCACACGAGTGGCTCTGAGTTTGGCGCTAAAATATCATCGGCCGGCGTTGGCCCTGGTTCAGGGATTAATCTTGGAGGCTCGAATTCAAATTTGAATAGTAAATCCTCCGCTAGATGCAAATCACTGGAAAGGTCCGTGGGCCAACATCAGCATCAGTATCTGCAACATGTGATAATTTCAAACAGTTCCTCTGGGCAGCAGCAGTCCCATAATTTCATGTCCGAGTCCAATTCAAATTTAAACAAATCAAGTCAGTCAAACAATTTGAGTAGCAGTCATACTTGTGAAGGCGGGAATGGAGCAGCGTCTGCGACGGCCAATAACACTTCCACTACTAAGCAAACCTATAAGCCTGGGATTTATTTGGTGAGTGAAATGTATTTAATACTTAAGTAACGTACATGTCGTGAGTGGGTGTGAAAGAAGAAGAGTCAAAACAGCCCATTCTAAATTTAATTTAAGCAAAATTAAAGTGTCAAAAAGCATAGGTAATTATTACAAGTTTTTGAAAAGTGCAAACATGTCTATGTATGTACAAGTTTTTAAAAATAGCAAACGGTTCCATTTACACGTTTTTAAAAATTTGCTTAACAATATATCTAGGTACACGTTTTTTAAAGTGCAAATTCTTCTATTCACATATGCATTTAGAATCATACCATTTTAACTGTTTGCAGATGTAGCGTTGTATTTTCACTTAAAAATAGATGTAGTATTTTTAAGTATTTTTTAAAAATTTAAAACAAATTTAAAATGTCATGCAAGTGTGGGATCACATCAAATGTACTAAATTTAAATTAGTGAATTTCGTCAAAGTTTCGTCATTTTAAAAACCGTAATTATAAAATTTCAGGGTTAAAACTCTATTTCAATCTGTACAATTTTTAAAACTTAAATTCGTATAATTTAGGAGTAACAACTATTTCAAATTCATTTTAAAGTTATTTATTTTTTAAATCTTTATACAAGATAGCAGACTACTACGTTTAGCGAAACTACCAAAAATTCTTATATTTTAAAATACTCCCAAAACCAATAAATTCTCTAATGAATATATTGGCTAAAATAAAAACATTTTGTTAAATTATTGTAATTTTTTAAATTTTTAACAGAATTATGGACAGTACAAAGATATATGCGTCTTGATATTTGACTAAATAAATAGGATACCGGGAATTGGCACATTAACACAGAGCATTGTATACAGCGTTATAGTCCTTTTAATGGTATTTTCTGAGAGGTACACAAAAGACGGAGAGTTTAAATACTGTTTTTCGTACTGTGTTGTTTAGCAGTGCTTTTTCTAGCTGACTAGCTGGCACTGGTGACGACGTAGTTTAGTGCCGAGACATTTCTGGTTTTCTAATCAAGTAACAGTCCATTAAAAACGTAATAAATATATATCCTACAGGCAGACAGGGATGCGATCCCAAATCTCTGTACTGCTCCCGCTGTCAGTCCCGGTCCTGGTCCCGGCACATTCCGATTTCCAAATCGAAATTTTTGTACATCTAGGGATCGTCCAATAATGATGTCATCGGTGTCGGTAGGATGAGTGGGTCTCTTGTCGAGTCGAGTATTGATGACAAAAGATAGCTGCTTATACGTAATGCCAAGGTGATGGCACTGTGGCGGTGGGGCGGTCGTAAAAAATAGAGATAAGGAAGGTGACATCAATTATGGACAACCCCGACTGAACCCACTTATAGCCAATATACACAGCATAATGCTAACGGGAGCGGGAAGAGGTTATGGAGTCGTTAACGTGATGTGATAATGTGAGATTTTGCAAATGGGCAGAATGAAGAGCGGAGGATTGTACAATGTAGAATGTACATTAAACACTATTGGAAATTGGACTGCACTGATATTGGATGTTGTTATTTTTTTTGTAGAACAGTTTTTATGGGATTTCTTGTTGGGAAATGAGGCCATATATTCCATTTTATTTCTTGTAATCCCACGTCCGCCTTCCGCCTCTCATTGGATCAGCTTTTCTTTTCATTTATGTCCGTGTAATTTCTGTGAGATTAAAACTAAAAGTAGAGGACGTAGTATAGTAGTTGTCGTGTTAATGCAGTAGTGTATAGTGTGAGCTCTGGGGGATATATCAGTGTTTTTCATAGGTGAAGATTAGGTATTAAAAAATTCATTTTAGTTGCTAAATAAAATTAACAATATTTTCACAAGTTTAAAAATGCACAGATAGATAATTTGCACTTTAAATATAGTGGACATTGTAAAAAAGGCTAAGTTCTAGAACACAACATTAGTTAAATTTTACAAAAATATTAAATTTCAAAAGTTAAAAATTTAAAATTAGGGTATTTTTAAAGCAACTTAAGCAGACAAAATCATGTCTTCATACAAGTGTAAATATCTCATTTTGCAATTTACACAAATAATTGCACTTATAGGAAATTTTACATTGAAATGCAGTGCCTCTACGGATACTGATATTATTGTCTTTAAGAGTGGTTTAAAATGTGTGTATCACTAAATTTGTCTACTCTATAATAGGTTTAAAAATTTAAAAGTACATAAACAACAAAATGTGTAAATAGCTTGATTTAATACTTCAGAAACATTAAATTAGCGTGTATGTCGTGTAAATGGTACGTTTAATACAGAGCTATATCCTAAAAATGACTATTATATGTAATGCAGCCATCAAGTTGTCGTTTGGATAAGAATGACATTTACGATTATGCTCCACCGGTTCGAGTGAGTCCTGAGCGTGTTATCAACAACAATTCCAATACCAATACCAGTCAAAATCTCTACTCCCCTTCTAAAAGGTAAATATAAACTTTTAGTTCTATATTTCTAAATCTTATGCATACTTTTTATTTTTAACATGTATAATACGCAATATTTTGTAGACAATAAATAATTTCTGAAATTAAATTACAAAGCTGCAAAAATAGGGATCTACAATTAATTTAACAATGGTAGAGGTCTAACAACAGATCACAGGTCCTTTCATTCAACGTAATAACGCAAAGTCAGAAGAAAGCTGTTATCGTTCATTCTAAGCTGCTGTGGCAACTATTTTTACATGGCGTCGGAACTTTGCACATACTTAAAACGAGAACTAAAAAACTAACTAAAAATATTTAACAAAAAAACTCTGCTGGCTCAGGCACAAGTATAGTTGTTTTGAAATCCAAATTCATTTTTTGCAGGTTTTAGTAAAAAACATTTTTTTTACTAAAAAATACAGATAAAAAAATGAGAGGTTTTCAAATATAAGTATTACATATAAAACAAAGCAAAATTTTTATTTTGCATTTAGACTTTGTAACAACCAGAATTGTTTACAGAAAGTTGGCGTTTGATTATTAAAAGTAGAAACCACTTAACTCTGCAGTTGTTTTGCAAACCTAAATGTTGACTATAATTACCCGATGCTGGATCCATTTCTCTTTGTCAAACCCATGACGGTCCAGAAATTGTTCACTGAAAATAACGTTTGAACGGCTTTTAAATTGAGGCTGGAAAAACTTTTTAATCTTTACAATGTTTAGAATAGAAACATATGCTCTGAATGTACGCAAAAATGTAATTGTTTAAAATTGTAAGTGGGACTATAATGCAACTTAGAAGTAGCGTTTTCAGAGATAAAACGACTAACACAATACTTTATCAACAAATACAGTTTTGACCTAATAACATAATATTATCAGCTTTCAATTATTCGTACTTACATTTACCTACGGATTTAAAAAAAACAATATCTGTAAAACAAGTGCCTAGGTGTGTGGGTTACAATTTTGTTATATTAACCTTTTCTTCGCAGTTGTATTATAATATTGCATACAATAGTTGTATCCTATTTAGCAAACTGTAAGGACAGGTCTTCACGATAAATATTTTTAAATGGCTTGGAAACTAATTATAAAAAACTGTTTAAAATATTGGAAACAGTATACAAAAATCATGTTGATCCAGGCGGGAAAGTAGATAGTTGTTACGGAATTTATCTGTTTTTAGCAGGTAATTTTACTAAACAGTTGTAGGCACTTTCACCATGGTGAAAGTTGAAATAAACATAGGTTCCAATATGCCAGTAAATAAATCAACAATTTTATTTTACGTTATTTAGACCATGTCACTACCATTCATTTCTACCACACACAGAGGTTATTCAATCATTTATTTTAAAACGTAACAATACATTTTTGTGCAAGATTACCATTTATCAGAACAATTTAAAATTTTTAGGGAACCTAGAGATGAGAGTAGCCAAACAGACAAACAAGTGAATCAAAAGTACTTTTAACTTGTATAGATTAAAAGATTAATTCGGTTTTGACATCTACTTTTGCAAATAAGAATTTTTAAAAGTTAAACAGTCAAAACTTTTATCAAATCAGCCGTTTTATTTTTTCACACATATTTTAACTCAAAATTTAGAAAATTAAACAATTAATTTAAACTTGATCTACAATAATGCATGCCAAAATATATACAATATGTAGAAAAATAAAAATAAAATTAGTAATTGTAATTGTAATTGTTGTATTGTCAAATTCTCAAAGCGCATAAACACTTATTTACGGGAATGGACATTACTAATGATTACAATACTATACTACCGCAAGAAGTAACACAAATCAGTATCGTTAATCAGTATCAGTAACAGTATCGTTTCATCTTAAAAAATCCGTTGTAATCCCTGCGCCCTATTTTTGTAAAAAAATGTTTAAAAAAATAATTAGTGCCCCCAGTATTTTGTAAAATTAAAAAAAAAATTACTTGCACCTATTATATGATGTAAATTTGAATAAATAATGCATACTTTCTAATTTTAACATTTAAATTACTTTATGGTTTTACATATTTAAAATTTATGAAATTAAATTATCATACACTACAACATTAAAAAGGTATCCAATTAATTTGAAAAAGGGGCGAAAACACTAAAATTAAGACGCAAGTCTTTTTATTAGAAAGTTAGTTCCTTCTCTTCAATTCTGATTCTCTGACCATGAAAAAACAAATATTAAAATGCTTTAAGCAGCGTCGAAACTTGTAAAAAATTTAATCTTCAAAAATAAATTATGCAGTATAATACAATTAATGTACCTACATATATCATCGACCACTATAATATAGGATGGTGCTTTTCTGTAATACTATAAAATAATGTTTCAATAGCTGTGATATGAATGCCAACTACTTAAACGTAAAGTTACAAATTATGATAACCATTTTAGGGGGTTCTTAAAATCAAATACATTATTAATTCGATCTTGGAAAAACAATTTTAAAATACGAATCTAAAGTAAATTTAATCAATGCTTTTTTTAGAAAACTTAAACGTAAAACGAAGTTTTGGTTTTTTCACATACATTAAATGTTTACTGTTGCAATCTTAAAAGGTACCCCAGCAACAATGAAGTCTAGAACTTTGATATTATACACGTAAAGTTTTTTTAAACAAAACGTACTTTATACGACGCGACGTCAGAATTTGCATTAAAATTCTTTTAGTTTAAAATGTACATTTAAAAAACGGAGCACTAACATTATTGAGCAAATAAAAATTTAAAGGTACTTTTAAAAAACGTTTTTAATTCACAATCATCTTTTTTTTTAATAATTTTAAAATCATCTTTAATTATGATTGCAGGACTCTACAGGAATATAGAAATTGCTTTAGGCGGCGTTGAAACACAAACAAACTATATAATAAATAAAATAAATTTGAGGTTGCCCCGATTTAACCGCAGTTCTTACAGGGTGCCCGACCTCGAATTCACTTCTTGTACTGTGCCATCACACAGGTTTTGTCATTCCAACATTAGTCGGGCCTACTTCTATGGCGAACTTCATTTTACATTGACGTTCAGAGCCGCCGAGCCCTTCACTGCCTTGTGGACAAGGAAAACCCAGTGGGAAAACTTGCCACCGCCGCTGGTCTCGATCACCAAGACCTGAAGCGAGCATTTGCTTAAACAGCAGATTTATAGACACCAGTGCAGTAAGCACTGAGCTACAGGGGCTCGCTAAACAAACTATATATAAACATAACATACAACTACAATATACATTTTTGAAAGTTTACAAAAGGTGGTTTTGTAGTCAAATTTCTTAGTTTAAAATCACGGAAATTTTAAATTTTAGGAATGTTCAACTTTACTATCCAAATGTGTAAATGCATTATATTTTGAAGCAAATAATATAGTATCCTGCCCATGCAAAAATTCGAATATTGCCACATCCTTTAGTATATAAACTAAAATTCTATATACGACGTCAAAACTATCAAGAAAAAACTAGTTTAAAACGTGCATGAAACTAAATTGGCATATTAACGTTAACATAAAATTGCGACGATAATATTCCTACATTTCAAATTTTTAGTAATATAAGGATTCAAAAATGCTAAACCTCTACTATTTAGCTAGTGTTCTTAAATACTAGTAGTTCTATTTCTACAATCAACTGATCGTGAGTACTTAAAAAGGCATAGTTGATAGTTGACATTTTTCAATTTTTAACGTTGTATTCAATGCATTATGTAGATTTGCAGAATATTGCTACGAATTGGGAAAGTTCAGAAGATGCTTCATTTGGCAGTTGGCACGTTTTCTAAAAAAATGTATTGAAATTCTACATTAAAAATAATAATAACAGTATTATTAAATAAGAATTTTTTTAATAACTACCCGCAAATATTTAAATAATATATGTATCGGCCTATTATTTAGCAGTGCATATGTGAGAATGATGCATAACACATTTAAGTAGGACACCAATCTTGAGTGTGCAGTGCATCATAATGGTAATTGTTACAGTTTCTGGCTACTGGAACTGGTGAATGGGGCACGAGAGGGACATGAATAATATGCAGGGGACTGCACTGTGTCATTCACTTTTATTAGGAAACATAGGCAGTGTATATGATATTTCTTTGGTTTTGGTAATAGTAACGCTCTATGTACCGTTATCGTTACCGTTTTGGTGGTGGTAGTTCATATAAAAATTCTAAAGGAAGCTTCGCCTGGACCATAAATTTGTCACGCTCTGAAATACAATGCTTGAGTGTGTGCACGTATTTGTCGTATTTTTACTCTGCCGCCGTTTCAGTTGACCTTCCCATTATGCTACTTAAGGTCTTCTATAAATTCTAATCCTCCCAAGTATTCTATTTCCACTTCATGTATCCTGTGTGAAGAAGCAAAATAGTTCATTTGAAAGTTTTAGTTTGAATTAAAATGAGCTGTGTCAAATGAGCAAAATTTGATAGCTGGTTAAAATGTTGATAAATTATTAAATAAGGAGCTTTCAAAAACTGCAATTTGTCCCCTTTATGTATTTGAAAAGTTGCAAAATGTTTTATTTTTTTTCTATGAAATGTGGAAATTGTTGTATTTACAAGCTTTTAGGTTCTTTATATTTCATTTGTTTTGTTTTGTAGACATCTATCTATTTCGCTTTATGAGAAATGAAATGGGTCATTTTTTATTCTTCATTCAGGATATGCACATTACATTACAGACCTATAGGCTATTCATAACGATCCTCAGACAACCTATGTCGTATGCTTAGGATCCGCCCATAAATGATGTCATCGATAGGGTGGGTTGGTCTAGCTTGACTCGGGTGGCATCCCATGGCAAAGATAGCCGTTTATGTAATTTATTTATTTTATTTTATTTATTTGCTGGGGTGACTAAGGATTACGTTTTGATATGCATACGCAACACCATCACTCGGAAGTATTGATGGCATTGAAAATAGCACCGTAATCATGAAGGAGGAAGAAAGGTTGTAATATAGGAAAGTGTGGTAGAGGCAGGCTACAAGCGGATTTATACGCGAACCCAGGGATAAGGAAAGGGGTAACAAACTACATAGGAAAGACCATTGCTTACTCGATGGTATTGTGTTAAGGTATGGATCAGGGAAGGATAGTGGGAATTTCAAAGTATTGAAATGAGCTTCCAGACATTCTCATCCAACACCTCTCCACTCCCACTCTTTCTCTGTCCACCAGTGGGTGACTCCAGTGAGTGTAGATACTGTGTGCAATGTATCTACAGCCCGACCCGTACATCTACAGAGCCGATCAGGACTAGCCTACCAGAGCTGGCGATCGAACTCTGGTCCTGAGCCTGGAAATTGTCAAACTCCAAACTGCAGTCCCCTAGCCTCTTAACCAACTTGGCAGGTTATGTAATGTAAAAGTTATGACAGGGGGGAGGGAAGAGTGTAATTAAAAAGTGACAAGTTTGGTGACATCATTTGTGGGTCAATCGTAAGAAGAATTATAGTACACTTTTTATTTCGCAAGGTTTCTTGTTCTGTATGTAGACGTCGTTTATTGTTACTAGTTGCTGTGGCATGGCAGTGGCAGTTACACCAGGCCATTGTCATAAGTCGTACGTGTTCTAAAAGTGTCGTTTTCGTTTTCACTTTCGTGTAAAACAGAATTTAAACTTGAATTATAGAACTACTACCAAACCACGTCCCCCCCTGTGAATTCCACTGCCATTACTACTGCTGTTTTTTCACGCTTTAGGTTTTGGAATACAAGATTTATTTCAACACTGTACATTGTAAAGTATCGCGAGGGAAGAATAAAAATAGTCCACATTCAATTTAAGCTAGAATTGAAATGGGCTTTGTCAAAAACCACACTTAATGAGAAGTAACGTCATGCATAAAAGGTAGAGTTTTACGAATTACGAGTTTTTAAAAATTTTGAACTTTCCTAGTTGGTAATTTTTTAAAACGTGCAAACTCTTCTATTTATATGCTTTTGTAAGGTGCGAAATTTTCTTGTTACACGTTTTTGAAAGATTAAAAATATAATAGTTACATGCTTTTCAAAATTACAGGATTATATTATATTCTACACAATATACTTCATATGTTTTAAATGAGGGGAAAAACCCTTAGAAATTATTTAGATTTTTGGGGTAACGGTAACGGTATTTGCTTTTTTATTATAACCAAGACCGACACCGAGACCGGGAAACTATTTTATGTCACAACTTGTACGACACAGCAATAAAAAAAATCCTAAATGAATTGGAATGAAATGGACCGACCTGTCATCGTATTTTGTGGGTCGTTACTTTTTTTTCTGGTTTTTTTCTTTTTTTTAACCTATTCAATTTTGTATGTGACTAAATGGGAAAATGAAGTGGAGGGGATTATCATCATCTACAGATATAGCACTTCTAATGCTTACTGTGTAATGTATACTTTCTACATCCATTTCTTGCTGAACACACATTGCAATTTTCAATAGAAATAAATACACACTCATTAAATCTGTGTCGAATTTATTTTGAAAACAACATACGTTTTAAAAGTACTATGTTTTAATACTCTGCCAAATTATATTACACAATAAATTTGCATGATTTACTATTATGTGAAAATGAATGCTACTTAAAAACCGGGTTAAACATCATGTAACTAAATACTAGTTGTGTGTGCCCTTCCATAAATTACGTAACCAAAACATATTGCACTTCTTTAAATGCGATTGTAGTAGTACCAAAAAATAAACTATTAACTCTTTGCCGCCTGCTCTAATATCTGCAAACATAATATTGTCATTTGCAATGATTTTAGACTCTGTATTATTTAAAAAGCGCAAAATTTGAAAAGGTCGTTCGCATATTACGTTAGTAACAAGTGTAAAACTTTAAGTTGGAATTTTTAAAGGCTCGTAGTCACAGTCAAACGCAATATGCAAAATTTGCAAAAAATATTGAAATGCCATATATGTATCGCAAATTTACACAGAAGACCGAACAAACTTAGCTTAGAAACCCCCATCGTAAAAATTCAAATGGGCGAACATTTGGCTACGTTGGTCCTACAAATTCAAACTACAAAAAAAAATAAAAGTCAAAAATATAAAAAAAGAGAGAAAAGTTGATAACGTAGTCAATTTTTGTTCTACTTTTCTTGCGGTTCACTCTTAGGTAGGTACATGTGTTGACTACATATCTTAAAATGCATGTAGCTTTTAACGTGTGGCAGTACTATATTTTCCATTTACTCCTTCACTCGTACTACTGCATAAAAAACACTGTTGTAAGTATGTTACAGCAATATTGTGATCATCGTTGACTTAAGCATTGTCGTTATCACAAGACAAAATAAGAATTCTTAATGGAAATGAAAAATGGAAATCAAGAAGTTTGAAAGAGAAGAACAAAACTAAAGAACAAAATGAAGAAAGTAAAGAAAGTTTTGTATGTGTTTTGTAGACTTGAGTCTGTGGAGCGTTACGGTTACCGTTACTGTTGTATTCAAATTTCAAGGGTTTTTTTTTTCATTTTGTGTGCAATGTATCCTTCTCATTCACGGGATTAGATTGCATTAAAATAATCTTCTCAAAGACTCAAAGGCCATTAGGAAGCACTATCAGCATAGTTACGACTTTGGCTTCGGCTTCGGCTTCGGTATTGGTTCCGGCCACACTTTTCAGAAACATACATAAAGCTACGACTGGTGTCATGGTAAAATAGGAGTTTCAGTTTTTCCGTATAGAATTATATTCCTCACCACCAAGTCCAGTACCGGTACCAGGACCGAATCCGAATCCGATCCGGATTGAAAGAAAAAAGTTTCTTTGTACTGTACATAAAAGCGGTGGCTCCTTTGCATTACTTTGTGGTTCGGTTTTGGTCTGGTAAAAAGGGAAAATAGGACACCAAATAAGATTGAAATGATAATGCTAAGCAGACGAGTAGAATATATATATGTATATGTATAGGATAGTTATGTGGTATAATGAATAATGTGCTATGCCGTGCTGATGGACTGTTTTAAAAGTAACAAATTGACAGTAATTACGAAGATTGCATATGATATTATTTTTGGCATGTGGTAGGATTACGTAGGGGGCGGGGTAGGAACATATATTACGTTTTACACCTGTTTGTAAAATTTAAAATTGGCAATTTGTTGCCGTGTAATACGCTTTTCTTTAAGAAAAGTTTCCAAGTTTGTTTAGTTAATAAAATAAGGAATTAAAATAGTGTATCTGCGTAGGTACTTTTGTAAGGTTACGACAGGTATGTGTACGTTAACGTTATCATGGAGTAAAGCCATTTTCTAGAGAACGCAGTGCCTTGATTTGGCGATGGATACCTTCCATCAGTGTGCTTTTATCAAATTAGTAGTAAAAACTAAACGTCGTCGATCTTATTCAAAAATATCAAACAATTTACAGTTATCTGATATGATTTTAAAATTGTGTAAATGTGACAATCTATACAAATCGGAAGCATATCTTGAATCTTGGATAAGAAAAACTTAAATTATATTGTAGTATAAATGCTACTATGAAATATTTCAAACAGCTTTAAACATTTTAAAAACTTTTTTAACTAAATTGAAAAAGCGTTATTGGCTTAACATAAGTTTTAAAATGTATTCATTTTCTATTTAAATAAAGGCTCCTGTAAAATTGCTCACTTAACTTTATTACTTATAATATTTAATTTAGATTACAGCTAGTTTGCATAATGTATAAAATGTATGTAAAACATTATTGAAACTTTGAATTCGTGCTTTAGAATGCAATTTCAACGGCGTCAATATACCGTGTAATAAATTAAAATGGTAAATACAAATTTAATATTTACAACCGTGAATACAATTTTAATTTTTTAATCTTTCACCATTTAAAAAATTGATGTTTACAATTTTGTTTTTGCGCATATTTAAAATTTTACATAATATAAATTTTTTAGTACATTTTTGAAAAAAGGAAATTGCAATTAAATATTTTACAAATTAAATGTTTGACACGTTTTTTGAATGCAATTTAAAATTGTTCTACATACTTTTCAAAACAAAATATTAAATTTGTTTTTTCCGTTTTTAAAACCTGAAACTTTTACTTTTAACACCTTTCTAAAATGTTCAATTGAAGTACACTATGCCTTTTTAAAACTTCGAACTTAAATATTTTGCACATTTTAAATTTATTTTTAAATGGTAATACGTCTTTAAAAATTATTATTATGAAAGTTTTAAAATCCTTTTTAAAATTGTCACTCACATAGTTTTGCACCTTTTTAAAAACAAAAATATACATGTTTTGACACTTTTTAGAAACAACTGAAATTTAATTACTGCAGTCTTTGCCCTAAACCATATTAAATTTTTAAAAACTTCACTACGTTTTCATATTTTACTCACATTTTTCACAAACAGCAAAACCTTGAAAAACCAAAGAACCAAAATAAACGTAGACATTAAATTTTGCAGCTAAATTCAGAGTTACTATTTCCCCGTCTAACCAATACCAAAAATGCGTTCCATATCTTTATGCAAGTCGTGCGTACATATTACATACCAAGCGTGTTGTTTTAAGTCAGAGACATCCCGTGACAATACTATTCAAATTTTCAGCCTTCCAAGCGTCCTACATTCGCATGCAAAACACATGGTAATCATAGTGCAAAACGGAATCATCGACACGCCGCTTTCCTTACAAAGAAAACTGATTGATCCTCACATAGTGATCAGGATCAAACAAGTTTTTTTTCCTGCGCTTTTTTTCATTTTTTCTTTAGTTTTAATGCGTCTTATAGTCATATAGCCTTCTACGCTTTATACTGTATAGATTCTTTTTTTATCCAGACCATTGAACTAGTTTCAGTTTCAGCCGTAGTTTCCCTTTATGAAGATAGATTAAGTACGCAATACGCCGTACGCATGCATAAACCATCAGCTACAACATGTTGACAAGTACGTAAATACTTTATATGCAAATCTTCATTTTTATATTCAGCTCCTTTCTTGCTTTCTTTACAGATGTTTTGTGGGGCAGAAAGGAGGACTGACATCGCCGAGACACTCAAACGGAAATGTGAATAATGGAAATGGCATCGCCACGATACGCGGCTCATCAAAATCCTCCTACGCTTTGACAACGGATTATCGGGGAACACTTAATAGTAGCAACAATAATAGCAACAGTATCTATGGCCCTGGTGGGAAAAATAGCAACTACGCTCATCTTTCCCCGGGATCTGCTGGATCAGGTAAAATTTTTGTTTGATGTATAAGGAACAAAGTATTCACATTTTCAATGATGACTTTACTCAAGTATCAATTTCAATAGAGATATTATCAACATGGCTGCTTTACTACGTTATACGTTTTTATATTGCCGCTTATCTTTGTATAAAATAAAATCATTAGTAAAAATTACTATTTCATATGGACTTCTGTGGGGCAGTACATATTTACCTTAGTCAAGAAATTTAAAGGGGCATTGAAGGTTGGTAGCACAGCAACGATAAGAATCTAGTTTTTTTGCTTTCATAAAATATGAAGGCCCTTCCAAGAAAAGTAGAAGTGGAAAGAATTCCCATTAAAAAGAAAACCTCCATCTAATTAATCTCTGAGCATTAAGTAAACCTTTTTTATCCCGTGGCTTATTTGAATTCAACTTTTACAAATAACTTTTGATTCCACTCGTAAGTCATCCTCAAATTCTGAAAGCTAATGGAAAAATTATTGGGAAGGTAAACCAGAATTTAACAGGCCAATAAACCGAAATGTAATGGGAAATAAAGCTTTATTTACTCAGTCAGTCAATGTTTAGGAGGAATACGGATATGTGAAGAATCGTATCTCATATTAATATCGTGATTTTATACTGTAACTGTTATGTAGGAACTTTGCCTTGAGGAATTTTCACCTCCCGTTTTAGATCCGCTGACGAATGATTATTTTTGCAATCAGCTGTAAACACATTTTTCATTTTTCTTATTCACATAATTCTGGTTCGAAATTTCGACACGTTGTTTAATCGTTAATTGTATGACTCGATTTGAGTAATTGCCTTTAGTACGAATTTCTAACTTTGAATTCAAATTAAAACAGTTGTACGCCGTGTGTAAATTTTCTATAGGGTGAGCTGCCACTGAAACCAAAATATTTACGTAAATCTCCTTGTCACGATGTTGAATTACGCATATAGCTACCTCACGCATTAAAATAATAATGTTAAACTGCATCGTATACATTCTCTAAAAAGGCCATTTTATAGAAGAAAAGTAGATACAAAAGCCAATAAATAATCATGCATTATTAATAAATATAAATTTAGAAAACCGAATTTAGCTTGTGTGCTTATGTGAGGCCGTATTCATTATCCCTGGTTAAAATGTGAAAATATAAACCTTGGAACTATAAGCAAATTTTTTTAAAATACGGCATCAAATCGTTATAAATACTAATGAAAAAAACGTTATTGATTTTATTTGTAACGTGTATATAGTCCATTTTTCCACTTTAAAAGTTACTTTTAATTTTTGGGTGGTACTTTAGTGCTTCAGTGAGATACTCGAATATGGAATGGAATGACCTAATTTGACTTTACTTGTTTTTCCAGTCATAATTCATTTTATCTCCAGAGATAAGTACTTTACGTAAATACTTTTTTCTACAGTCAGTCATATATTTAGATAAAATTTAGCCACCTATACTTGTTTTTTCTGACAAATCAAAAAATTGGAATAATGTAATTATGAGATCAGGGTCGGAGTTGGTGAAAGGAAAATTATGTATATTTTTGAATGACGTCAGAAGCTGACAAGATAAGGTCTATCTTCCTCTGTGTAACTTTTAGTTGAGTTGTGGCTGTTAACAGTTGTTGCTTTTAACGGTGTGTTTTAGCTGAATTAAGTAAAAGTATGAGCAGGGGTATGATGTGTATGCACGCAAAAAGGGCTTTGCCAGATACTGAAGAGGAAGAACCTGACCTGCCACTGTGCAAAGTGCTAAACACAACCAGAGGTTATCAACGACCGCTCCTATTTTATGACAACTAAATTATTATACGGATTATTATAGCAGTAATCGTTTAAAAATATTTTAAAAATATTTTCAAGTGTTTTTAACATGCGAAGTAATATCACTGAAAAATAAAAGTATTGGTGTATAAGTCACTGAAGACCTTCACTGGAGAATAAAGTAATTGCTAATACGAGTACTTATATAACAAGGAATTGCACTGAAGGTTTAAAATAATTTCACTGGAGTTAAAAGTAATATCATAAATCAAAAAAGATTATCCCTTAATTTTTTAGTTCCACGCTGCTTGCTTAAAAACTTGGGATATTTTTCGTGCAAGCAAAACTTAATGAGACTGACTTAATCCACTGGCATAAATAAAGTGAGATAGCTTAGATCAAATAAAAAAGCAAAGTTTTTTAGTTTAAAAAAATTCTGTATCTTGCAATGATACAAAATAATTGTAGGTACTATTGTGGGTAATAATTCAAACGCAAATGTTTTTTCAAAAGCTTCTATTTACCTAGTTTTAAACGTTTGAGATCAAAGCAGGACAATTTATTATTTTACTTTGTACTTTTATTTATTTTCGTACTACGTACATACATTAAGTATGTATCGTATAAAAACCATTGTATTAGCTCTGGGCTTTGGAATGGAGCACGTACGTGACGTCATATGAATTGATGTACACCACAAAATATTATACGCCTAATTGCTACATAGCTGTATAACCTTCAATTTATAAATGTCCATTTACCTTTAGAAATAAACACCATACGATTTGGATTTTAGCAATAATTTTCTAATTTATCTTTTTGCATTGGTCAGGAGGGAATCTAATCTTAAGGATCGTACACATACAACGTCTTCCAAAAATCCCTATTTTTTGAACCCTATCAAACCCTCATGTCATCAGCTTGAACATTGCGTAAATGGCTATATTTAACATATGTAGGATGTGATTAGTAATTGAGCAGATCCATATTGACCCTACCAATGAGGTCATTTGTGGACGATCCTTTGCAGATATTTTTATTTCTAGCAATCAAAGAAAAGAAATGGTCAAAAAAGTGTGAATGTGCGTCAGTGTGTTACTTCGGGTTTGGGTTTGGTAGCCTCGTTATGACGAGACATAAATTTCTATTATCTCTTGATTTAGAGCTCTGGCACTGCCACTGCCCTACAGTTATTTCTGGAGTCAAAATCAGAAATCGCACGGAAATTAACGGCTGAGTGATTGGCATTAGACTCCTATATATCTTTACTATTCTGATAGGCTATAGTAATACCAATAAAAGCTGTTTAATACGGAAGGCGAATAATGTGGAAGCACGTTTGACGTTTTCCGCCTCATCTTAAACCCTTCTTAAGAAGGAAAAAGCCTCGACGAAAATAGACGAAAATTGTAGTGGGACCTGACTGACTGTCTATGGATGAGAGGTGAAAGTGAGGAAGTGGAGTTGAGTGGAAGGCAGTCAGGCGAATGATTACGAGGTTTTGTGAATTATTATTATTATTAATCGATCCTCACACCGTCTTACCACTGGGAGTCCCAGTCTCACAATTCGACCCCCACCTCAATTCTTTACTCAGTTTCCAATCGTTATCGTTATCGCTATGTGGGTATCAGTCCGTCGTATTCGTCTTCCATTTAGAACAATATTTTACGTGAGGGTCTGGAAACTATATTGACATCAAATTCGGCAATGTGATGATCCTAGACCACGACCAGCCATAATTTTATTAGAAACAAATTTAAAAAATTGAAATCAGAGAGCAAAAAAGAATACCACCAACCACCAGTTACAATTTTTTAATAGTACAGCTCCAAAAAAATATATATCTAATATTTTTTTAACAGTACGTGTTATACAATGTAAGTCTTGCTTTAGTGCGTACCTTAGGCGCCATTTAAACTTTGTTGTGTAGCTGACTTAGAAACATTTCAATATATAAGTGTTGAATCACTAGATTTTATTTCTTAATCATTATTAAAAATAAACAAATTCACCCACATGCTCCAAATATTCCAAATTTTCATGCGCAAACGGCTAAAAATAACACTACAATTCACAATGCCATTGCCCTCAGTCTGCTCTACAAATGTTAAATCCTGTATCAGATTAGTATTTGACAGGTTATTTATAGGATCTTGAGAACTGTGAGAGTTCCCTAATGCCTGAAGCACAATATTACTTTGGTTCCAATTTCAGTTTCAGTATATTATTTGTATTAACCCAACCATGTTGGTGTTGCTGTGTTCCCTGTCCCGGGTTGGTACGAACACCTACAATTTTGACTTGAGTACCTTCTATGAACGAACGTCTTTAGACTAGCTGATAATAAGCCGAAGCATTTGGGACTCAAATGCTTCGGCTCATTGAGTGAACGTGGCTGTGTGATTGTGATTATGATTGAAGTCTTAAGTGAGATCTTTCTGTCTCTTTTCAAGATTTATTACGCCTTTTACTTATTTCTGTCTCAAAAAAAGATATGCACCTATCAATAGCGAATGTTCTGTTCTTTTTGACGGGGATAGAACCATTTGAGCCTTTCCCCAGAAAGTATCTAAATAAATATGATGTTTGAAAGCCAAAGAAAATATTCATTGTTCGTTTAATGTCAAAACAATTTTAAAAATAGAAAAAATGCATAAAGCAAAATCTGGCAGTTTTGTTTCAATTGCTGACAAGATTTCAATTTCAATTTAAAATCCTTAATACCATATATATGCGATTTGAGACTTAGACAATGGCAGCGTGGGAATAATATAAAATATGTTATTTGTAATCGGGGGTTGTAAATGGCAACTTTGTAATTTTGATGGCATTTGTTTAGTCACTAGAAAATTACGTATGTATTTATGTTTAGCTGTGAGGTAAAAAGAAGGAAGCTCTGTTGAAAATACTATAGAACTTTATTAGCATTACAAAAATATTTGCGAAATCTTGTACTGTCAAAAATACTATATAGGCAATAAAATTAATAATTTTGTGCGATTAATAGTAATAGTATGTGTTTGAATAAATGCTGTACAGTACAAACGCCGCCTAATATTTTTCCTTAGTTTTCGTTAAATTGCGTTACAGGAATGACACGAGCATGTCATGTAGCTTATGTTTATTCAGATTATTAGAAACCAATGTTTACAACAGTTTTGTTATTTAAATTTCTTGCTAGTAAACATGTTATATTTTCTTAAAAACTTTATAAAACGTCCAAGCCCGTTTTTGTACGTTGGCCTCACCCGTCCAAAAATTCCGTAAATATTGAGTCAAGAATTTGCCTTACTGCAAATGCTTTTAGTATTAATAGGGTTACATACATACATATATATATACATAATATAATTGTAAATGTTATACTATTTACTATTTCTGCTCTATTCCTATTGTAATACTATTGGATTGATGTCGGATATATACAGAAGGCTAAAAAAGATTAGTTTCCCACCCACCATCACCAACCCCTTCGTTTTCTTTTTCGTTTTCGGCCTGTTTTTATTTCTATATTATGTCATTTTTTTGTTGTATCAAGGAGGTACAGACGAAGTACATTGCACGTAAGAAATTAGAAAAATGGGAATCAAATCGGAGAAATGAATTGGACTTTTTTCGTAGCTCAGGCCACAGTCAACAGTATAGCGATATGATGCATAAATCACTATTAATTTTTCAAAAGCTGACTTCCTACTCCAGTCTTCCCACTGAAATTTGTAGGATGCACACTACAAACAAATTGTCTGTGAAGAACCAAAATGGCACTTCTTCAGCTTTTGCTAGAATCAAAATGAGCCATGTCAAAAATTGATATTAAAACTAAATAAGTAGGATGTTAATTACAGGATTTTTAAAAGTTCAAAATGTTTTACACAAATTCTACAAATGTTTGTGAAATGTGTAAAAAGTTCTATTTACATGTTATTTATGAGTAGTACAGCTTGTTTTTACATATTTTTAGAAAGACGAAACTGCTCTATACATTCATTTTTAAAAAGTGCAATATTTTCTATTTACTTGGTATTGAAAATAGCTTAAAGTGCTAAATACGCACGTTTATAAAAATGGAAAACTTCTCTATACATATCTATTTTTTTAAGTTCAAAATGTTCTAATTTACTTGATTTTTTAATCACTATGTCTGAATAGTTTTGTAGTTAGTGCATTTTAATTGCAGCTAAAACTGAATATGGGTCGTTTTGATTCTTTGCAAACGAAATACAACCTAACATATATATAGTGTCAATAATTTTGTGTGATATATACAATGAACACTGCAATGCACTTTCACTTGAATGGTTTGTTTTTTTATGTTTGCTTGAAGGTGGAGAGAAGCCCGGTTGCCGAAAATTGAACATCTTGTCAAAAATGAGTAAAAGATTGGGACTCTCTCGACTTTTTAGGACGCTCCGAATCCACAGGAACGGAAATAGTGAGAGTAACACCAACGCCAACGGTAACTGTGCGGGCAACATGAACAGTAACGGAAACATATTTGGAGGAAAGAACGGGCACGGCAACGGCAACGGAATGAGTATGACAAAGACTTCAAACCAAAGTTTTTATGGGAGTAGCAGCGGGAGCGGGAGTAGTGGACGGACCAACACTAATGATATTTGTGGCAATGAAAACTATTTTTGTGGTGGAAACGGGAACGGGAACGGAGCCCGTGCTTCCCACTTTAATGATTCACATTTAAATTCGGAGCTTAACTCAATTAGTCAACGACTCTACGGCAGCAGCTCCATCGAGCAAAATCAGAATCAAAGATTTTCTCAATCTAATAATTTGCCTGATTTAACGGTAATTCAATGAGTATTTTTGTTTAATTAAAATTTAATTTTGATACTAGAACAATGCCTATCACGTGTCTGTGACAACTCACTTCACCCCCCTCCCCCCCCCCCCCCCCAAGGACCCCTCGGCGGTAGTCGCAGTCATGTGACAGGCTTACTTCTAGTTGAATGATATACTGATTATTATTTTTGTGGTGGAATATGGAAACTTTATTGATTAAAACGAAATTTGAAAAAAACTCATTGAGTCATTAGCTAGAAAATTGTTCAAACTATTTTTAATATCCATTACTTTAAATGCAGTTGCTACCAAAATCTCTGGGAATTGGCACAAATATTCATGTTGTATGAACCCCATAAGTTGATGAAAATAACTGCGAACGCATTGACGTTACAAAGCCCAACCCACATTCCAGGCTCGCTTAATTTCGTGAACGGCGTCAACCTTGTGCTTGCTTTACTGACTAAAATTCAAAACAAAGGAAAGCCTGTATTCGCTGCCCAGACGAAAATTTGGGGGAGAGAAATGTGAAATGAGAGCCCCAACTTTCATATAAAAGCAATGAACCTAAAACTAGTGTTTAGAATTTATTTCACACGGAATTTGTTGTAAGCCCTAATGTATTTAATTATTGTGTTAGTTGTAAAATTAACTATAGTATGGTGTTGTTCAGATAATAAAATGCAGTTACATGTGATTGAATACGTAGTTGTCGTTAATGATAAATAAAATTGAAACATATTTTTAAAGTGATGGAATTTCTATTTGTATATGTGTGATAACGAAAACCAATTTAAGTAGGAGTTTTCATAAAACATTAATAAAAATTAGAATGATTGTACTCGACGCTGCTTGCTATTATTAGGAGTCGTAAAATTCCCGGAAACAATCTGCATCTGCATCATGATAAACGTTGTTTTTAGGTGGAAAATGGTAAGAATAACTGTAAAAGATATGGCTACTGACGTCAATTATTTATATAATGGACCTTTTTCGTTCGAGCATTAAAAATAATCATACTGGATGAAAATATCATTTGGTTGCAATTTATTATTTACAGTTAGAAAGAAACAATTTCGCAATCATAATGTCCATTGGCAATTGGTTCTAAAATAGCTACACAATTTTCATTGTAAGTCTGGCTCAACAAGGTAAGTCGAAATTCAGACGGATGTTAGTAAAAATGTCGAAAATTTTTAAAGGCAGCAGTAACAAAATAGAATATTTGTTTATTTGGAATCAGGTGTACTGAGAGAATGTTGCTTGATTAACGTTATCCTACAGGTACACTGAAATGCAACTTCTATTAAAACTTTAATTTGATGTTTCGCAGAATTTTGCGAGGCGTTTATTTTTAGCCTAATCTCACAAAAGGTTCTCCTTGCCCTTGTTTATTGTTGGTGTGATAAATATGCACGAAAATCAAATCCATATCTGAAATCTTTTTATTAAACTGCATTACTCATGCTTCATCGATTTTTACTTGCAATTTGTTGAATTTCCAAATGGTTCTTGCATACAACCTACAGGGTAAATTTTAACTCCTAAAACTGTTTGTTTTTATTCGGCGTTTAGCTATAGTTGTAATTAATACTTGCTTTTCCTAACGCGTCACTTGAAGTAGATCTTAATAATTCAAACACAGAATACGATGACCTATTTAAATTTCTGAACAGTGTTGTGTGGGCTGCGGCTTTAAACTTTGTACTTAAATTGTAGAAGCACAAAATTACAATATTTAGCATCAACTTTATCAACCACAAACTGTCGTTCATGACAAATTGCAATTAAAAACTGTTATGAAAAGATGGTTTATTTCGACACCGCTTGTTGCTTCAACTTCCATATAGCTTCCATATAGTGTTACGAAAGTTCCATGGCCATTAAAGGGGTTGGTTCCATATGATACCCCTTAAGGGAGCATACATCTATTACGTCTTAAAACAGGGGGGGGAGAGGGTTTAAGGTGCCTATCATTTTACATGGGCGTACATACCAAAAAAGGGGGGGTGGGGGTTCAAAATTTCGGGTTTTTGAAGACGTAATAGATGTATCGTCCCTAAGTGTTATTCCACAACAATTATTAAGATATTTAAACTCAATTAAATAGATAGCTTGAATAATTGTACAACGCATATATCCAACCAAAGGCCTAATGTGATACGACAATATTTTTGCATAAAGGCGCTTTGTTAATTTCGTTTCAAAAAATTTCTACAATTTGAATTGTTATTTAAAACATTTGCATTTCCCGATTTTCAGAACCAATAAATCACTAAAACTTGTACCCAATAATACATAAACATAAGTTGTTGTTGCTTGTGGTAAAAAGTAAAAGTGTCAAAACCAACTAAACTTGCGCAAATTCAGTTGTAAAAAAACAATTTTGGAGTTGCGTACATTGCATTGTCCACTCTGCTGCTCATTTTAAAACAATAGTAATGACATGGGTAATTCACACTACACCAAATGAGCTCTTTGGTATGGCTATTGTGAGGTTTAAAAGATGTTTAAATCAAATTCATTATAACCTTTGACCTGATGCGGACAGCCACTATCAACATGCATGAATAAACAATGAACATCCGGACGAACAAAAGTGGGCAAACAGAGGCTTCAAACAGCCAAGCCAATAATATTAAAATGGTTCCAATGAAATCAAGTAGAATATTTCTTATTTGTAATTTTAGGCATGACTTCAAATTTTATTATTTATGTCATATTTTAGCTATTGAAAAAAGAGTTTCAAATTTTTGGGATGAAGTCTTAATTTTCTAAATTCACTCAGTATTCAACGATTCATCGACTAATGGGGCTCCGCGGACGATTCCGGTTGAGTGAGAAACAGCGAGACATCGATTACGATTACGAAAGCGTAAGCGACTGGGGCTGCCTTAACAACTGGAGTAGTATGATCTTTAGGTGACGCACAGGCCACAGAGGCACCAACAAATCATAAAAAGTCACAATTACAGCCTGAAAAATAAATATTCAATCCATTATTGGTAGTACCAAAAATCTCAAAGTCAGTACTTTTATCGGGCGAGAATGAAAATTAACAATGCTTGGACATGTCATTCAGTCATTCCTTCACAATTCCTATTTACATTTCTTTGCGGGGTTTAGAATGAAAACTTTATGTTTTTTAACATTTAAAAACTTTTAAATTTAGTACACGTAGCTTCCATTAGGATACTTGGTGGGATATGCAAGACATCAAGCATAAAATTTTATATTTTTACAAAAAAAGTTAGTTTGTAAAGTTTTTAAATAATATTCAGTGTCCCACTCAAATATGAGTTAACGCATTAACTGCACTAAAACTTTAAAATGTAAACACGAAAAGTTCGAAAAACATAATAAATAACATGTAAATCAATCAATCATACAAAACTATGATGAACCCAGTAGAAAAACAATAATAGACTTCATTTCATTCATTTGTCAAATTTCAACAATACCAAAACTTGCTAAAATGAGACAACAAACGGATTAGGAGGTTGATAAAACAAACGGTACTTTTACAATTTGAGACTTTGTAAAAAAAATAAAGCGTTTATCATTGTGCTTCTTGTGCTAAATGAAAAAACATCGACAGCTATGATTCTGCTACCAATTCAAGGAATGGACAGTGTGTACAATGATGTAACCTATTCCATTGTGGAATTGTTGACAGGTAGCTATTAAAAATTTCATAAAATTGATCATGTCAATGTCAAATACACTTTGTTTCCAGACTAGTTGAGAATTTTCATTACACTTCGTGCGCAATACTGTATTTTGTATTTATACCATAGTTAAAACTTTCCCAAACCAATTGAGATAATCATCTAGGTTCTCTGTTTACTCTGACGGTTTTAAATTTCTTATTTGGCCGGCGTTAAACTTATTTTTTATTTTCCCAACCTTGTGAAATGTAGAACGAAGAAAAGTGGACCTTTGCAACTAAAGCAAAATAAGGAAGGGTGAAAATAGAAACACTGTTAACTTTAACGTAATCAACCACAATCGGTCGTTTAAGATAAAGTAACTTTGAATTTATTGTAATTAAAATTAATTATTTGGACACCGCATAGTATTTTACTAGTTTTTTTACCTGCACAGTATACGTCATACTGATCAATGGAAGGAAAATATTAAAATGACATACTCACCAACATGAAGCATACGGTATATCATTGCAGCTTACAATAATCTAATCATGGCATGCTGTACTTGGAAAGGCAAGTAACACTGTGTGCATTTGGAACGTCAGTTACTGAATGGCAGTTTGACGTAGAATACCCAAGAAACACTGGATTATAGCAGTGTTTCGTGGGTCTTGAGAATGCTAAACTTCAATTCAGTAACTGGCGCACTAAACGTGCACAGTATAGCAGTCAAATTGCGTATAATAAAGTTCAAACGTGGTATAGTAATAACACTGCATATATTCAGTGCAGTATATATTGAATGGAAGTCTATCCTGAGATAGTCAAGATACAGTGGAATATAGTTGTATTACTGCATTGTGAGTATCACATGTTAAATTTCCATTCAGTAGCTATTACAATGAATGTATGCGGTGTTATTTGTATACTGGTATTAGGTTAAAAGCAAACCTAAGGATAATTGAATGACGAAAAGGATCGAGATCGAAAGGGACATTACTTTTATTGGTGTTAAATGTCACGGCTTCTACGCAGTGAATTCATGGGTGTGGAAACTGTATTAATAGTGAGAGCAGCGGGACTAAAGTGTGAATAGAAATGCAAGGGATGAAGATAAAAGGATGTTTGAAGGGGAGTTTAGGATTGTTTCCGTCACACACTGTCAAAGCTTATGTGTTAGTGGTGTGGAAAATTTAAATGGTGACAGTCTCAGATCAGTGCAAGTGCTCTTTCAAATGTAGACCGTCGTTTGTAAAATACGTATTTATTCTGTTTTGTGGTACACCAGACAAAAAAAAGTGACAATGGTATTTCTCGATTGCGGAAAATTCACTGATTGCATTCAGTGCATAGTCAAATGTAAATTTTATTACGTTATCCTTCAAAATGCAAGTCAACTTTGTTTGTTCGACCCGGCCATTTCGTCTGCTCCGGTAATCCGGTTATTCAACGATACAGTTAATTGTCCTGTTCCGATTGAAATTGTCACAGGATCATCGTTACCTATAATTTTTGGAGTCCCGATCGGAATTATAACTATTATTGGAATTGGACTATGGGTTTATCGTAATCGTACCCAGATGCGCAATACTGAATTGTGGCAGCTGCTACAACGACGACGGATTATAAGATCAGGAGGAATGGTAACATCTCAATATAATACATTATATTTGATAAAATTAAACTTACTTTTAGCAATTTTAATGTTACGGATCCGTAAATGATCAAAATCGATAATTTTACTTTCGTGCTAATCTGTTATGCTGTTTGTAGAGTCGATTTTACGACTTGGATCGAGAGACGGAGACAATTGAAATGGAACCTTTTCCAGATCCTGAATCTGCCCGCCTCACTAGTGAGGTAGTTTACAAGTAATAAAAATTTATTACGTGAAATAAATTATCAGTTTTGTATGAGAATTAGAGTAAACATATTATTTGTGTAGGATGGGACAAGAACTGAACCGACAATTTTGGAATTTATCGATAAGAATATAAATAAACGTATAAAAGGGGGGTTTAATTTGACACACAAGCTCAATGACAAATAACAATCATAAAGTTTACACAGAATGAAAATATTAAACTGCTTCGGGTGTTGATTCATGTGAATTGTCAGGGAGAACAGGTTTATAATATTCTATATTAAGTTTGTTCAATACTGCAGCTGAAGGTAACTTTAGATCTTCAAGATTTTTTCCGATGTATAATTGTTTAGCGACCCAACTTGATAACACCATGCAACCTCGTGGTAATCTAAAAATATTTAAATAAAATGGTTGAGAAAAAAACTTCAAAATATAAAAACGATCTTTAAAGAGAGAGAAAACAAATAATTGTAGGTACCGATTGAAAAAACGTGGATGTAATTTAAGAGTTTTCAGTCTTTGTGTAGTGGGGAATAAATGTTTTTTGAGCTGACTTATGATATTGGTACGCACAGACTCGCTAAAAATCGAATAAGCTGAGCAATTTACAGTATTGTCCACATAATAGAATTTTTTTTTCGATCTTTCATAAACAACGACACCCACATGGTTTAAATCGATGGTCCGCATAATACCATGAATTTTTCCTTTTAATTTTGGCTCCTTCTCACGAATAACTTGACCTTTACTTTTCCCTTGTTTTCGAACTTTGAACTGATTCTTTTGATACTTTTTATTACGCTGACCAAGAGTTGGTATTCTGATTTCTGGTACATGCTCAAATAAAATTGGCCAAAGATAATATTTAATATTTTCATCTTCCTCTAGATCCATTTTTTGCATTGCCCATGACCTGTTTTCCTGTTTATATACTTTTTGGGTTGCCTTGATAATACAGTTGCGTTTTCTAGACATATTTATAACCGTGACGTTTGTAAATTTCATAAAAAATGTCAAAATTGACAGAATCTGTGCATGCGGAGTAATACGCTTATGTATTGATTTTAAATTAGGTAGGAATTGAAAATTCCAATTTTCCCACAAAGGTACTTCTTTGTACCTGTAAAATAAGGATAAATTACCGTTATTGACTTCAAATAATAACTCTAAAAAGTAGCTTGAATTTTCAAACAAACAGTACTGGAATCAACCAAGCCATGCAGAAATTCACTTTGCCAAACCAACCTGGTTTTTATGTAATTAAGCTTAGGATTGAGCGCTTACTATAATAAAAATATTGCGTAGTCAAATAATAGCAAATTAGGATGAAAATATACTGTTTAAATTATAATTAGGATTACAATAATTAATCAATAATAATAATATTGGATAATTGAAGACTTGACTGTACCTACATTAGGAATTTTATGTCACTTGATTAATTGAAGCTGTTTAACTATTTTATTATGTGTCACTTTAAAGAACTACATAGCTAATTCGCGAGTAAGGTATCACTTTTCTATAAATGCCTAATATTTTTTCCTGTATGGTGTCACTATCTTGAGTCACATACTTTTTAATGTGAATTAGTACCTAGTTTATTAGAAAATGCATTTTAAAATGTTTCAATGCGTCCTAACAATAAGCCTTGTACATAGTTTAGAATTTTACAATAAAAACTAGTAATTACAATACGTCATTAATTTTAAATATGAATGCAAATATTTGTGAATTTTATGAAAAAATAAATGCAAAATGATTTTTAACATAGAAAAAATATTTGTACATGGTTTATTTGTGCAACAATTAATTTAATGCAGTATGAAAAATAGAATATATATAGTAGAAATTCATATTAGTATTCAAATTATTTTTCACGTTTACTGGCACTCTTTACTCCATTTCTGAAACAGAAAAAAAATGAAAAGCAATCATGCACAAGCTATAAATTCAAAATAAACTTAACTGGCAAATATAAAAAGCATATATGTGTAAATACTCACACATCATTTATTCAGGGTATCTACGAACTTTGCGAAGAGGCCTACCATAAGCTGAATATCCAATGATTTCAGGATCTGGATTAGGACCAATCACTGGAAGATTTTCATCTTGGGGATCCTCGATCGGGTTCAAATCAGGCTGATCGATTGGAAGCAAGTGCGGGAACTCTTCGTTTTCCGGTTCGGGATTCATCACAAGCTGATTTGGTGGCAGAATTGGGTTGTCAAATCCGTAATTCGGATTTGCAAATCCGAATATGTTCATAACTGCATTGTTGTTCTCTTCAACTGGCTGAGCTCGAGTGAAGTATTTCTTCCAGACATAAAATCCAAGTCCGGCAGCTACGAGAATTCCAGCCACAGCACCAATCGAAATCCCGACAATCATTCCTAATTAGAGTTTAAAATTTGAGATTTAGTAGGAAATGTCACTTTCTAATAAAGACATGGTACATATATGTCACTTTGAATAATAGATTAAATAACATCACTTACCAGCATCAGAGCTGTCTCGAACAGCAATTGGAGCCGGTCCGCACTGGCTTAATCCTGAGTAATAATTGTAAACAGATTCTCCAGCTGCGGAGACCCGTTCCAGACACACAGACGATCCGTTTGACAAACTTGTCCAATACGGAGGAGATCCGAAAGCCAAACAATGAAAACAGTCTACACAAAAATGATTTTACAGTATGTTCATAATAAATTAATTCCAACACACTGATCTGAGCAATTCAAATACAAACTAAGAATTTCATTGTACAATAAATTACCCATTCCCTATTGATTAGGAATAATACTAATATTAGATAATAAATAACTAAATTGTTATATTAAATAAGTTACTTACTCATGATGTTAATCCAATTTTCAGCAAATTAAACTTTAAATAAGAGGAAGAGCACCCACCTGCGACTTCTTACTTGAGATTTGTTGCTCATTAGAAAAATGGCGGTCTAAAAAATTGTCACATATCTCTGATCGTTAGAAAAACGTACAGGTATATATATATATGCATGGGCGTGAAAGACGACAAGCGTCAGTTAGTGTGAAAACAAACACGAATTGTCTAAATAGAAACTGAGTACTTAAGTACCTATTCGTACGTAGGGGGAGGAGTCAAATGCATTTGGCGGTGTACTGCATATGCCACCACAATTTATCGCCTGTTGCCCCAAACGTATGTACATGACTTGAATTAGATATAACGTTACTCCGATTTTGAATTATTTAATGCAACTGCAAGTCGAGAATCGTCATCACTTCGTTTTTAAAAGCAGTGTAGAGTACAGAACACTTACATACTATATCCCATAACATCATGGCTAGAAAATTGTGCAAAACTGTGTGCGGTATTTGTGTGAAGCACATAACTGCAATTCCTGAATACCCATTTTCTCTCAATCGTTCTTTTCGTACCGCGTTTGAAACTACGGATGATGTGAACTTGTACTCACTTTTGGATCAACTAAGAAGCAAAGCTGATACAGATAGTGAATTTTTTGCTGGTCATCGGTTTGTCACGGTACTCTGTCGTGATCAACATCTATTTCATTTATCTTGCTTACTAGAATACATACAAAACCAGACTATTTACAAACTTATGTATTTCAACGATTTTGGAAGTGACTGGTTTGAGTTAAATTGTCCGGCTCATAGTCAATACCATTGTAATTGGTGGAGCATACGCAATTTGGACGAACTCAAAATCGAAGATTGTGAAACTGAAAGCTTTGAGCTACTGCATTCGGTAGAATTTGCTTTGCAAGCTGCTGATGGCGAGTATTCTGATTCCAAACCCATACCACCTACAACTGAGGATAAGGCGCATAATATTGCAAGTACAAGCAAAATTGCTGAAGTTGACTTACGAGCAAACGACGCAGACGATGAAATGTCGCCATTTTCTAATGATGAAGCTGTGAAGATTCCGTACAAGGAAGCTCCAATTAAAGAAAACTCACTTTCGACTTCAATCAACCTTGATCTCGATTGTGTGCTTCCAACCAATTGCCGACGATCAGTTTCTCGAGGGAAAAATTTTGACGGATTTGGATTGCCAACCCCAAAAAATCCCTGTCCATGTAAAAGCAAGGTGAAAAAGCAGCCCACACCGTACAAGAAAAAGTCATTGACACAGCGTGAGCAAATTGCCAGTTTAAAAAGATCACTAGAAGAGCACAAAAAAGAATCCAGTATTTTAAAAACTGAAATAAAAAAACTTGCGCGTAATGATTTGTCGAAAGCAAGTGACCAAGATGCGAATACTCAGGCAAATAATTCAAAGCCGTCGGATTACAATTTTGTTCAAAGCAATGCACTTGTCAACAACGCTGACCCACTTTCGGATTCCGAAGGCAATGTTTCAGCTGCACCTCAGGACCGGCAAGAATGTACAAGCACAAACTATGATTGGATTGAAAGTTTCCTTTCGCAAATAGAATGGCAGAACATCAATTCCAATGAAGAATAGCAAAAATAATGTTTATTATAAAATTCAAGCTTCATGTGTACAAATATAAATTTAGTTGACAACAAATAATATGGCCGTAAGGTTTTACTTTAGAAGTTTATACTTATTGATGTAAATATTTAACGCTTACTCTTGCAAAAAAAAATAAAAAACCCCAAAATTTGTAAATAGATACCTTGATTCAAAATTTAGAATTTAATTCGACGTCACTTTCATAATCCAAGTGATACCTAAAATATGTCATTGAATACAGTACGCAATTACGCGCATAGTATATTAAATAGGTGTCTCTAATAAAATTAAAATACACTAACTCCTACTATCTTTAAACAAGGTTAAAAAAAATCTTTTTAACGCGTACTAGCTGTCACTATTAAAAATATTTGTCATCACAGCATCGTTCATGTGTCGTATAATATAATTATACTATTTGGATTTTGATACGCATATAACTGTCATACTTGCTGTCACTAATAATAATAATTGTCCTCACAACATCATGCATGTTCCATATAATATAATTATGATGATACAATCTCGATATGCTTGCATACAACTGTCATATTTAATGTTATTAAGATTTTCCAATGCAATTAATTCAACTTAATTAGGCTTTCTTAAGAAGTAGCATTTTGATGCACCGTTGTCATGCCAAAGTGTGTAAATTGTTAAATATACATCACGCATCTTTACAATATATACAATTCTTTTATTTACAATTTTTTTTGGTTTAACAAAATACAGATTACTTTACATAAATTACAATTGTTTATTTAATTATTAATTCTTATGTTTGTTTTTTATTTTTTTTATTAGTTTAACAAAATACAGATTACTTCACATAAATTACAATTGTTTATTTAATTGTTAATTTTTATTTTTTTATTAGTTTTATATTTTTTAAAAATGAAAGCTAAACTATATTTACATAAACCTTGACACGGGTTTGCATATTGTTCTCTATTGTTGTGCAAGGAGCAGTGCCAGCTCATCCATCTCACGATAGTTCAAGTCAATCGTTGGCCCAACCCAGCCCTTATGTTTAGCAGAAACTTCAGAAGTCACTGGACAATTAAGTGACATCTGAAATTGCCCCAACACTTGATTAAAAGATATTGCTATTCTTACTGACTGCAACTTTTCAATGGGTGACTGCCAGAATAAAAGCGATCTTGTGTCTTCGACAGCTTTGGAGATCACTCTTCCATTGAATTTTAAAGTAATGCCCGCTTCCGATTTTCCTTCTTCAAGTTGCTCAGATCTTTGCAGCTGGATAGTTTCAATCATTTTAATTATCTGCTCACTCTCGTACTTGCTAAATTCGACCGAAGTGCAAGAGCTACCGGTTGTTCTTCGACCAATGTAGTATAATTCCGTGTTCTGCTTTGAATCAAATGCTTTGCGAGCAAGTAAATTCAGACCAAGCTAAAACAAAATTATTTTTTGTGGTGATGGGACTAATTTTCTTATTTAAATATTATTTCCAAATACCTCGCACAAAAAACTAAACGCACTTACCACAAATGATGTTACCCCGGGTTGGATGTAAAACGTCCACTCGTTTTTCTTATTCAACCCTGATGACAGAGTTGACCACTCCTGTGCAACCGAAGCATCGTACACTTTAAGTTGTGACATGATGTCAGAGAACTGTTGTCAAGATCAAGTTCAAAAAGCTAATGGGTCGAGCTAAGCGATGTGACTTGTATTTATACTTCTTATATATATATATATATATGTACCTCGCATATAATTTTATATTATCTAAGCACATGGTTCTTCTGATGCTAACAAATAGTGACCGAACGGGAGTGAACTATTTATATTTGTCGGGTCATTGTAGCATCGATTGATGTCAATCCCGTGGAAACCGATTTTGTTTGTTCGGATGAAAAACAACCGATGATCCTTTGCTCTGATCAAGTTAACTTGCACTCGTTCAATCTCTTTGTTTTTAATAGCATTTTCGTACGTGGCAAAATTGCATTTTTTTAAAGCGGTGTATGGTATTCCTTTATTTTTCATTTCATCTTGCCCGTTGAATCTTTTAATACAATACTCTTTCGATCTTGATGCTGCAACTTTCCATATGTCCATATCCTCAATTTTCCACTTTCCTAGTACGCCTTTGTTATGGTTTGCTAAATCTGGATATTTTTGTAGCAAATCGTTATTGGACGATAATTTAGAAAAATCCAAAAATGTTTTGCACTTATATAAATCGTCAAGGTATGTGTTTTTGTCATCCTTTACTTCAAGTACATTACTGTCAGTATCAAAGTAAACGTAATGAAGATTATTATTGAACACTGGCTTGAGTTTTTGATAGTATCCTTCATAAAATGCAACTTTTGAATGTTCAAGAATACAAAAACCTACTGTAGTCGGTTTATCCAGTATCACATCTTTTGGTTTCAGTATTATGATACTTATATTGTCATTCAAACTTCTGAAGCTTGTACATTTCTCATCCCCGATTAGTTTAAGAGCATGTGCACGGGACTGACAGAATTTTATTTCTATCATATTTTCTGCAGACTGTAATGTTTTACCATAGACGCCGTTATTTATTATTTTTAGGAAGTCTTTTTCTGAATACGACTTTGCATTTTGTCGTCTTTTGATGTTAAGGTGGATGTAATCCTTTAGATACGTGGACTGGTTGAATTTAATTCCGCGATGAATTTTGATTATTTCCATCCCCATAGATAAATAGTACTGCAGTGACGAATGGCTCAGTACATAATTTTTCTTGTCAAAACATGTTAGAAGTAATTTTAGTTGGGTGATAAATGATTTTCCGTGTTGGCCTAATTTTTTTACATGACTTTGCTGAGATTGTGAGAGGTCCGTAAGGTTAATTTGAACCTTTTCTAGACATAAAGGCATTTCCTTGGTTTCGTCCTGCACATGTTTTGGATACTTTAACGTTACTTCCACAATGTATCCTGTTGATGAATCTTCAAAATTAGTTTAAATCCAGTCTATTTTTTCTAATTCATCATTTGCAACCCACTCAAACCCGTTGGTAGGCAATTTTTTGCACATTGCCTCTGCATACATGCTGTTTTTATCAATGTATAAGAGATGCTTTCGCTGCTTTCCCGGATCGTAGTGTTTCATATCTCTCTCCGTATTTGCTGTAACTATTTTTTGCGATGCATATGAGATCCCTCCTCTAATGTTTTTTTTAATCATCTTATACATTTCTTCATCACGAATCACATTAATGTTAGCAATGCATGATTTAAGAAAACACTGCCATGAAAATCCGCTTACTGTACACATGTAAGTTGGATCCAATCCATAATACTGAAAACTAATTTCTCTGAAGTTTTCCCAGATTGATGCTAACAAAACAGTATCCAAGAAATTGTACAGTTTGTTGAACTGGTTGAAGTCGGTAATTTTAAATTCTTTTATGACTTTTTGTACAAGTGCCCAGTCAGTATCAGATATTTCCTCATCTTTTAACTCATTGTAGTACCAGTTACGACCTGGGAGCGGGTACCCATCTTCGAGACACTTAGCAGACGTCATGTAGGAATACGGGAAGGGTAACTTTGAATGTAAAAGTTCAATATTGTCTACTGTCGGTAGCACGCCGGTTGGTACCAGGTCACTAAAGCAGTCATTAACAAGGGAAAGACTTTCACCGTTTTCTTGTTTTAGTACACTCGCTAAATCTGCAAGGCTTGCTTTTAAAAAGTTACAGCTGTCAATGAATCGTACTTTTACTCTGTTGTCAGGTTCGTGAATATAATATATACTACTGTTCATGTCTTGATTCAGCACAGGTAAATTATTCACTCGATGTGGAATTTGAATTTGGATAAATTTTTGAGATGATTTTGCTAAAACATTTATTTCATGCGCATCAAAAATTTTAGACTCTAATGCTTGGCACAGCATATGAAAGTCAAAACCTGTACCATTATGTGCAATGCATACTAACTCATGCTTGTACTTTATTTTTAAGTTACAAGATTGGCATAGAGCAGCAATGTAGCTTCCGTCTTGATGGTTGTGATGGTAAGTTTTTAATATTGGTCTAGGTTTTGGTCTAAACGAATGTACATCTTGATCTTTCTTTTCTTTTGTAAATGCTATACCGCATTGTTGACAGTGGGTAGCTTTTTGGTGCAGTTTAAGTATGTTTTTATTTGGAATAATGAAGTTATTCGTATTTCTAATATCTGTCACCAACTTGTGAGCCCAAGCAAACACTTCCTCAAAGAAATGGTTTAATACATTCGGTCCCTTATAATAGTTCCGATAAACAACAGATAATTTATTTTTATAGTTTTTTACAATTACAACTGTATAACTGGCAGGTAGAAATTCGCTTACAGTAGTTGAGTGATTTTTTGTCTCATTTATTTGATTAGAGAAACATTCAAAGTCAAAATATAACAAATACGGTATTTTTAGTGTCATGTGGTAGTTTCGAAATTTAATTTTAAAACCACTATTTGGGAAATCATACGTTTGTTCACTTCGAGTAGAGCAGCGGTGACGGAGAAGCTGCATATGGCTTTGCTTAAATCGAAAGCAGTCCTGGCAGAAAAAGGATTTCCCAGGTTTAATATGACCTAAAAATACATTTAGGTTTGTTATGAGGACAAAGTGACACTTTTTTCCAGTTTCGTCTTCTTCATGAATAAGGAATAAATTCACTATCCTTTTAGACTTTGAACTGCTTTTATAGTCCATCACAATTTTTTTCCCCTTGTGTGTGAACACGTTCACACGCACATCGTTCTTCAGTTCAAAAGCTGGTATATCATAGTGAACTTTCACTCCGTTTTTACTCAGCATGGAAAAATTAAATTTATACAAGTAGCGCCTCCACGTTTGGTGATTCCTTAATTCCAGCGTTTTTTTAGATTTTCCGTTTTGTATTGTTTTTATTTTATGATCGTCAAGTGCTTCTTTCATACATAAACCAGCAGCAACACAGTAATGGAAACGCTTTGAATCGGAATTCCGAATATTTAAAATTCCACGTTTTAAAAATGGCATTTTTAAATGACCCTGTGCTTTTGAATTTTCAAACAAAGATAATTCGCCAATTTGAATTTAAAAATCTTGAATTTTGCGAATTAACCAGTTGCTTCCATTTTCAGTGAATAAATTCTTTTTTTCGATTAATTCGTCAGCGCAGCTAATTAATAAATCCGAAATTCCTGTTATGTCATGTAGATCATGTAATGAAGTTTCTAAATAAATCACTTCGGTATGCGTAATATATTCAGCACTATTCGGTTCAATATTTATATTTTTTTCCATGACAATATTTACACTTATTTGCACTCGCAACGCGTTGTAGATATTTAGATTTTCTTGCAGTAATTTTTCTGATGGAAGTTTGGTATGCTGGAAAATATCTCCTATATTTACATATGTTTCCGTTGGTTCGTATCTGTACAATTTGATCGTTCCCAAATGCGATCTTGATACTTCTTTAAAAAACGATAAGTCGATATCGTGACCTGAATCTCTATGTCCGCCAAGATGCCCAGAGTACCCGCAGATGTACCCATGCATTTCCATATTTGGAGTGTATACATTACAGTCTGGGCAGTGATGTACGCGTTCCATGTGATGCTTATATGGTATCCATAGCCGTGTGTAATATTTACATTCCGGCATTGGGCAATTGAATCTCTGCAATTTAAAAAATGTTGATGATTTTTATCACGTTGTCACTACTTCTATTTTGCCTATGCAACAATTTATTACACGTATGTACTCTCATTGCTGTAATTAGACTAGAAGTGTCACTATTTATTACTAATGCTTCTTTTCACGTTGTCTGCTGTCACTTTAAAAAACTAACTCAATAATTTGCAACCCAGGCGTCACTTTAATTTATAAATTGGCTTATTTTGTAACTATGGTGTCACTAATAAAAATGCATTGCCTTGTTTTTAAATACGGTGTCTCTTATTTCTAAAATCATCATTTTAACATTCGTACAGTGTTAGTTTGTGTAATCATGGTGATAAAAATATAAGCAAAATCTTACAATGCCCTTTTTATTTTTCTCACTGTCACTTTATGTTAAAAGTACGCTTATAAAATTTGTAAGTTGTCACTATTGCATCACAAGCTATTAATTATTGAAGTAGGTGTCACTTTACAATAATAATACGATTTTGAAGATTAAAAGATGTCACTTTATAAAAATATTGTAAAAATCAATACTCCTGGTGATAATTATTTTTGTTTATGCATATAGTTAATTACACAGGCACTGCGGTTCCTAAACAGACGTAAAATAATCAAATCTAATCTCACTTATTTCTATTCGACATTTGCTGAAATATAATTTTAAACATGCTACTGGTTTGTCACTATGATTTTAGGATGCAAATTATTTAAACCGAGCTGGGTCTAAATAAAAATGACACTACTAGTTATCTTGCACGCTTACATTAGAAATAACGTTTATTGTTTAAACATAAGATGTGTGCTTACCACATATTTACGTTGGTCTGGTTTTGGAAATGATTTTATGGCATTAGGAAACTCGTACTGTTCTCCTAATTCTTCCATGTTACTTGATGATGAGTCGATGTTGAACTGGTAAAGTTTTTACTCGTTTTCTAGTACTATACTTTCCGGTTCAGACTTCCATAATTTGTGTAAAAGCTTATATGCTTTTATAATGAACAGAGCTAAAAGTAACCCGAAGGAAAGATAAATCACTCCTGCATCACAGGTTGTGTGGTTTGAACTAATGATACCATCTGATCCATTTGCCGATTGTTGTTTGAGGACATTAAGAAGCAATCCAAAAACTACATTAGACAATGTTGAAAGTTTAGTTTCGGCACTGTAAGTTTCATCTTGATCATGTAGTAGCGACTGTTCTATTTCCGAAAATCTTTCTTTTAATTCTGCATATTCGCTTTTACTCTCACTCGCACAAGCAAGTGAGATAAATAATGCAAATCCAAGTACTTGCGGTATATACATGTTTGCAGTCTGACGATCGAAATGTAAGTAGTTAGTTTTTCCTTCTGTATTGCTTCTTATACATTTTTGGTTTTGCTGATGGAATTTGTTTCCATGCTTTATTCACATTGTCTTTCATGAAATGGATTTCCTCCCGTTCGTTTTCAACAGGTTTTTTAAATTGCTTGCTGCTAGTTGTTACTTCTTTTGGACTTTTTACTATTTCTCCATTGGGTTTAGACGTGTACTGTTCTAAGTAAATGCTCATTAGCTTTCTATACAATTCCGGATCAATTACTTTCATGACTTTCGCCATTTTGGGCAAGAAATAATATGAATTCACCGTAAATAATTTTTGTGAATATGTTAGCAATCACGTAGCATACGAGCCTACGATTTTTCAATAATAGATGTTGTAAGTTTGTAGTGTCAGAATTCAACTTTTTCGATAATTGATTTAATTTCAAGCATTTTAGTTCCTTGTATTCACAAAATAATTCGTAGTTTAATACGCATTCCGCTATCGCCAGTAGTTGATTTTCAGTTGCTCTACAAATTAGAATCCTGGAATCTGGGGTAGTCACTAATTTGTAAAGAAATTCTGTTTCTTGCTCAAGCAAAGTACTCATTTCGGTACGTACACTTCACAATCATCGTCAGGAAAAATATTTGATCTCTCCCAGTACCTTGAATTATGACTTCTTGGGTGTAAGTCTAAAAACAGACTCGAATGACAACGAAGAGACACAGCTTTTAAGTACGCGTCTGCCAAGTATTTGACTTGGCCGGGTACAATTTGCTCAGATAATCTTCTCATGTATGTACGGTCTCGCTTGTTGTCAAATGCAATAATATATTGGCTATTGATTCCAATATCTCGCAACTCTTTCTTAAACGGGTTTTGTAACAAAATAATGCAAGAGACACGTCTGTGATGCGAATGCTTAATAAAAAATCTGTTTACTAATTCGTAATTAGGACCTTTTAGGATTAAATCAAGCTGGTCGTCTAGTATGACAAGACCGTCTTTAGTAGCTAACGATTTAATGTCTTGAATATTTTGGGTGAATATTATTTGCGGGTCATCTGCGCCCATTTGATAAAAAATGTCTTGATGATCGCAGTACACATAAATAACTTTATTAATAATATGCGATATAACTTCGTTTCGCCTTTTGATTAGCTCCCTAATTAGAAACGTTTTTCCGCACCCAGTTGGTCCGTAGACCGAACAAGTGAATGGATGAAGTAACTCAAAGTGGATCAAATCCATTGTAAATTGACTTAACTTCAGACAATTACTGACGTATTTTTAAAGAAACTGATGTATTTATTACGAATTTTGAATTAAATTTACAGCAAATATTTACAATTGATTTATTTTACTTTAAATATCTACACTGGTTACGACAAGTATTATTTAAAAGAGTTGTATTATATTTTGTAAACATATGAAAATTTGGTATCGATTTTACAAACTTTTCCATTTTACAATCGTTTATGCATGTATTGTTAGTAAAACTAGACATAATTGATTTAAAATGTACGCCAATCATACGTAAGTATAAAAAATAAATGCAGTAAAATGCACAAACAAATGAATTGTCGTCTTGAAACTGCTTACAATTTTCGTCAATGATAATTTGTACAGGTGGTTGAATATTTCTATAAACTTTCCAACTTTCGCCGTAGCTGTCAAAGTACTGGCAAGTATTTTTTGATAGAATAAACCATGAAATCCAGTGAATTCCCATTTCTGCTTCCAGGTCTGTATTTTGTACTACAGCGATTGAATACGACTCAAATTTTACATCCCGATGCAAGGTGTCGGCCGCAACAATGTATACTGGGATGTTAATGTTTTTTGTTTTTTTGAGTTTTTCAAAAGCTTGAATAATTTGCAAATTATTCATTTTTCTTTTAATTATCGAAGATTATACGCTTGTTCTTATCGATCTCGTACACTGCTTGGTACTGAGAATAAATTAAGGTTGTTATAGCTTTAGTAAGCGGTTGTTTGAATTTAAGATTCACTTGAATAGTTCCTTTGCGATTAACCGAAAGGCTATTGCCCGAGTTTGGAAGAAGTTCCACGGCCACCAAAACATTTCCTGTTCCATTAAAATAAATTTGTTATTAACATAATTATAGGCTTTGACGTATACAAGCTTCAGGGAATGAAATTACCGTTAGTGTATGAATCCAGGTCTATCCCATTTCCAAGGAGTTCGTTTCCTGCAGTTTTCCGCAGGGATTGCAAGCCGAAAAGAAAATTATCTACTCCAGCTGTATCAGTCCCTTTAAAACTGAATGGAAATACACGATTTTCAACGGTTTCGCCGTTCCACTTTACAGATAATTCACTCAATCCCATATCTTCAAAATTAAATCCAGATTTTGACAATTTTCCATTGTATGCAGTGCTGTCAACCATTCTGATTACCATGAGCTTAGGAATTTTTCCCATAAGCATAGAATCCGAAGTCGCGAAGGTCAGACCGGATGGAGTCTGAAACGTCTTTATTTGTACTTCGTTTAGAGGATATTTAAAGTTATTACCGCTTGAAATCTGATGACGATGCCAGTTAACAATTTCAGAAGCAATAATTTTTTTTGCGCTGTAAAATGTTGCTTCTGTGATCAAAGCTTTGTACGGGCATCCTCCAGTTGTCGGATCAGTTTTACAGTCGAGATAGAACTCAGGGTTATTTCGTCTAAGCACGATTCTAACTTCTGTACCTGGAGGAAGATACCGGGTTTGAGTAGTAAAATTTGCAAGTAATTTACCTATCATGAAGAATTGTGTTGACTTTAGTGTTTTATTGTAGCGAGTCTTGAATCCGTTATCAGTCACTTCAAAGACGTTCTGCGTTTCGTTTGGATAATAGAACTCATCTTTCAAACTGCTATTTTTTTCCAAAATGCTAGTTCCAAGTAAACGTTGTAAATATGCATTATATGCATAGTTTTTTGAAGCGTCAAAGACAAGTTCGCTGTTGAGATTTAATTGCATATTTTGAAACAGTGCGTGGAAAAAAAGGTTTGTCGGTGCTACAACATCGGCTGTTTCGCACTGAGTTCCATTGCTTTTCACAATTTGGACACCCAAGTTAAAAAATAAATCGTATAATGATCTATACCCGTCAATATTCCATGTAAACACTATAGGGTTATTTTCTTCTTTCACTGAAGATAAGGGAAAACATTCTACAAATTCAGTAGATGTTTGGGTCGTAACATCTGTAGGTGGCAAATCAAAGAGATTCAGTTCACTGCGAACTGCTTTTTTCGAATTTTCGTAGATCGTAGCTTTCTCGTCAAATACGTTGTTAATATCCATATTGGTTGCGTGTATGTACTCGCTCAAGGTTGGATGACTACTAACCTAATTTACTTCTTACACGAAGTTATATTATTTTCGATTACACTTCCGTTTTTTTGATACGACTTTCCTTCGTCGCTTACCGCCAACTAAAACTTGCTTTCGCTTTCTCTTGACAGCTCGTTTTCGTCGTTTTCCACCTTTTTGTATTTTCAATTTGCCCCTACCAGTTTGCTTACGCTTACGCTTACGACGAATGCTTATATTGTTGGATCCGCTTTTTGAGCCTGAGTTAAATGGAATTAGGTAAGAACTTTCCTCCGATGAGACACTACCGGCATTTCCTGGAAGAAAATTCATGCTTCCGCCTCCAGATTGAATAAAATTTGGTGGGTCTATTTTACAAACTTCGTCTTCGCAATTTACAGTTCTCATAATTGAAACTGAGATTTAAATAGTAATTTAACTTCTGTCTCTCCTGATTTCCCAAAATCAAGCTGTCGGTTGAATTCATCTACTAGTCGAATTCGAATTTGATGCACGTCTTCACACAACAAGGGTAAGAATACTACTGGTTTAAATGTGACTGTTGTATCGTTCAAATATGCATCATTTAAATTTGTTTCCTGCAAAAATGGTACTGCGTGTTTTCCGTACACTTGGTTATCAATGATATTTGAAAGAATTAAAATTCGTTTCGAAGGAATTTCGGGTGCAATGGGGTTTATAGTGTCGCCTTCAGTTTCGTTAAATATTATTTCTTTTTCTTGCTCTTGAATATACTGCGGAAGTGTAATTCGTGTTGCTGATTCAAATACTTGTCCGTCTTCAAATTTAAAAAATTTATTTAACAAAACTGGTAATTTAACACTCATGTCGCTACGCAAATTCTCAATAAAAAACTCTCCAAATTCAATTCTAAATCGAATTTTATTGACATCTTCAAATAACGATGTCTCAAATGCAGCATTAATTCCGTCAATAACGTTTTCAATTCTTAAATCCTCTTGCTGGTTCAGAAATAATGGATACTTTGTTTCGAATCCAAATTTGTAATAACTTTCTTCCTGGTCCTGCACGTTTTCAAAATCTTGTTTTGAAAATTCAAATTGAGATTTATATGTACCAGCGTAATATTTTTCATCTTTCATCCCTAACGCGTCTCCAATTTTGGTTGGCAAGACAACGTAACTTTTATTAGATACATCATTAAATGTTAGCGTCGCTTTATGATCAACTCCAATAGAAATTTTTAGGTCAATTTGTTTTCTTTTCAAATATTCATATAAACGTGTAAAATGTGCGTTCACATCTGTGTCACCTTGTCCATTTTGACGTCGAAACGAAACCAAACTTTCAAATATTTGATCAATAAAAATAGCGTTTTCAAAATTGCTATAAGTCTCTACTTTTATATTAAATTCTGTGTTCATTGGTATTTTGGCGAATTCATGTTGAGTAGCTATATCTAAGGCTGGATAGTATCCATTTTCAAAACGAATCCGGTTGAATCCACAAACAATGGCGAGGTTAGATGGGATTACTACATATTGCCTAGGGACTTTACTTGTCGCTCTGTAGTTAACTATCATTTCCTGGAGTTGTGTTCCCGGTATACAATAGGCGTCAACGTTTAACGGAATCTTATTTTTAGTTAAGGCCGCATGTACATCTGAAAGGAAGAAGGACATCGGCACTTTGGTTTTTTTAAATATAAAAGAAACCACGTTTGGAGGTTTAAGGTTTGGAAACAGCGGTCCAGGTGGGATCTGATCGATTTTTATTTTTTTAACTTCTGTTTGCCCTGATAGGTCTCGCTTTTCTCGTTTATTACGGGTATATCTTAAACTTAACAATCCCACGTGAAATATGTCACGAGGAAATTTCAACGGGTTTGGTAGCTTAGAAATAAAATTTGTAGGCGCATTTTCGGGATAGTTATTGAAATCAGCGTTGCTATTCAGGCAGACGCATATACTTGATGTGTTTATCATTGTTATTACACCAAACTTAACTCGGGTTCGTAAAATCCTCCAGTCACTTCTGCAATAAACATACAATTACCGGCTTTAAAATGCTGTTCTTTAAAAATGCATACTAGCTATTCAAGCATACTGTACCTTCGTTATTCAAGTCTTCTAAAAAATACGTCCATGGTATTGTGTCTTGAATTTTCTTTATTTTGAATTCCTCAGAACTCCAGTTAGTTGAGTACCCTGTAGAACGAATAGAATAATACTAACTGTTTTATTTAATTGCTTTCATATTTTATTTTAGTCCGTACCCTTTTCAAAAATCAATTTGGAACGCGAAATACGAACTCGATCTCCTATCTTGTACTTTGGCGGCATTCTTTTTTTATCCTTTTCTTTTAAATATTTTCCAAAAATTGTCAACCATACGTCAAATTCGTTTTTCTTATTAACTTCGTTCGGCGTACGTTGAATAGTTTGTTAAAAGGAATTATTATACGCGTTTACAAAATCTTGGATTTTATCGTAAAAAGTATAAGTTTAGCGTTTTGTCATAAGTCTCTGAATTTTTGTAAACAGCGTACGTATAAATCGCTCACTGAATGACGACTTTATGTATGAAAAGATATGATACGTATGAATTTCCTTTTCTTTTAAATACTTCTGAAACTGGTTGCTTATAAATTCCTTTCCTTGATCCACGAACAAATAAATAGGCTTCACTTGTGCTTCGTTTAAAATACTATTAAAGGCACGTATCATAGAATCGGAAGTTTTATTTTTTAGCATTCTCACGTATGCTTTTTTGCTGAATGCATCGTATACAATTAACACAAAAAAGTAGCAGTTATTCCACTCTGCATACTTTGAAATCTCTTTCAGATCCGCGGCCCATACTTGATTAATAAAATTAAATAAAATTTTACGACGTTTGAATTTACGACGAATGTCTTTCTGTAATGCATACGCGTCAATTTTTCGAAGCTCATTTTCTACTTCTTTTTTGTTCGTCCAATTTTTTCTATTTTTCATGAATCCAGACACACCGCTAAAAGATCCTGAAAACTTCTGGTTCAGGTAACTTTGTTTAATGCGCTGACTATCCGACTTCTTATTTGAACTCATGGTATTGCAGTGGTAGGCGACTAACTGAGAATAAAAGTGATATTCACATCACTTATAAAATTATTTAGTTTTGTATTTGATTATATAATTATGAAATACGGTGTCACTTTCAATTGACAATAGTTGGATTAGGTCACTTAATAATCACGACGAATTTATAAAAGCTAACATCCGCTAGGAAGTGTCACGTTCCTTTAAAATAGTATACTTGAGAATGCTTAATGTTAATATTTTTTAGCAAAAGTAAAAGATACTTTGCTTTGTTTATATCGTTTTAATTAGGTAAAAATTATATATTACATTTTAAAATAATAAGTACATAAGCTGTCACGATGGTAAGAACTGGTATGGCATGCTCAAAACTCAAGAAGAATTTGATATGTTATTTATAGTATTATAAGGTTTCACTTTTGTTTCGAATAGATCGCATAGCATTTCTTACGGATAAGTACGGCTAATAAACGTAACGCCTTCTTTGAGCTGTAGTAAATACTGCAGTTTTGTTTTAGCTTAAATGCGGAAAAAAACACCATGAAGAATTTCACTCCAAAACATGTGATTTATTTCCTGGGTATTTATAATTTTTTCAAAGTGTCACTATTTAAAAGTGACTGAATTTAAATTTTGCATTCATATTTAAAGCATTCTATTATAAACACGATTTGAAGATGTCACTTTTGAGTGTATTGCAGACTATGACTTTGTAACAGGTAATTATTACTGTTTAAAGCTGCTTTTTAGTTTCGTCAGTGGGCATAAGTGCATAAGTCAGAGTATGCGGTGTCACTTTCATTATGTATAATATTTTTTGTAATAATATTTAACATATGAATTTATTAGAGCTAACATGTTGGTCAGGAGGTGTCACTAAACATAAGAGCATAATGACGAATGTAAAATACATATTCATCTTTACAGATATTTTTACAAAGGTTCTGAGGCGTCACTTTTATAAAACATGCAATTTTTAGGAAGCATCACCCCATTAGACTGCGTGTTGTGGATACGTACAACTACAGCAGTGCTATTAAGTACCCCCTATAACTTTGTCGTAGAGCAAATACGATGAGAATGAAAGAGCTTCCCTATTTATTCTCTTGCACACTTTATCATCCCTCCAGTCGCACTTTCTGTGTCGATTCCACAACATCAAATTCTCTCATTGAAACCCATTTATACGTTGGTAAATAGCTTGTGCAGCTGTCCCTTGTGGATGTCGGTTAACAGTGTTTAGTAAAGCTGAGAACGGGGTATGGGTGACAGAGCTAGTCAATTTATACCAACTGTCACTGTATCCTCTTACGATCAGTACATCATTCTGTGTCAATTTGTCAGCTCTTTATATAATTGAAATTCTATTTTACTGTGTGATTCGATAAATAAACTTTCGTGTGACCATTGTTCTACAGTTACATTTCCATTTAACAGACTGCATGTAGACACACAAAACGAAGTATACTGATTTATCTTAGCTAGCTGGACTTTATTACATTATTGCATATTACCATGCACGCATAAATAAACATATTTTGTGATCCTGCATGGAAACTATGTCTTCAAACTTAAAGTGCGCGTCATGTGAATTTACTTGGTTGGTATATGAACCAACAACTATAGAGATAAAACAATTTAAAGGTTACCAATACTGTGCTGAGTGTTTTATTTTACAAAAAAACAAATGTTTAGAGTTAAAAAAATTTAAAAATGTTTCAATTAAAAACTGGTTCTCGCTGCAAAATTTAGAAAACGGAAAAAATTGGTGTTCAGTTAGGAGAACAGTAAATAACTACACTTGCTATTATTGTGACTATAATTTTCGCGGTTCCTACAAAAACCAATATCCAACACAGTTCGCCTTTCGAGCGACCTACTATGGAGTTCTAGTAAATATATATAAATTAAATCCAAAAATAACAATTTGTAACTTTTGTCGTGATTGCACTGAAAATAATGTCTACGTGAAAATTTTGGATCACATAAACTTTTGTCGATTTTCTCATCTGTAATAATACTACAGTATGGAGTTAATAAGAGACGGAAATACCATTATCACCGGAGGATTTGTATTTCGATTACCAGTGCCTATACATCATCTAATGCATGATATGAACGTTGAAAAACTAAGACTAAATTCTTTTAATCGACCGATAAAGTTTTTTCACGACACTTTAAAAGCATCGGATTTAGCTGCTGCAGGATTTGTCTACACTGGAGTTTTGGACGTGGTATATAAATTAGTGAACATAAATACCTACTTGATCTGAAATATATAAATTATACAGTTTATATTATATGACATTTTTTTTAAATCATATTTTAGTGCATTTGCTTTTCCTGCAATCTCGTAGTAACGTGGGAAAACGAATCAATTCCTTGGCTAAAACACATTAAACTTGCACGTGAAGATTGCGATTTCATTAATTTCCGACCAACCAATAACGTAAAACTCCCCACTACTAACATGGACCAATGGATTAACCGTGCGATACCCAATTCCCCCGTAAATCACCCAAAGGAAAGAACGTTCGCGTTTCCTACTGCCAATACTACTATTTTTTCTGCAATGAACGGGCCACAGCAAATTCATTACAACACTAGTCAAAAGCGTAAGGAATCCTTTATCCAAAAGAAATGGAATGAACAAAAATTTCCTTCGATTGAGCATATGGTTGATTCTGAATTTTATGCTGTAAGTGATGGCTTGGCCAATTGTTATTTCTGCGGAAACGGATTTAGAGGATTTAAGTTAGGGACGGATGTTAGAAAGGAGCATGACTTTTATTATCCTTATTGCTTTCTTTCGAAACTTCGGTTAGATAAGTCAGTACCCAAGGATTTTGAAAATTTAAATAGAATGAATAAGGCGCAATTGAAGAAGATTATACAAGAATTTCTTTATAATTCGACGTGCGCCGTTTGCCTTGAAGGATAGGCAGAGTACGCTGTTCTTGGTTGTGGCCACCGTTTCTGTAAGACGTGTCTGCCCAAACTAAGTCAATGTCCACACTGCCGAGGACATGTTCGTGTTGTACAGAGACTTTTTTAAAAATGTACATATGATTCATTACAAAACTTAATAATTTATAAAAATATACTTTGGTAGTTAAATAGTATTATAAATGTATTTTGTCCACTTTAAATATGCAACATCTTATTAAAATTTAATCTTATGTACTTTTAAAATTTTAAATATTGATTTCAAATATACATAATCATAGCCTATTGTAAATATAAATGTGAGCAGTGACGAAAAAAGGTAATAAAAAAAATGTAAAAATTGTAATATGATGTTAGTTATATTTATGATCGGCTTTTTATAATAAGTTTTTCAAACAATTGAGTATGCGTCCTAATGTTTATTAATCCTAATTTCCGTTTTTAAATAGTTTTGCAAAAAATAATGTTTCTTTCTGCAATTAATTGATTTGCATTATTATTAATAATTAGTTACTAGTATTATTTTTAGAAATGTAGGAAAAAAATAGTATTAATTTATGGTTTGGTTGGTTTGGCAAAGCAACTTTTTATTACAACGGTATTGCCGATGTTCATACCTTAATGTTTTTTAATAATAGGTTTGGTAGGAAGTGATTCCATGCGCGTGTAGCATACGAAGTAAATTGCACAGTAAGAAATTTCCAGGTAGAAAATATCCGGGTAGGAAATGTCCGGGTAGGAAATGTTTGTTTGACACAGGAAAGGAGATACGGGGGGGGGGGGGTGTCCGTATACAGTTAAGTTACACAGTATAATACATATGTACACTTGAAGCATATCGCTGGTGAAGCGGCAACATGAGCTAAGCCCAGTCCAAACTTAAAAGCAACTTGAGCCAAATCCATTCATTTCTTAAAGTACTTTTAAGTTAGGACTGGACTTAAACGGTTTTGCTTCTTCACCAGCGATAAACATTTTGAAACTTTTGGCTTTTCCTGTTTTGCCAAACAACTCTTCTTATTTTTTTAAAGTTATACCTATGCATACTTACGTAGTTGCGCATCTGTGCTTTAGGAAACAAACGAACTCACCCGACTCACCGTTTATTCGCCGGAAATTTTTATGTTCGAATATTTATCATGGCATAAAATGCAAAACATGTATTTTTCATTCTAAATAGTTTAATGTGACTTTTAAAATATCTGATTTTTTCCTTAAAAGTAAAAGCCGAGTTAATTATGGGTATATTATTAGTTATCAGTCACATTATACATGATTGCTAAAATAAAAAAAGTTTCTCATTACAATAACATATAACTTCATTTAAAAGAACAAATGTCATCCTGTTTTGCTAAACAACTCTTCATATATTTTTTGAATAGGTTTAATCGTAGTCAGACGTAGAAAACTGTTTCTTTAATGATTCATTTTTGCATCGAGCAATTATGCATTTTATTCATTAACTTCGTCATGTTGTCTATCCACAATAGTATTGTTTATATGCATTGATTTGATAGCTACTTTTGAACCGCGTCATTTTTGTATTTTTTTAAAGCCATATCTGTACTTGTATAAATGCCAGTATATGCCAAGGAGAAATTTACATGTGTTGCAATTTACCACTTTATATTAGCATATGTCAGTTGGTGTCAAAGTTGCACAAACACTAAAAACAAAAAAGCTGTGCCCGTGGTAGTCACCATGACATTTAACATGGTATATACCACAGCAGAATTTACAACTTTAAACCTCTACATTTACAGTACCTTACTTCCTATTTTTGGCCACGGAATGTATTTGTATACGGGTCTGTATTAGTACACGGGTTTGAGAGATGAGTTTGAACAGTCCACGGGTATATTTAACATTGTTTTATATGGTTGTACGCGGGTCTGTGATAATACACGGGACTGGGAGATCGGAATTTTAATAGTACACCCTGTGGTCTAAAATAGGAAATACAGTACATTAGATTTAATAGTATGAAAAGATGTAACCTCGGCATTTTACTCTTCTTTGCATCCTTCTTGGTTTTGCATTTAGCATTACGTTTTTTCTCAGCTTCTTGTTTTTGCTTTTCCCCCAGAACTTTCTTTCCAACTATTACTCGTTTCAATCCCTTACCCGCTTGTTTCTTGGTAATGTCCATGATGTAGTACGTAATTATTTTCAGTTCAATTTAATACACAACTAAAATAGGATTTTTCCATTCGAACGTGAACCAGAGTTTTAATAATACCATTTATTTCTAGCGTGAATTGATTAAAATTGAAATAATTTTATCTCCTCAATTTTCCACCTAAACCACGTACACCTTTCTACCATGAAGTAATTTTTCTTATTAGACGATGGTTAGATATTTTTAGCGGGGCTAGGTGAGAATCGTGTTACAGGGGCGGATCGTAAATTCTGTCTTTGATTGATACAACGCTCAATGTAAATTTTCATCGTTCACGTAATGTTAAAATAATGACAAGAAGATTTTAAATCTACCCATTTTTTATTAAAATAGTCTGTTGATTGCCCTATCGGGATGATAAAAATTGGAAATGAAACGAACAAGAAAAAAAATACATTGTTTTTGTTTAATGTTTTTTTTGAACCTACCTTTTCCAGCAAGTAATAATTTAGTAGCTATTAGCAACAGCTAAGGTTATATTTTATATGCATAATAGTAAGCTTCATTTTTTTTCTTACCTAATATTATGGGAACAGCGGAAAGTGGTGGTTGGCAAGGCTGTCATTAGAATGCGTGTTAAATTTATCCTTGCCAGCCATCCCTTTCCGTTGTCCCCATAATACATAATTTAATTTTAGCCAGATAGCTTTGAAGAAGTATCTTCTTACATACATAATGAAATTATGAAAACGACTGCTTACAAAAAAAAGTTAAAATATCAAGATCTTAAAAACAAGTAAATAGTCCAATTTGCAAACTTATAAAACATTTAAATAAAAAATTTTGCACTTTTCACAAACTCATAGGTAGAACAGTTTCCAAGTTTTCACAAATTCGTAAGACACATTTTACGCATCATTCTTATGTATATTTAGTTACGTACCGTATTTCCTGAAATAGTACACGGGTCTGAAATAGTACACGGGCCTGGATTACTACACGGGTCTGGCAGGACAGATTTTGAATAGTACACGGGTCTGTAATAGTACACAGGTCTGTAATTGTACACGGGCCTATTGTTGTATACAAACCTATGATTTTACACGGTACCAGGCTTATTCATGGGTTATTTAGCTGTTTATAAGGCTTTACACTTGACGGTTATTCTCTACATTATAATATTCGAGCTAGGGATGGCCGATTCAAAACTCCCAGGGAGTTTGGGAGCTTTAGGAGGGGGGGGAACATTGGGAGTTTTGGGAGTTTTGACAAGCGGGAGTTTTGGAAGCGCTCCCTCTGAAACGCTCACTAGGGAGTTTTCTAAACGCCGGGAGTTTTCATGCTGGAAGTTTTGGGACTTTTAGGAGTTTTAAAGGTGCAAAACTCCCAAAAACACGGCATCTGTGAATTTTATGCCAAATCTTTACAGCAAGAGTCACTTCATAGTGATTTACATTACAATGACGAGCGGACAAAAAGGCGTATTGCAAATGCATAAATTTGTTTTATAAAAAATGTGTTGATAATTGTTCTTAACTTATATGAGTTTTGAAACTAGAGAGTTTTGGAGGGATTTTTGGGAGGTTTAAGCTCCCTGGGGAGCCTTTAATACTCCGGGCGCGAAACGCAGGGAGTTTTGAATTAGCCATCCCTAATTCGAGCCACAAGTAAAATATAATTCAGCCTAACCTTTACGCTTTCGTCATTCAACCAAATTTTATTTATTGTCACCGAAATGAAACCACGGATTATCTAGTAACTTACGTAATTTAGAAATTTCTATTAAGTTAGATTTAATATTTGGCTTGAATTTTTATGAAGTTGATATTGGTCATGGCCATTACACAGCCAATGTTATTTGCATTTTCTTTTTTGATAACTGCGTTGGTGTTAATTTTAATTAAATAAGTATGTCCTATGCAAAATATAAAGTTTAATTTTTAATTTAGTGCGAATCAGTTTTAAATAGTAGGTAA
>CATKUY010000152.1:0-235000 GCA_949802685.1 Dicyrtomina minuta | reverse complement strand
CAGTCCCTAACAATCATTGATAAGTAGTTTAAAAAATAAGTTGAAGTTCTGTGAAACATTTCAATATCCAAAGACATTTTATTAAAAGTGCCGTAATTTGGCTTGCAAATTTAATGTGCAGTGGAGCGTTGTAATACATCAAACTAGTAGGTTTTTTTTTAAAAAGTGGTAGGAAGTACTTACCCCCCAGTGCTCCCCCTAAGTCATTGTTTATGATTATAATTTTAATTTTTTATCCTTAGTTTAATTAGATTAATGTTATTATAGTTCCAAACCAACTGTCGTCTTTGCTTTTAAATGAGGGTAAAAATAACAATAAAATGAAATTAAAATAAATATAAATAAAAATAAAACACCCTTAAATAGTGTTAACTCACACGAAAATCGCTATTCCTCGTTAACCAGTGCCACAGCAGTGTCAGTGGAGGGGGTATGTATGTGTGTTCGGATTTGTGTTGATGTGTGGTGTTTATATAGTTTGTACATAATAACTATAAGAATACCAAGTTGAGCTGCTATGATATAAATAGCATAGGGTATCCAGGCCTCGCGATGGTTTTCCTCACTTAATAGTTCAGCGTTATGTTTGTTGATGAACGCGTTTACTGCTTGTAACTGTAGCTGATCGTTGTAAACATTTTTGTACTCTAGCCCTTGGGAGGATGCCCAAGTGGCGGAATGCTCGAATGCTTTTCTAACCCATGTAATGAATTGGTCAAGTGCCAGGCCACTAAGTGAACTGACAATTGATTGCTGAGACTCCACACTTACAAATACTGCAGTGATGTAGAAAAGAACTAGGAGTTTCATAGTGATAGAAGAGTCAGGAATTAAAATAAAAGAAATAAAAGAAAACCGGGTAGGTTTTAGTAGATAGTGTCTAGTATGGAGCTAACTTTAATTTGAAAGGCTTGTGTGTGATCAAGAAGGCAGTCAAGAAGCGTCTGTTTGAGTTCAGGATAAGATTCTAAGTCTATATTGTCTGGGTTAGTGTTGTAGTTCTGAATGTCCCAGTTCATAGTTGCCAGAGGTTGGCGGTATGATATAGTGGTGGAGTGGGTGCAGGTTGTAAGTATGTGAGAAATGCAAACAAATGAGCTAGTATTGCACAAGACGCAGGTTATTGATTTAACTTTAGAGGGAATGTGAATTAAACAATTTTGGTGGCCAAAGTAGATTTCCTGTTGACGTAACTGACTAACGAATCTTTTATTAGCTAATGACATTTTAGTGCTGAGATATGCAGCATATTTAATTATTGGGTCGTATTGGGAGTAAAAGTCAAATGAGTTAGCATGTTGACGCAGATAACAGTCATTGGCTTGTTCAGTTTCTGCAATAATCTGCAGATATGTGTCAAGATGAATTTCAAATGTTGCTGCGTCGTCGTCAAACAGATCGGCAATCCCGTATTTCAGTAATTTAGAGTGCAAGTGAGTAATCCAATTTAGTTTGCGTGCATTAGGGGATGTTTTGAAATGATGAATAAGTGCAAAAAAGATTAGTCGGCAATATCGACTTTCTGGTATGCTGTGAATGTGTCTAATGAAATTTAGTGTTTGCTTCCAGAAGCTATATACAAGCGGAAGTCTTCCCATTTCAGTACGGATTATATATCCTGGGATGTATTTGCTAAGTGTGAAAACGCGACGAAAGAATGTGTTTTGCAATGGTTCTATGAAATCAATAAACGGCAAGCCCTATACTGGGAAACTGTATAATGCCGAACATTTAACTGTTGCTTCAAAGAAAGTATATATATGCGGGAATGTGTTTACTTTGCAACGGTTGATTGTAGTCAGAGCTTGAGCGAGGGCAATGTAACCTTTTTGCTTTGCTCGTTTGGCATGTTGTGTAAACATACCGGAGGTATTGAATAATACCCCCAGATATGTGTACTCTGGCACAATTTCGATGCGGTTCTGACCATAGTGAAAGTGCATATTATGTGAGAGGCAACCCCCGTTGCGGAAAACTACAATTTGTGTTTTCGAAATATTTATTTTTAAATCAAGAGCTGAAAAGTACATTTCGAGAATTAAAATTTTTTCCTGTAAATCTTTAGCGGTTTTGTATATTTTGAAAGTTTGGATATAATTTAATGTATACTAAATTTCTAGTATAACAGTTAAAGTTTAAATTTTATATGTTTAACATTTTAGCAAATCTTTAAATAATGTGCTAACTCTTGGTTTTTACCAGCAAATTAAATAACTGTTTATATCTGAATAAAATGGTGTTACTAGTAAGCTGGTCAATAGATTATAAATCGGCTTTCAAAAAATTAATCTATAATTGTATGAAGTAAACAGGTTTTAGAAAGTTATATATTTTGTTTTAAGAATAAAGACACATTTTTTATGTTCAGAGATGTGCATCATACGAAACGTTGTAGGCAAAGTTGAAAACTTAAAACCGTTACCTTGAAAATGTTTTGTAATAATTTTATAGAATTGGGCTAATTGAATTATACTTCTCACTACGTTTTGTATAATTAATAACAAAATAAAATATTACAGTATTGCAAACGTTTATACAGATATGTAGATAGGCAGTAATATAGCATAATTGTCAGAAGCATTAAAACTTTTAGTTCCACACAGTACTTAATACAGTACATCTAATTTAATTTACGATGTCACTGTTTAAAACTTACCATAATTCAAATTAGTACTTTTTATTTTACGCAATTAGACGTAGTTTGATGTAGGACTGATAAAAACAACAGAATGTGAAGTATTGTGTTAAAAAGCAGTAACTTGTACTTGATTTGTCTACCCTTTTCTTCTTTAAGTTTTATACTTAAAGTTATATCTATCTATTTTTAAATTTTTGCTAGAGTGCTTTAGCTAGACTAATTTTTACATCATTTTCTAGATTAACATTTTCTTTGGGATTCCTTTATATTTTATACCAACTGTCTGAACGTTTTCCTTATTTGCTGATTTAATAAATAGGATCGTTTAGATAGAATAACTATTATTTTGCTTGCTTAAATTAATATTGGGTTTTTAAATTATTAACAGCTAAAATATTTATGCGAGTGTTATTTGTTAGTTTTTTTAGAAGAAGACTATGAAAAACCTGATGGTATAACATGTAACTCCTAAAGTCCTTGGCGTTTTTTTTCTGTTGTTTTTTCTTCAGAAACCTTTTCTCTTAACTTCAAATCAAAGACAATTGTTTTTTAGATGCTGAGCTTAAGCATCTAATCAAATGGTCAAGTCCGTCCGTCTGTCTGTCCGTCCGTCTGTTGGCCGTACACTACAGGTCACAGTTTTAAAGCCATTAACTTTAAATAACTCGTAAACGATCAGAAATGCAAGCAGGCAGGTCTGTATTGTTTTTTTTACTTTGGTTACAGTAACCATTTTTTCACAATTAACTGTTAACTGGACCTATGTCAAAACTTAGGAAAAAGAGCTAGGCAAAAACAAATACATACGTGTAAACCAATGGATAATTCATGTACATGCTACGTAATTTTAAAGCTCTGCGTGGCGAATACAAGTATATCTTATAGTACACACCCACCAAATCGTCCCTTATAAAATCTATTTCGGCAATTGATTGCTTGAGAAAACAGCCCTGCGAAAAGCATGTCAAAGTCAAAGAATAAGTTAGGTCCAGTTTGTAGGTTTTCAATCTAAAATTTCTAAAACTTTGCCAAACTTCTGCAAGTAGTACTGTATCCAATAAAAAACAAAAACGCATGTAATCAACTAATGTTTTAAAGGTAAATTTTGCGCAGATGTTTTAAACAAGCTCTTATTCGATGTCTGGTATACTTAAATCATCAAGTAAAGATTTTTTGAAACACAATTTTGTAGGAATAGAATTATTAGGACTTGTATTATTAGTAAGAGACCAAAAAGGAAACTAAACTGGTTTTTGTAATTACACAAGATCCTCCTGAGATAGCTTTGAGAGTTTAACTTTCTTTGCTGAATAATTTTGGCTTTTCAAAGGTACAAATTTATATATATACTGTTGCACTATTTTTAGTGACTGGCTTTTTTTGCGTTTAGTGATTCTACAAGTTCAAATAAATTAGAGTTAAAACAATAATTGGCATCCATAAAACGAACTTTGACTTTTAAAGAAACCGATTTTTCAGTATAGTTGTGTTTTTTTTAATTTTTAAAAGGGCATTCTAAATGTAGTTTGGGAAGCCAAGTATCCTATGCAGTTATTGTTATCGGTTTAAAATCTTTCGGGAATTTTGCAAGAACACGTACGTCTTCAAAAGTAAACAAATTAGTTTTCATTGCATTTATTAAAAGATGATAATCAAAAGAACCTCCGTAATGAAAAATTGGTGAGATCTTGTGCTTGTTTTTAATTTAAGGTCACAACGACTGCATGCAGCAAGCTTAAAGTTACCCAGATCGTGATTATGGCGGAACCTGCGTTAAATCTTATTGTTGTTACTGAATTTGCGGTCACACAAGTGGCAATGCGTAGCTTGTTTAAACTGTGTTTTTGCGCTATCTGTTGGAAGTATTTTGTTATTTGTTTCTCCAATATGTGTAGGTAGTCTGTTTGCCTTAAAAAATATACGCGTAAAAAGTGTTTTACAACATCTTTTCTATCCAAATACTTTATAGAAACTTATATAAACAACGTTGTCTTTATTTTAAATTCGCCCAATGATAATAAAAAAAAGGCCGCAGGTGTAATTTCAGTTGTATACTTAATTTTTTGTTTTGTAAGTTTAAATTCTTGAACGGCGGTCGCAAACGGAAAGATTCCATAAACAATGACAAACGGGTAAAGAAGTGTTTGCTATGGCTTTAAAAACTTGACTGTTTTCAATGGTTTAGGAAAAATGATTTTTCTTTTTTTAAGTTCTTGACAGTTTTTATCGTGCTGTAATAAATGTTTTTGAGAGTTGAAACGTCTAAAACACAATTGGCAGTAAACAGATTTGTTATCTCGTCCATTACACATAAATTTATTAAGATCAGTAATAGGAACGAGGTAATACAAATGGTTCTCGCCTTTGTTTCCCTAGTTATAAATTAAAGATAGGTTACATATTTCATAATTATCAGAATTACGCCACCGTCTTGTGGAAACAATTTGGTCACTGCCATGACTCTAAATGGTAATACTATAATTATTTTTACTTTCACAATAACCTAAATCTTTGCTAATACGTGATGGAAATTCATTATCTGTGAAATCAAATTGCAAAAAAAGGAAGATACTGTTTGGGTCTTCTAATTTTTGTTTGACCCAGCAAGTAGTGTGGGGTTTATTTGTCTGCTCAATTATTTTATACCTTGCTAATTTAAAGCAATCATTTTATTTATTTTTTATAATAAAATATCTAGATTTCCTGGGTTAAAGCGTAGGGAATTTAATATATCCTTTTGCTTTAGCATTGGAAAACATATTTCGTACTTCTACTTTAAACTGTATTGATTCTATTTGCCTAAGTGTCAAAAAAATACCGTGCGTATTAAATTTATTTAATTTTTGTATAACTTTATTCGCACTATCGAATATAAAGTTTGCAATTTCATCTTCACTTATTATATCATAACTACTTGACACTAGACTTATGCCTTTTTTAATTTTTACATGTTTCGTTTTCTACTACAGTTTCTACTTCTAACGCTACTAAAATGATAAGTTAAACCTTAATGCTAGTATGTACATAAGAGTTTTGAGTTAACAATTTTACATTAGACTCGTATAGTTTAGTTAAAATATATTGGATGTCCTGAAAATCTTGAGTTAGTTGATGTATGTAGATAACCATGAGTCCCATGTAAGATCTTGAGGATTCTCTAAATACATCTAAATCTATCAATAACCAACGACAAATACGACGAAAAGAGCCAGCAGGACTATCGCCAGTGTTAGTAGTAGTGCTGAGTCCATAGGTTGCTCCTGAACGACTGGTTCCACCGCCAATTAGATCCTGGTTTCTGTTGTTAAAGTAAGCAAGTCGCTTGCCAGGGTTCAGACATTGATAAATGGCTTTGGCAGAGCAGAATCGGTTGCAATCTCAACAGGGGTGAGTTTATACAACGTGCGATTTGTACAGTACATACACTGCATTTAAAGCAACACCTAGGGATGGAACACTTGAAGCACTTTAAAGCAACAAACACAGTATGATAACAAAACCTATGTTATATAATACAGTAATATAAATATATAAGGAATTACAATATTGATATAATGCATATATAAAATGTTATTAATGCCTTATAGCAAGTTATATTTACATAGTTTGACGATCCGTTACCAAGCGCAGTTGGGAAGTTGGGTTGTTGGTGGTATTGTACGGAGTTTAAGCAGCAGGCTACGTACGGTACTAAGCCTGGTTGATCCATGTCCAGGCACAAGTAGTGTTGTAGAATGAATGGATGAATGTCATAGTAAAAACAGCAAAATTTTATATTTTAAAGTCAAACACTCTATATTAAATTTTAAATGAGATGTTTTCTATTTTACTATGATGGCTCTCGTATGTCGTGCTGCTGTTTTTCTTAACTGGTGCTGAGCAAAGAGATGGTTGATCTTAGGCAAGAGCTCAAAATAGTGTTATGGTCTTTTATAAGCCCGACACTGCATGTAAAGCTGATCCGTGGTGGGTGGTTTCTACCTCTTTCTGGCTAACTCCTTCTGATTTTTGCAAAGACTAGTTCTTTCAATTACCAAAAATCTTCATTATCTTGAATACAAATAGGAGAAAACCCATGATAAACGACACTTAGATAGCTGCGCATGCCAAAAAGAGAAACAGAAACATATTAGGATAGAGAAATCGGCTTAGGCAAGAATAGGCCCAGGCGACATCTAGGTTAGGATAGGGAAGTAGTTGTAGGTAGTGGTAGTAGCAGTTATGGAGCTGTGACGTGGGGACCAGACGTCGAGAAGACGATCAAGAAGATGAGGATCGGGGGACGAAGGGCAGGCTTAGGTAGGGAAAGGTAGCCAATAAGAGCACAAGTCGAATTTACTGGCAAGTGGGGTTTTGGGTCGGTCTCGGGATGAGAGCTCGAGATGAAAGCGACGGAGCTAAGAATCCTCATTCCTTTGCTACCCTTCACGAAAGACAGACAACGGTGGAAGTTGCTGCAGATTTAGGTGAGAATAGAGTCCTCAGTTGCGTAGTGTAAAATTTACGTAGTGGCTGAGCTGTAGCTACTATTGGGGTTTTTCTTAATCGTTTTAGTTGTAAATATTATTGTGTGTTATGTACTATTTATTTGTACTGGGTAAACAGGGTATATTATGTAAGTGATTCTTGGCATTAGACTGAAATAATTACGGGTCGGAAAACCGAGAAAGTGACTATTAGGTCAGTGTATAGTGTGTGATTTTCCCCAGACATTTTCCTGTGTGCGCATTAACTTTATTGCATATGGCGAACGGCATATTGGGGGGCCGTGTTTAACATTGGGTGTTTGTCATTCGGTTTCGAGTTGCCCCGATCTTGTAGGGAAAAACTGCTATACCTAGAGCATTGGGTCGACCGGTCGAGCGGTCTCATCTCACATTGCCCATAGACGTCTTGTGCTACCTCTAGACCGTGTGAGCTGATTTTCTTTGAAGTACAGGTACTGAGGTACCAGTACCAGTACCAGTACTTGTATACGAGTGATACGCATAGCATCTTTAGACCACATCATGTAGCGTACCTCAGGTCGAGTGTTTAGGAGGCAGACCCGAGGACAGTCATCGGGGGGCCAGACCCAGAGACCTGAGCCTAAAATCAGCTCAGGTCTACATCCCTCTGGAGGTTGGTCGGTCTTGGGGTCTAAAGCTCCCGAGGTGAAGACATCAGGAGCCTATCTGGGACGTGAAGCTCAGCTCGGAGTTTTACATAGCGAGCAGGAGCTCAAGGTCCAGAGGTCTAGACCCGCTGAGCCAAGGAGACCGAAGAAGTCTAGGACCAGAGGCGAGGTGGTTCTGGTGTTTAAGGCTGTGAAAGGGTAGGATTGTGGGATATTTAGGGATTCCTCTTTTACACTGACAACTGCGACGGACACAAGATTTTTATCTTGTACGAACCAGCTCATCATCAGGGGAGAATTACCAATTCCCTATTTCTAATTTCTGATTTTTTCTCTGTATACCTACGTTAAGGTATTAAAGTAGGACTGGTGTTACGGGTCACGATTTCTTAGTGAGAGGTTCGAGTGAGCTATTCTCAAGCAGGTTAGGCGAACACCGCACTTGGAGCAACATGATCTAAGGGGAGAGAAAAACATCATATAATAGGTCATACATCATACTACTGGCATTAGAAGTTATATACACTGAAATTAAAAACCAACAGAGTCATAATACAAGGTAACTAGAGCTTTAAGTAATAGTGGCAGAACCATAGAGACCGAGGGTCTGATCATCTAGGCGGCCCAATTTGTCCAGGCTAAGGTTTTTTTGTCATTACAACTGCTGAGCACGGGTCGACGCAAAGATCGTAGGCCAGGGGAAGACCAGGAGAGCATCGCTTACTAGTATAAGTTTAGCGGAAAGAAGGATTGTAGGGCAGTAAAGCAGTCAGTAACCAGAGGCATAAAAAAGATCTGGTGAAAATTAGGTCTGAGGCCAGGTTAAGTACTCAGGACAAAGGTGAGCGGCTCAAGAAAGAAGAGGCACAGGACGAATGGCGGCTTCGGCCTGCAGTCGGAGCTTCAGGCCCTATGGAAGAAGCGGATCACCAAGTTATTGCAGGCTAGAGAGCTGCAACCGAAATATGGCGAAGAATGGGTAGACTTCTATCTTCAGAAGCGATGGTTTTTACATCAATGGTCCATCATGCAGAAAAAAGATCTACCAAAGCTGATGACACCAGACCAGGTCCACTTTCATTTTGCAGAAAGAAATAACACAATGCAACAATTGGAACGCGATGGCGAGATCAGGTTTAGTCGTGTTTTCGACTTGGGGCAAGAAGAGGCCAGAGCTCACAAGCCCACCATTCCCGAAATTGCTGATCGTCAAGGTGTTAGTGACCTGTTCAACCCGGGCTCGCAGCAAGTACACGAGCTACAGAAAGCAGTGTTTGATATGTCTAAACAGCTAGACCAGCTGAATTTGTTGCTATTTAAAACCCGAAACGACTACGAGGAGCTGCAGAACACGGTGAGGGTTAACTAGAAGGGCGCGATAGCGAATGCAATTCCAGCCATGAAAGACAAGAATACACAGCAGTCATCAACATCAGAATGATAAGACGACTCAGAACCAGGACCTTCGACCACCGTGGATGTCGTCCTGGACCTACTGCAACTACAAATGACACATATGTCAAAATTTTATGAACTTTAAGCAAAGCAGAGAGAGGTATCACTAAAAATGATAGCACAGACGGGCTTGAGCATACTCCTACAAAAATGCGACCCAGTGGTAGACATAGCGTCTAACTATGTGGCATCCTTTAAAAACTACTTGGAAGTTTATGTGGTCAAGCATAAGTCTTATGTCACTATCTTCCAGCAATGTGTCTCAACAATAGCCGAAGCAGCATGGCTAAGAGCAGTTCTAGTAGATGTCGAACCAAAATGGGAACCTGTACGTACAGCATTCTTGAAGGCATACGACAAGACTTATATGCAAGCAACCTTGGACCAGATAGTCTACAACAAGCAGAAGCCATCGGAGCCAATTCGCACCTGGGCATCAAAGTTCTACACTCGACTTAGAAATATCCAACAACCACAACCATAGGCACCTAAGGAGATTATGAACCGCATAAAAAAGAAAATGCATCCTAGTCTGGCTTGGGCCTTCCCACCAGGGACGTCAGTACCACTAAATAGGTCGAATCCTTTCACTAGCTACGACAAAGAGCACACTGCAAAAACAATCTATATAGGCCCATATACGAAAATCAAAATAGAAAGTTCGACAAGCCATACCAACAAACTGAGCAGGTACGAAGTTATTCAAATGACAGTCAATCGAGTCGGATTACGGAGCGAAAAAAAACCGCAGTTATAGCAAAGACTCACAAAGACCACGCCAGGACTCTCCACCAGGATCGCAATATTTGAGTTAAAGACCTCGGGATCAGTCTCAGAGTCCCCCCCCCAACGAGCTCCAGACCAGACAACCGGCAGACACGAAGCGAGGAAAAGCGATCGGGCATGTGGTGCAGTATTTGTACCAACGATTTTGATGACAAGGTAGCACGCAGAGCAAGAAAGGCAAAAATGCTTGCTAATAGGCTACTGAAGAACTGCAAAGAAAAAACAGCAGATCAAGACGACTACGCGAGCCAACAAACATCAACCAAGAACACCTAAACCACAAAAGACGGTAAAACAAGTACCACAAGACCGGGAGATGTTCGGAATTATGCGTCGCATGACTGCCAGAGCGAGCAGAGCTCAAGAAATAAAGCAGCACAACACCGACAAAATGAACCTCCTCTCGTCAAAGGTCATCACTACACTGCTACTAAAAACCTATGAGCATTTAAACTGGTCTCAGACACGGACTTCGGAGGGCACAAGTGTCGAGTACAAAAAAGAAACCGAGCCCCTTTCGCCCTGGTAAACATAAAGGTAAAGCAACAACTATTTCTAATTTTTGGGTTGTTGGACTCCGGCTGTACCGCATAAGCAATATCAAAAGAAACATGCATTTGATTAAGCTTTAGGTGTTAAGATAGTTGTGGATGGTTATATGAGCCATTTTTGGTTCAAGAAGGGTTAATGTATCCTTTATTCATAGGTAATTTATTCAGGTGGAAACATGGTCTCAGCTTCAATGATGTCAAGGTAGAACTGCATTGGGCAGTGAAAACAGAAATTGAGGAGGAACATCAAGTAGAGTACTTTGTAAGAGGTCTGGCGGTCCGATCAAAAAAAGATGTCTGTGATCTATCTGTGACCCCAGATCCATATGATCGAACTTGGGTCCAACGGACCCCAGTTCAAACCTGTGTAGAAATTTTAGCACATAAATATGATCAAGCAGTTACGATGTGATGGTTCATCGGTCATTACAACGGCAAAAGTACACGATCTACAGATCGATTCAAATTGCCTAGTCATACAATGTGGACCTATTAGGCGGCCACCGGCCATAACTAAATTGGTGGATAAAAAGCTCAAAGTATTCAAGAGACAAAAAGAGACTACAAGGAGCTGAATGAATATACTCTAAAGATCTAAAATCCCATGCTAGACATGCACATGATCATGCAGCAGCTAACTCCAGGTCGGTATATGTCAAAAATAGATTTAAGATCAGGTTTTTGGCAGATTCCAAAATCCAAGTCATTTATAAAATATACGGCTTTTCATACACTAAATGCATGTTAGGAATGGAACGTCCTTCTAATGGGACTGAAGAATGCTCCCATGATTTTCTAAGAACTGATGAACCTGATCTTGGGTAGCGTCGTTTAGATGATATATTTATCTTTAGTGCAACAGAAGCCCTTCATAAAGAGCATTTAAAGTTTGTGTTTAAGACTCTCCATAATTTTAACTTATTTTTTAATTAAAGAAAATGCTAATTCGATCTTTTGGAGGTCCAATTCTTAGTACACGTTATAACTAAGACTGGATCACAAAATTTCTAATAAAGGTCGAGGCTATTCGCAACTACCTGGTCCCTAAGACTAACAAAGACAGTCAGCAGTTTTTAGGTGCCATTGGGGATTATATGAGGTACATTTCTCAATATGCTACACAATTGGAGCATATCTTTGTGAAGCTAAAAAAGGAGGAAGATCCTAACTGACCTTTTATTTGGGGTCTGGAGCAGCAAACAGCCTTTGAAAAAATCTAGGATAAAATCGCGAAAGAGATCACATTAAACACTATTAACTATAATCAACCTTTAAATGTCTATACTGATGCCAGTGATGTAGGCCTATGGGCTATTTTAGCTCAAGAATACTACTGTAATAAGATTAAGGCTGATCGGTTTCGGGTGTTTGAATGTCGCAGTAAGCTATTGAACAGTGCAGAGCGCAAATATGATGCAAGGGAGAAGGAATGCTTAGCTATTAGATTTTCAAATCGTTTGTTTGACCCCTATATCTGTTACCAGAAAGACGTGATTTTTAGATGCGATGATCATGCCCTACCCTACTTAAAACATGCAGCTACAAGCGACCATCTCTACAATAAACACATTGTGAGGTAAGCGATTGATTTGGGTGATGCGGTGAACGACATAGACTTTGTCAAAAGGTGTGACAATAGGCTAGCAGACCTCTCCTCACGCGGCGCTCTGCCGGATCTAACACAAGATGACGATTCGAATCAGGTCGATAATTGCATAGCAACCTTTACCAGTTCGAGAGGTAACATCGAGGTCGACATAGATACGTTAGACAAGCTCATGTTGCAGACCTTGCAAAGAGCTGACGAGGCAATTGCCACTATTGCTTGAAGCTTATGCCGGGTTATTTATCGCTTCAGGTAGAGGTATGACTACGTAGTATTAGAGGGCATCTTGTGCAGATACATCCTAAATAAGGAGCAGGGCCCAATAAAGTCAATAGTAAAACCAGGCACCCAAACAGATGACTTCTACAGCAACAAGGTAGATGAGCTATAAGAACAACGCCAGGAGGAAAGAGAGGCGGGCGGACCGCCAGGGCGGCAGGGCTCAACAGAGGTTAGGATCACACCATTAATGCTTCGTAGAAGTAGGCATATTAAGTGGTCCAATTCACTCATAGCAGCAGACTTTTTAGACCCAGAGATATCAACCACCAGAAAGCGACTGGTCCTGGTAGTCCCGCAAGCCATCGAGCGTGACGTTATTTCATACTTTCATGATACCACGAGGGAAGGTCACCAAGTTATTGAGAGGACATACGACAAAATAAAGAAGCGATTTTGGTTTTAGAACATGGCAAAATCTATAGAGGCATACGTTAGGACCTGTAAAGCATGTTAGCTGGCCAAAGCTTTGAACTAGTTAAGACCAGGAAGGATGGGAATTTATTTATATAAGAAAAATATTTTCGAGTGCGTTCATGTAGACATAGTAGGTGAGCATTGTTTCGTTGCATATGCAGAGATCTACTAAGCTGTTGCCATTGTGTCCAATGAATGCATAGAAGACTTTTCAATAATTTAGTGCATAAAATCTTATCCTCTTCCAATACTTGTCACAACAGTTAATGCTAGGCAGATACTTATAGACGTTGTCACTGTTGCTAAAAACTGAATAAGATGGAACATAGACCGCACCATAAACTTCTAAATGCAACTAAAATCCGATAGCCGAGACCTTGAATTCAATCATTGCTGCTTTACAACCCTGAGAAACCTTATGTATGATACAGCAAATAAAGTAGGAATGAGCACTGAAACAAAAAGTAGCACAAGGAAAAACCATGGCCCAAAATGGTATGACAAGGAATGCAGCACTGCTAAACGCAATGCACTATTTAATCTACACAAATAAACAGTGTAAGACACAAAGCTGGTACCCGGTAGGACCGATTGCACTGACCGGAGCTCCGGTCAGTTCTTAATTTTTGAGTCAAGCTCACGACGGCCTGTGTTGAATAATACGGAGGCTCAAATGAGGCCAAAAAGACAGGTACGTTTCGGTCCTCGGTCATTTTTAATTAAGGGCTCAAAAGGGACCGATTGTCTTGCACTGCAAATAAAGGAATTACACACTGCATGGGGGTTCTGTAACTAATAGCCATGAAAGCCTTCTCAGCGCCAAGAAACAGTACCGTAGACTATGCTGAGAGAAAAAGAAATTTTTTACTAGGTAAGTGCAAACTGAAATTTATCACCGCAAGGACTCCACAAGCTACTGGAAAGCGATTAACATGCTGAGAGATAAGAACCATAGCTTTAGGCCTAACAACATCACTAAATCCTAGTGCAATGTTTATTTCCGCACGATGTTTAAAACCACAGAATCTTATGTTATCAAAGTTTTGGACTCTAGAAACATAGCCTTAGCAGGTGAACTTGCCTTACTTGACGCTGATAAAAACATAATGGAACTCGTAAAAGCAACAACAAAACTAGAAAACAATAAATCTCCTAGCGCTGATGGGATACCGAATGAAGTTTTGAAGAGTTTAGACGACACAACATACGAATACCTGCTTCAATTACTAAATACTGCAAAAACAACAGATTCTAAGTAGTTAAAGAGAAATTGTAACTGCACCAATTTTCAAAAAAGGAACTACCATGTAATTACTGTCCGATTGCACTGATCAACACAATTAAAAAACTGTATACCTGTATCAGGTCAGATAGACTTAACTCTTTTTGCTTTGCGAATGAAACTATATCAGAGAACCAAGCTGCCTACATAAAAGGTCGTAGCTGTGAGGATCACATATTTGCACTATACACATGCATACTAAAACAGCTTAACAGACCAGCCTTCAAGAAAAAAGGAAAATTGTTTGCACTGTTTGTAGATCTTAGCTAAGCCTTTGATTCTATCAAAAAAGACAAACATTAGACAAGATTGAAAGAAGCGGATTTGAGTGATGACTACATAGCAAAGATAAAAGAACTCTACAGCCTAGCTAAAACTAAAGTGAGATGCAAGAAAGGATATACAGACTTAATTAGCGTAAATGAGGAAGTACTGCAACGGAAAACGCTATCGCCAACACTATTCACTATATAAATTGACAAAATCACTAAAATACTCCGAGATAGCAATATAAAAGAAATTTAAATGTTCACCCTTGAAATTTTTATACTTTTGTACGCCGATGATATTATACTCCTTGCTTTTAACGAACTGGACCTTCAAAGACAAATTGACATGCTTAGTAGTTTATTTAAAGCAAACTTTTTAAGAGCCAATCTGTCAAAGACATAAGTAATGATCTTTTGGAAAGAAAACAAGATAAGTACCTCTATTAAACTCAACTGGGAAGGCCAACCGCTAGAAATTGTAAGTTAATATGTCTATTATGGAGTCCCATTTTCACAGAGCAGAATCTTTAATGATGCAAAAGCTCACTTCTTTGGCAAGGCTAAAGCAGCTTAAGCTAAGCTATTTGACCTTTTTTATTGAGCCAAAATAAGAGACATTAACTCGCACATCCGACTCTTTAACTCTCTTGTAAGCTCAGTAATAATGTATGCCGCGCCCGTATGGGGACTATGCCTCACTGAAGAACTTTTCAAACCATGTTCCCACGACGACCCACTAGCTCATCCAAATCAACTCCACAATACTACCTCCGGTTAGAGACGGGAATGCAGAACATAAAGCTATAGTTATTCAAAGCACTACTTAGATTCTTTGGAAAGAAAATTAATTCTAAGGAAAACAGTATCACTAAGAACTGCTACAAAGAGGTAATGGAAGTAAAAGCCACTGATTCCCGCTACAACTGGAAGCTGCAAGCAGAAAAGGTCTTTGCTGATGCATCCCTAGTGGGAGTTTTTAATAACCTGAACAGTAAATACATCAAAAAGCATGAAGAAGAGATTCTGGAAAAGTACTGACTTGACTGCATTAACGAGGATGTTTAAACAATGCTAAGCTGTAGTACACTAACACACTACGCAACTTTGAAAACTCACGCCTTAAGATCAGAATACTTTAAGATGAACCTACCCTGGAACACGGTGATACACGTGCTGAACCTAAGATCTTGTCTTCCTAGAATCGTCTTTAGAGGAAACGTTACCAACCTCAATGGTATGAAGAAGGTATGGAAGCAAGCTGAAAAATCTGACTGTGAGCTATGCGGTAGAGAAATAAAAGACACGTTTCACATAATACTCAACTGCCTGAATCAGAAATTACCAAAACAAAATTTCTTAGAGCGCTAAGTTAAACAAGACCGACTAGGAAAAACCTCATACTGGAAATCTTTAGCTGCTACCAAGATGCAAAAGGATTTGAACAACTCTTCAAGTTTTGGGACGAAGCCCTAAGGACCAGAAATTTTTACTACACATGTATCGATAAAGATTAACTTCCTAATCCCCTTCTTCCTTCTGCAACCTATCTTACATGCTAAAATGACTATTTTTGATATTACATTACTACCTTTAGTGTTTACGTTTCTTGTGATTAATACTTAGATAAACATATTGCAATCGATGTTTCATGAACCATTTATTGCTCAAGCTGTACCATGCTAGTGTTTGTCTATGTTTTCTTCGAAGGCTCAAAACCAAACTCAGGAAAATACGAACGTAAATTCATACTTTATATCTTATACATCTTATATAACCAAGGACTAATATTCTTTCAAAACCAAATGTAAATTACCAATGTTGTATTGGCTGCGGCCAAATCGACTTACTGAATAAATTAAATATTATTATAAACATAGTACGTGAGCTCACTCCAAGTGCGGGATACAAGTATATAGTAGTCTGTGTAGATGAGTTCTTGAAATGGGTAAGCATGGAACCTTTGACATTAGTCTCCGCGGTAAAGATCTTGGGGTTTTTGCAGAAGGTATTTAACATGTTTGGCTCTCCTAACAAAATAGTATTCGATAATGCACGGGAGGCCCGGCAGAAGAGCCTCAAGCATTTGTATAGCAAAACGCGATATTGACAGCAGGGTCGATTGAATAGGTTAGTCCTCAAAGCTATGGATTGTAAACAAGCGCAAGCAGCAGGATTCAGCAGTGATTTCAACCAATTTGATTCCATCAGTGGAAGGCAAGGTAGTAATTAGCTCCGGTCGAATGTGATGCCAGCAAAGAAATGGTAGATTAGAGTAACTATGGTTTCCAAACAGTATGGTTCCATAGAGTCCTTAAGACAAGGAAGGGTAAACAAGAACAAAAGTAATTAAATGATGGTCCTCAATGCCAAAGGAAGGTCAACAAAAAGCACATTTTGGTTTGTCCAACTTCAGTGTCATGGTACAAGGTCCGAGGGTTGGAAGTTAGAATCCAGTTCAGTAAGGTTTCCTAAAGCTAGGGATGGTAAACAAGCATAACGCAGAGGTTACACGGTTATTTGCACACACAACCAGAGCCACAGTATTTCCAAGGCGCGACAACAGTGAACGCGGTCAGATACCGTAAGACAAGAGTATTTTTAGTGAAGGTTAGTCAAGATAGTCCTAAAGACTAGCGAGGGCAAACAAGTCAGGTCAGTGGATTGGATTGATGACCACAACAGAAACAAACCTCACAGATCAAACGTATGGTCAGGACACGACCCAAAAAGCTAACAATCACCTTTGGAGCACCTAAGCTACCGAGCGGTGTGTAGATGGTCACTAGTCATGGCAGGTATGGAAAGGTAAGACCCAGGTATTGGGTCTAGAAAACCGCTTGAGCTGGGAGGAGAGCTCGCGGTACGCAAGAAAAGGGCTCTGTAAACATAAATTGACATAACAGGAACGGTGGCATAGCTCTGAAGGGGCTATGAATGAGAGTAGAGCAGGGGCTCTAACGGATATACGCCGAGATGAGATTGTCTTCGGAGCTCGCTGACATGCTTGACAGGTTCCGAGGACCTCAAATTAGTTAAGAATTTTACTAAAGGTGTTTGGACAGGGCATGTTAAGCTCGGGTTTAGGATCAGGTGGCATGATCTGAGGATAGCTTAGGGTTTTATATGTATAAGGGAGACGATAAGTCTCAATTAGACTTGGTCCAATATGTGGTTTTAAAATTTTAAAATTTGTAGCATGGCAGCACCACCGGCATGGCTTGCAGAAGTAGTGGCAGCTCTGTACAAAGTGTCGTGGTCAGGGAACTTGTCTGTACTAAGAGCATACGACTCAAACTTTAGCCCACAAGTAGGAGTGCGACCTGCAAGATTGGGTCCGATGTCGAGAAAGGCAAAGGGCATTGCAGCACGGAAATGCCTAATACCAATTCAATCCTGTCCGCAGAAAGAACCTCATCTACAAGCAGCGGTAGAGGCCTATCGAGTCAAGAGGAATGACACACCAGCTGCAAAATTGTCAGACGCTCAGATTAATGATTATCACTTCAACAGGCATATAGTTAGGCACTTCGTAGGACCAGATGGAGCGTGGCCAACCAAAACCATGGGAGTTTGACCCGAAATAGCCAAGGAGGTGACACTGGTTGCGGGGCCGACAAAAGAGTTAGAGCTCCGGTCATCTCTGGTCACCCTTGACAAATCATTAAACCTAGAGGTCTAGATCTGGAAGGCAAATAAGCACACCACCAAGAGATGGTAAATCTCAGTGATTGGCATCACGGACGGGGTTTGGGTGGTCTTAGCAGGCTTTGCGGTAATGGCACCATCAGCGAGAGCGCTGATTTTGGAATGGCTGGAAAAGAACGCTGCAGTGAAATGCATGTACGAGCTGGGGTCTCAGTTCGAGATTTTAAGAAATTTTGTGGACACGCGCCCAAAATATGGATATACACTGTGGATGTGCGATACCTACTCAAACGGTGGTGGCGACGTCAGTATAAAGAGTACATACCTAGGCGAGCAGATGAGGTGATACTTGCGTTATTCCCAGCACTCAAGATGACTATGGAGGACTGGCTGGAAGACAATCGTCCGGCAAAAAGGGTAGAAGGCCGGGTATTATATACGTCATCACAATACAGGTATATGGCCATTAAGGTGTTGGGGGTGTATCATTTGGGTCAGTTATATGCGAAGTCCTTTTCTAGTGTTCAGAAGAGGTTTGACAAATGGCTCAAAACACCAAAGGACCGCATACGGATTATGAAGGCCCAAATGCCAGTGGTGGTGGCGCAACACTTTTCTCCAGACCAATGCCGCTAGGAACTGAGTAAGCTTCTTTATCAATATGGACGGCTCTATTGACAAGGAAAGCTTAGGAACATGAAGACATTTGACGCTCGAAGGTTGTTAACCATCCTAGTGGTACTGCATTTGGAGATGGAGTATAAATTGGACTTACAGCCAGGGAAATAGCTAAAGACGACCACAATAGCTTATATGCTGCAAGCGCAGTTCTACCTGGAAAAGAATATCGTTACAGAGATGCGGATTCCAGATTAACCTTCCAGCTTCCTATATCAATATGCGTGTATGTCCCAACAGGCAGTATGGCTGTGGTTTTCACTGCCGTTTGAGGCTTTTATGGGCTTTATTAACAAGTATTGTATAAAGGACGAGGAAAGCATGCCACGGAAACCTGCTCAGCTGATGCAGGGCAAGTGGATAATAAGGAAATTGATCGAGTATCAGGCATTGCAGAAGCAGGTAGAGGCTGTGTTAAAGATCAAGACGTCAGAATTGCTCGATTTGAAGGTGCATTTCAGCAATTGGGATGACTGCGTCACTTCTAGGTCGGCGGATGAAGATATTGAGGTCCAAGGGGAAGTAATGCTACAGGACTAGGACGAGAAGTGCAGAACGGATCGAGCAGCAGAGCGCAGAAGGGTAGAGCGCCTGCGACTACAGAAAGAACAATAGAAAGTCGATGCAGCTCTGAAGCAACAAGCAGAAGTGGCGGCTCCTAAGGCAGCAGCAGCAAAAATCCAGCGACCAACGCGAGCTCATCGACGAAAAAAAGGTAAACAGCAAGGTCCAGGGTCAGTCCAGTTCTGAAACGCAGAAATGAAGCAGAGACAAAGCAAGGACGACCATCCAAGCAACCAAGGACAGACACTGCCTAAAGAGATCAACATAGCGTACTTAGAGAAACCAGACACGGGATCAGGATCGGGATCAGCATCAGATCAAGAGTCGTTGTCATCTATTGATGAGCAGCCATGGTCCGATCAAGCTATGAGGGACATTCTACACTCCTAGCTCGCCACATATGAGAAGGCACAAGAAGAGCTCTGTGCTAAGGCTGGGAACGCAATTATGACACTCCTGGCAAGTACGTCGACCCAGGTGTGGAGTAGTGTGCACTCTGCTTCAGGAAGCGTTTACGCACTCAATAGGTCCGTGGGGTGGTTGTTGTTCCCGCAGAATTTTGTGCCAGGACAGCTAAGTGTTGTGGGGGAGAACAGCTCCGGACAGACATTTGCGCCCACACAGCCAGTGGTGAAGGAATGGTGGAGGATATGTAAGAACTGCCGAGCTATTGGCCATACGACCACTGAATGTTATGAAGCCAAGACGCGTCAATTGGTTGTAGGACCGGAAGGGGTAGACCAGGACCACCGGTTGCTGCTGCTTCCCGGAGAGTAGGTTGTGATGTTCCAAGCAGATGTGGTGCAGTCAGCAATGCATCAAATCGATATTACGTCATATGAGCTGAAGAGGACCAAACATGAGAAACTGGTGGTACAGACTATCCTCAGAGACATGCTGCGGGGTCCAATAACAAGGGACGTTTATAAGGTGATTCGTATCGTGGAAAAGATCTTGGACGCAAAGGGGTGGCAAATACCTAAAATATCGCCCCCGCCGTTAACCTTTGATGTGTTTTTAGATTAGAAGCTCGAAAAGTTGCACGCTCAGGTGGCTTATATGGCGCAGACTGTAACCGACTTAAGAGTACTCAACCGACCAGCAGAGGTTCCTGTGGAACATCTAGCCTATTTAGCATACATGGTTACAGTTCGGTTAAAGATACAACGAAAGGAGCAGCGACAGACAGCTCAGTCAGCATGGAATTGGGCTGCATCTACTTGGGATCCTACAGAGGCTTTAAAAAATATTCTTGAGAGGTCGCAGGGTCGTAGGACCTCGTTGGAGTTTGAACCAGTGCTGGGGACCTCGGGATCGGTGAGCAGTTCGAGCCTAGTCATCGATGGGACGCTTGTATCTATCAATCCTTCGGATCACAAGAAGGACACACAGGCGCCGGCATCTCGCATTTGTTTAAATAAACCATTGTTGTTTGGTGTACCCTCAAAAATTTCTGCAGAGCTTTTAGGGTTTTGAACATTTGATTCCTGCTGGGCTTGCACTGCGACGTATAGTATAGAGAGCACGAAAAACACACGTAAAGAGAACATTGTATGACTTTGTATTGAACACTGACACTACTGACAAGACTGACTATATTGTTTAGATTGCAGTTTTTTTTATGTACATCTAGAGTTAATGTTTTACGTTCCACGTGTATTACTACAACGCCTCACATATAGATATCCACGGTTGCAAGCTACCTCAAGATGTGGTTTCTTGATACTAGCTTGAGATATAACTTGCTCGTAGCTGAGCCACTCTTGAGTTGGTAGTTTTTTTTAACTTTTTTACGACATCCATCCAGTTGAAACACTGATATTTAAACTATCACTAGGTTCTTTGTAATTTCCGCCAACCTGCATTGGCACTGCCTTATAATTTTCAGTTGAACTTTCAGACATAAAGTGGTTTTGCTTATCAATGTTTAAAGCCTTCTGCCTGAATTTTCATAAGCTCAGCATAGAGCTTGGGTTCAATTGCTTTCATTACAGTAGCCATATCTATTCTAATTAAATGAATTGTATATTTTATCAGCACAAATAATATATGACCGTAGTGTAACGCAGCAGTTTTAACCGTTGTAAACCTTGTGAGATATCGTTGCTAGAATTCGGCGCACAAGTGTTCTATTTCTTATGTATAGTTCGTCTTAGTTGTCTAGACTGGTTGTTTTTTATACTAGTGGTTTAATTTGTTTGAATTAATGTGCGTCTATATGTTTACAAAACTTATCTCAATTAAATATACGCTCTGCTTTAACATATACGAGGTCAACAATTGCAGATATAATGTAAGTTGAATACTTTTTTGGTTTTTTGTTTGCTGATTGCAATAAATATTCAAAGTTCGTTTCAAACTGACTTTGTTTCTTCAGTTCCATCGACATGGTAAGTATTATTTGTATACATATATGTCAGTCCCATTTACTGGAAAGATGTTATTACGTACAAACATGTGTGGGTTTGGGTACTGTGAATGAAGATCCAGGAACAGGTTATTAGGTTGGCGTGGACTGCATGCTTTTTCGTATGCTTCCTGCAGCAGCTTAGGCCAACTAGGCGCTTTTTGCTTAAAAACTTGATTAATTATGCTGCGATCTCTAGGCACGTCATAAAGAACTTGATATTTTGTACTTATGTTGGTGGTTCTTAGTTCTTTAGAAAATGTGTTTTGCAATATACGTATATCACTAAAATTCATATGATGCAACAAACTTGGTCATCTAACACGACTAGGCATGGGCTATCTATTTCTTTAATTAATGACTGAATATTATTTATATCAGATGTTAAAGTTATGTCCTTATCGTCTATAAAATCAGTGCTTGAAAACTTAATTTGGTCAGAATGTACACTAATATACAAAACTTTATTAATATTATTTCCAATTATTTGCCTGCGGCGCTTAACAATTTTTAAACACAATACTTTCACCAAATAAACTAGAGCCACATAGCTTAGCCGTAAAAGGGTGTGATAATTTAAAGTCAACTGTATCTAATGTTTTAATTGTCAGATACAAACTACATTTGATCAAAAAATACAATATACAGCAATATTTAGGGAAAATTTACAATGTTTTATCTAACAAGCTATTTTATCAACTATGTTCTATACAATGTACTGGAGTTTCTTTAAATATATACATTTTTAAATTTTTATTAATATTTAAATATATTTTAGTACTTATATTCAGATTTTTAACACAATTGTAACAAATTATGTGTATTTTATTTTTAATTCTTTTATATTCTATATAAAAATATTTAATATACTGCTTCTATACTATTACAATATATTTAGTCTTTTGGACTACTAAAACTATGTTTTATTTTAAAAATTAGTATTTTTCACAATGTTTCTACTCCAACTATACACAGCCTATATATTATTATTATTAGGTACCTCAGGTTAAATTTTAAGCTAAGAGATACTCTTAAATATTTTTTTTAAACTCTTGACTACATATTTTATACGTATTAGACTGTAACTTATATTTATATGTAGAACAGTTGCTTAACATAGGGATTATATTCACAATTGTTTTTACTTTTCTATCACTAACTAGTACACAACATGTAAATACATTTATAAGGCCCTGGTATGAAATACTAATTTAACAGGAATTAAGGTAATATAATCAATACATTCCACAAACAGCAGAACGTCCACTCTGCAGTGTCGTACAATTGGCAATTAAATATCTTCCAGGCCATTGATGGCTTCTTCTTCGCTGAATTGGAAACCCATATGAGTTAAAATATTCCATGGATACGCTTTATACTATGCAGTAACGTCTAACTCCCTGTAGCGTGTCTGTATTTTGTATTATTGCTATTGGGTACGATAAGGTTTCGTTGGTGTTTTCTTTGTTTGCATTTTCTACTGTATTCTTCATTTCGTCTGCTGCTATTACGTAATATTTAATGCCTATTCCGCCAAGTAAGATTCGTAGACTTTTCTTTAACTTTGTTGTATTAATTCTGCAATAGGTCGTTGTTGTTAGTCAGTCAGCCTCTAGTTAGCAACAAATAAGTCTTGAATAGGCAAACTTAGGTTTATGCCTAATTTTTTAAGCTAAACAGAGATTGTGCTTAATGGTTCTGCAAAGCTTTACGTTTGACAATGACTTAATTATTACGGTCAATCTCAATGTTACAGTTGACTATGACTTGTTTATTGCGGTCAATCTCAATGACGATTTTGTACTGGCTAAGCAGTATAGCTGTAACTTTCTTAGTCACTGCAGTTTTGAATTTCAACTGGATTCGAACTTGACCAGATTTATTTACACTTAAAGCATTTGCCTGCGTAAGTCCTAGCTTAAATGAAAACAAGAATCTTTGTTTAGTGTGATTTTGCTGGAAAATTCTATTTTCAAAGCTAAGATTGGCTGCGGTTTTTTTAAGGTGTTCAAAGCAAGTAAATAATTATTTACGCCATTACCTGACGCAGCTTTAACGCTCACTGGCAAAGCTGTATTTTATTGATTCTTGGTTTATTGATACTGTAATTTTGCTAAGGTTTAAGTGTTGAAAATTGCAGAATGACTTTGTCAATTTCCCCAAGTATGCTTCTGAATCAACAAGTCCAAATACTATAAACTGCGGCAACCTACCGTTGATACAGTTATCCAATGAATGTGAACTGACTCCAGATGGTATGACAAAGTTCTTGATCTCAGGTTCAGATATGGATACTTTTGAGTCCTGTTGTTTAGATTAAGTCTATGCTACTCAATTGCAAGTGCGCATACTGTCTGCCGCTTTAAGTACAGTACGGCATTGACAATGTCTACACGGAATAGATAGCCTGAATATCCAGTCCGTGTTTCAGATTCAACGTCAATGCAAAAGGCAGGGTGAGATATGCGCACGATGATTCTTATATCCGTTTCTCCGGGAAGCATTTGCGTTTGTTTAAAGAATGGCGACTCGGGTCCTTCTACTATAGTAACCGGTTTTGACTGTTTGGCACTATTGTTTCTAATTAAAAATCTGTTGTTTGTTTTCTTAAATTCATCAAAAGTAATGTTTGAGTAGTACAGCTGATCCAACATCCTATTCTGCTTCTCGACAAGATTTTATGAAGGTTTTTTTCTCAAGTAAGAACAAATAGCATAGTGATTCGAATTTCACTTACGAGTTGGCCATTTAAATATAATTCCATGTTACTAAATAGGCTGTAGAACAGCATTGAACACGGAACGACCACGTCGATAGCAGCGATCTCTTTTCAATTGCTAAGAAGTACAAGGCAAGTGAAGTCTAAATGGGATTCGTTAAAATTAAAGTATTTTCTAGGGGATTTTAGTATGTCGTATATAAGAGGATTTTTATCATCTTGTGGACCTAAGTACTGGATAATATGAATGGTATTTTGGTGCATCTGTAATACTTATATTTGTAGTAGAAAACATGTTAAGCACAACTTAGCTTTGTATAGACTTTCAGGATTCTACGGAGACCGTCAGTTTATCGTAAAAGCCTTGGGTTTCCATGATTTGCAGAGCTGATTATTGACTTTTAATACTGCTTGGTTAGAGTCTGAATGTAGAATGACTCGTATTTCAATAAACTAGGGGTTATATTTTATCATTGTCAGGTTATTAGGCGTCTATGCATAGGTCTAGGTTGGGTGAAACTTTGGCTTGATACAGTCCTATTTACACAAGAGACTAGGGTTGTTTTAAGTCGACCCCCAATTTGAGTCCTTTTTTTGACAGGCCTGCGCCTAGACTCTCTTGCTTAAGTCCGTCTGTAGACCATCGTTTCTCCTTCACTCTGTGTTGTTCGAGCTGGTAATTTACAAGATGAGCTTCTGTGGTTATTGCATGAAGTGCGGCAATGACTCACTTTGCATTTACGGCCTTTGGCTGATTGGTTAGTGGCTCTGCGTGGTCTTATTGGCTCAAGATATTAATTATCTTGGACGCTTGAATCACTGAATTTATTTCCTACAGTTTCAGCTGTTTCAATTAGTGTATCCACTGTCCCTATAGGGCTCTTGTTGCTGGAATTTGTATTTACGGAAATAGGTTTAGGAATACAGTATTCACTAAGCAAGCTGTCTTTGGCATTGTCTTCGTCCTTTACACTTGAATTTGTGTCATATATATTTTTGCACAGTATCTAACGCATTATATATAATAATACTATGTATGTAGGCACTAGTATCAATGCATTTAGGCTGGTTTGAAATAAAAAGGGCTATAAGACTTGCACTTTAAAATATTTGATGTTTTTACTTTAAAGGTAATATAGAAATACCTGGAAAAGTTGCACGTCTTCTCCTTTTATACTTGGCAGCATCATGATCGTTGAAAAATTGCGAGAACAAAACTGCAATTAAACGATTGTTTGGGTATTTGGATCAAATTGCATAAGAAAAAGGTATTCATTGACTAAACTGAATTGTATTACTTGGTGATACTGTCTGTGTAGCGGAACAAACAGTATAGGGACGAAACTGTGGACTGTCTCACTGGTGTAATCATTAGATTTTTCGACTGCTTGAAGTAACAGTAGTAAGTAAATAGCATATAGCTGGTATTTAAGTAGGCTGCATAATACAAGCAGTCTTTTTTCTAGCACAGTGTGTTCGGGCTGAATATCATCGTCAAATTCTTGCTTCTTTATTTCTTGTTCTTCTTTTCTCACTAGTTCCAGCTTAAGTTGGGCAGATCTACCAGCTTTGAATATAAAATTGTCATCAAAGCCAAACAATCTATTAAAAAGTACTGGAAGCTATTTTAATGTATAATCCTACCAAGGATCAAACTATTTTGTATATAAAAGCATCATTATACGGAACATGAAGTGGTTGTAAGGGCTCAGGCCAAATATCAACTAGATGAATAAATAATAATAATACTGGAAGCTGTACTGTAATGTCTTCTCGTTAGTCTGGTATACTGAGATGTTTATTAGCATGTTCAGACTGCACACATGTATCTGCCTACAAACTAGCTAACAAAGTACAGTTAAGTTTATGTATGACGTGACCCCAATCGAGTACTTCTGGTTCTTTTATTGGCATAAAGTTTGAATATTTATTAAAAATGCGTGAGTTCATGTATTTGTAATCTACAATTTCATTGTATAACTCTTCATCTAAATAAAATTAAGATTCGTAGACGCCATTATAAAACATGTCGTGCTGCTGTAGTCCCAAACACAGAGTAATAGGGTCAGGTAAAACCACATACTCGTTTTTACTGCCTTTAAATGTTAACTTGCACTTTGTGTTACTTTTATACAAAGAAAATTCAATCTTCAGCTTTAAGTTATGAAAGCAGGTGTCTGCCATCACAGCGTTGAAAGGTTCAAAGAATTTACGAAAGTCAGAGTTACCGTGGTTATTTTCTTCTCTAAACATCATAAAGTTTTCAAACCTCTAGTATAACTGTATTACGTTGTCCATATTTTAGAACGTTTTAGACGAAAAATTCTAATATTTGCCCATTGGAATATTATCCAAGTTTGCTTTCAGTAAATTTTTATAAGGCAGATGCACCGTGGTTGAAGGAGCCCTTCCACGCGAATTGAGGCCATTTAGTGACCATTAAATTTTAAGATTATGACATGATTTATACATAGGTACTACATTAGAGCATGTTTCTGAAAAATGTTGGAATTAAAAAAAAATCCTAAGTACCTTAAAATTATTGTTAAACTTGACGCGTCTTTTTCTTGTCAATGCTACCCAAATGCAAAGTTACAAAACAATACACAAAAAATGTTCCACTGAGTTTTATCGAGATATTGCTATCATTAAAAAGACCAGAAAATTCTTTTTAAGCTGCCCGTTTGTGCCCCTTTAAGAGAAATTGAATTTTGAAAATGAAAGTTTTTCTGCTATTCTAAGGTCTGTTTATAAGTTACACATGTTGCTTTTCATGTACTGTTATGACCAGATTTGCGATTTAAAGGACTTTTTTTGTAAGTGCACGATAATTTCATTTGTTATTTAGGAATAAAATTTAAACTTATTTTTCAAGACCTTGTTAAATTTTGAAGCAGTCGATCATTTAAAACTTTGTGAATTACTAAGGTGGGGGTTTAATAAATGCCTTGTGAGCGTAGGTAATATATGAAAGTACCCAAAATATTTCATTTTTCTAAAATTCATTTTTTTTGTTTTTTCGATTTGTTAGACATAATATTTGCTTTTATCAGATTTTATACACTCAAATTTATAAAGCTGAAGTTTCAATCTGATGATTCGCGTCAGACCTCTCAGCCAGCCATAGTGAGATAGTTTTCTGACCTAAATCTTGTTATGCTTTGGTAAATAAACAATGCAAAATTGGTTGGAATTTTAACTATAACACTGTTTGATGGAGACAGGTTTTGAAGTAGCAAATGTTTATTGCAAGGATCCAAAATCATTGCTCTCAGGGCAACGTCAGAAGACATGATGTCTTAATGCAGCCTCAATTTTGAAGTAAGTCCACTTATGAATTCTTTTAGTTTGGGTTATTGTTTTTGGTAGTTAGGAAATTCCAAAATAGTTGGCTTATAGTTAGAAAATACTTTTTCATTCGCTTTAACGTCCACAACGGCTGTGCTTCGCACTTTTCGTGCTATGTTATGGGCTAGAATGTTATAGCCTAAAAGTATACCTGAGGCTCACAAGTCCGACGTCGTAGTTTTGTAGGTCCAAGGGATATAGCAAGACACATACAAAGCTTGCTGAAGTATTGTCTGTATATATGCTGTTTTGCTGGTAACTTGTAACTATCACGTATATGTTTTCTAAACCCATAGAATCTCGATCTAGAGGTTAGCAATAAAAGCTGTCTATTCTTTTTTGTTTTTAAAAATACTTCTGTTTTAAAGCTTTAGAGAACAAAGGCAAGAATCCAATTGGTTCCGTTTTAGCGTGTTTTAGGCTTGGCTTAGCTCTTCACTGTAAAATGCACCCGTGATAAGCGTGTTACTCAGATCCTTAAGATAGTAGGTTATAGGTATAGTATTAAAATTGACTGACTTTACAACAAATAATTCCTCCAAGTACGATTGGCTGTAACCTGTTCGAAATAAAAAAGACAAATACATGTGAAACTCAAAATGTATGCCTATATATATAAATATTTTATTTGCCTACTTGTGATTTACCAATATTTGTACCTTTGTCTAATATATTTTTTGTACAGCTTATTCTAACACGGTCGCTGGGCAAGTACTTTGCCGTTATTTAATCTGTATTCTCAATATTATCTAGAAACATTGTCCTCCAGACCTCGTTTTTTCTTTAACTGGTTACCCTGGGAAGGCGCTATTTTAATTGCTGAGTGAAATGTATTGTTATATGTCCTTACAAATGCCAGAAAAATATCCACAATCCTAGTAGTATTTCTTTCAGTCATGTATATTGCGATCCGTTAAAAGATAGTCCTATACCAAACAATACATGTTTGTATTACGTGTAAACGTGACTCTAACATATTGTGACTAGATATATTTAGGCATACTGTGCTGACTAAATAAGCTAGTTACGCGCTCAACAATACTAGATTTTGTCTCTCTGTACGTATTCTAGTATTTTGTTCCATGGCTTTTGAGAAATATTTCAAACGACTTGGCTCAAAACTTTGTAACTGTATGTTAATATAGTAAAGTAAAGCTATAGTTAATATGTACTCAAACCTAACACAGGCATATAGTGTAAAATGGTTTTTAAGATTTTTTAATATGTTAGAAAATGTAAGCCAACGCACCTTGATCTTTAAATAGAAATATTGGAATTTTCTTTGACTCTCAAAAAATTGCTTTTATAGCTTTGATAACAGACTCTGGTTTTTTCTTTTAATAATACGGCAGTAGATTTTCTTCGCATCAAAACACACGCATCAATACAGAATTAGATATTAGCAAAGCCAGAATTATCTTTGGCAAATTCCTTTCCTATCACTTTCAAATCGGCGCATTTTATCTCCCGTTCCATGTTCACTAAAGTTCTTCGCCGTTTAAAATTTGTGCGTATAGGGCAGTGCATCGAAAATAACTAAAAACTGACTTAATTCCTCATTGAATACAGCTTGATTGTAAAAGTTTTTGTCATTTCTAAGAAAACTGCAATGCGCCGAAAAGGAACCCTTCAACCTGAAGTTTAATTACGATTTACGTATTTCAGCTATTTTATAAGCTGTATGTAAAACTGATCTACTCAGAACAATTGCTAACTGTTAATGCACATATTTCTATAAAATCAATGGTTTATTTACATGTCAGCTCAAATTTACATGTTTACATTTTTTTAAACTGATAATTTTGAATATAAAATAAATAATGACGATATTTAGATACTTGTTTTTGGATTTTCGACTGTTTACTTGAACTTCTACTGAAAACCATTGCACTTTTAGAGAAACTGAGCAATGTTTTACCAAGTTGTAAACACACTTTTCTAGTATTTAATAGTATACAATAAAAATGAACACTTTGTCTTAACATAGATAGATAGCATTGGCTAAGCGTTGACAGTATAATGCAAGACATACTTGAATTATCAAAGTAAAATTTATAGTTCATAAAAGACGTGCAACTTGTTGTTTGATATTTGCCTTGCATTCTTCTCTGCAGCTGATTTAAAGCTTTTGTAACCGTTTTACTTCTTTCCACCGCAATTTCATTTTGCGTTTGTGTAAAACACTTAAAAGTCTATTCGCCTAAATAATCTTATGGTCTAAAATCATAAGGTTTTCAAACAAAGCAAACCGGAACAGGGCAACGTATGTAGTACACGCAATAATTTCTCTGAAAAGTTCTCTAGTTGTTCTCTAGGAAGTTCTCTAGTTGTCTAGGAAAATGCAGCCAATAGATATTGTGGTTCCTTGTAATCTGTAACAGTACATAAACAATTGCTTTTATTAATGCTTAAGAGATAATAAAAACGTATATGCATTTTATACTTTTTATAAGTAATATTATATAAATTTTCTGACCGGTTAGCAGTCAATGCCCAGCTAGGAACCAGTAAAAACGCTTAAACACAAATATACTGCTTAGTTTCTAAATTTAGTTCGTTGTAGTCAATACGCAAAATCGCACATTCACGTCCTCGTGACGTTATCACATTGTCATTGCCTCAGTAAGACAGAATATCTACAATAATTGCATCAACGAGGTTCTTTTAGTAGAGCCTATTGCGTAATGGACTAAAGACAATATCAGCAAATTTTTCTCTGCTGCCGTTGACAAGATTTGCTCTCACATTATTATCATGCGTAGAGGCGCAATAGTCGATTTCCAAGGGGCCTTTTGTGAGTGAATAGTGCTAAGCAATAATGACAGGAATTTCGATAAAATCAGGATGTAGTTTTTGGATCATCTTTCTAGCAAATAAAACAAAAGATAAATAAAATTATTTGTTATATTTCAGCTTAGTATAGTTTGTACGATATATTCAAGCCGGAATGTCGTCGTATTCGCCGATTTTATTACCAGATATAGATTCAGTGTCACTTTCAGATTCGTCGCCAAGTCATACTGCATAGAGCGGCTCCCTATAGAATGGGTTAGCAAGTAATATTCTTGCGTTTAAATAACTTCTGTACGACATTGTAGAATTTTTAAGCCAGCCTATCTAATTCTTGATGTTAATACGGAATTACATATTTGAAAATTTTCACGCTCCAAGTGTATGCCTGAATATTTCTTTTAAAAAAATAATAGATGTCTGTTGATAAAAAGCAGTCAAAGCAACAAAACTTTCCTCTAACAGATAGTTTAAAATAGAAAACAGGGACTTCAAAAGGCTGAACATGGCATTTTAAGCATTTAAAGTTTTCTTTAGGCTTTACTTTAAAATGATAGGTTGAAATATAGTTTTGGTAAGCTCCGCCGACTAAAAACTTTTAACAATGTTGTGACCACTTGCATGAATCACACTCTTTACAATAAAAAGTATCGCTGTGACTTGAAACTACAACCAAAGAATCGTTGCAAGACAAGCAAAACGTAATGGATTGCTTGCAGTCTCCCAAAACTGAGCCGCGACAAAAAATTTCCCAATGGTTGTCTACTGGAGGTTACGACTGACATAAATATTGTGAGAGTTCTGTATGACTCCGGTAGGGTGAAATATAGTAAGGAGATTCAACCCGCCAACCAATAGAAGTTATTGTTTACATAATGTATTTGATTTAATTTGATTTGATTTGATCTATCTTTATGAAGTTGTCAAATTATTCATTAAATCAAACCAATGATTTATAATAATAGACAGCAAGCTATAGTAAAGCTAATAAACAACAAAAGACAAATCAATTAATTAGCACTAAAAATAAAAACATTAATTAGTATTATTAAGTATTTACAATAACGTTATTATTAAACATCTCGTTCTAAAAGAATAAAGGCACATAAATCTGATATAAATGTAAAATTATTTTTACACGTGAATTAGATGATAGGTTGTTCTAAATGTGCAAAAATTATATTTTATACTTTTCTTATACGTTTTCAAATTATGTTTAGGAATTTTAAATGTGTGATGTTTTCTATTTACAACATTTCGTTTAAAAACAAACAAAAAATTGTATTTTTCACAATTAGACCCATATTTACTATATTCTTGGAACTGCTTCATAGAATAAAATATGATTCTTTCAGCTACTGTCAAAATATTAAATTTTTTATGTAGAAAATTCTGCATTTCTTTAGATATTACTTATTGGTTTGATGGCCAGAATTATATTAAATCCTACCCTCTCTTTTATAAATCTTAAAAAATTCAGAAAAGAGCAATTTATTCATTTTGTTTTGCACAGCATTGTAGTTATTACTAAAAGCCTCAGCCCAAGCAGTAACACAGTAATCAAAACTTGAAAACAGGTGTGCAGGCATCAATAGCTTAAACATGCTAAAATTAATATAAGGCTTACTTTTATAAAGTAGTATTATTGCTTTCGTCAGTTAAGTATTTACAATATCCATGTGATTCTTAAAATCTAAGTTGCTGTCTAGTGTTACACCAACATATTCAAAGAAAAACACGCGCTCTATAACTTTTCCTTTACAAGTCATTTGTATATCAGGTGGCACGGTTTTATAACTGCTCCTATGAATTACCATGAATTTCGTCTTTTCGTAATTAATTTAAAGTCCTTGTGCAGAACACCAGTCATCAATACATACTAGAGCCAATTCAAGCTGTTCGATTGCAAGCATAATGTCAGTCTCATTGCTGTTAATTACAATGTCGTCTGCTAAAATAGACAAAGTAGATAAAGATTTACTTAATGGAAATTTACAGAGGTCATTTATATAAAGAATGAACAGTAAGGGACTAAGAATCGTTCCTTGTGGCACACCACAGTAAAAGTTTAGACAGCGTGTTTAAAATGGTAATTTGTAATTGTGTGTTCATAAGGTAACTACACATGATGCAAAGTAAGTCACTATGTATTTAAAACCACTGAGAGAGTTTATTTAGTAGTGAAAAGTGGGGTACTGTGTCAAACGCCTTCCGCATGTCAATAAATACTGCTACGACTGCTCTTTTTCTTTGGTCTATCTAGTTATAGACGTCTTGAGTAGCAAAATGCACTGCGGATTGACACAAACAAAACCTACGGAACCTATGCTGACAATCAGATATTTGTGTTGTAGTTTCACCCAGCAATTTCTGTTGTAGTAGTTTTTCGAAAATTTTACACATAAAGGGCAGGGACGAAATAGGCCTGTAGATTTTTCCATCTTGTCTACTGCCACATTTTTAAACAGGGAAGTTACCTTGGCACATTGAAATTCAGATAGGTACTCGCCAAGAGCGATTTGTTTTGTAAAAAATTCAGCTATGAGTGACGTGCTTTGTTAAATATAGAAAAAATAAATAAGAACTTATAATATTATTTGTTTCAGGTCCCTTTCTTTTTACTTCAGATGCGGCATTCACGACATCCTTACGAGTTAAAATAATTGGTTCAGAGTTTACAGGAATAGTATTTTTAAACTGCTGAATACTATCAGTGGTATCTTCAGTTTCGATAACTAAATTCTTAAATAGGTTATCTGCTATACCTTGGCTATCTTGTAACTTCTAGCCATTTTCTATAAGTTGTGTAATGTTTGAATTTGAATCACTAGCCCCAGAAATTTCATTAAAAACTTTACAGAGCTTAGCTAAGTCGGTTGCCTTATCACATTCAGATTTATTATAATTGGTTACACTTAAACGGATAATGTTAGTCACTATTTCTAATAGCCTTGTAATCCATATGTTACTTATGCAGTTTATTTATATCTTCAATGGTTTGGTTGGACAAAAATGTAATTGAAAGCTTCGATTTCAGAGACAACGTTTTCTTGTGAGTTATTCCTTTGTTTCATTAAATTACGTATATCTTCTGTTAGCCATTGAGATAGCTTACCTTCGACTAGCTTTCTGCGTACCGGTGCATGTTTATCTATGATAGGGATGACGGAACTTTCAAATTTACGCCATAATTCATGAGGAGGTATATTATGTATATTAAACTGAATAGCTTCTAATTCGCTTCTAATTAAGGCATTTGAGTCATCTGTAAAATTTTTTGCTTTAACTATTATAGGTTGTTTTTATAGTTGTTTTTTCTTATGAACAACATGAATTAAATAGTGGTCAGAACTAAAGAAACGTTTTCCCGCTAGGACAATGTTTTCATATTTGAAACTGTAAAAGTGGTCAATTAACGTAGCTGTTTCGTTTTGGTTTAATCTATTAACAATGCGAGTTGGCACTTTAATTAACTGCTAAATGTTATGTGTTTTTGTTGAATTTATAAAATTTCTTACATCACTGTCTTTGCTTAGGAGGTTGATATAAAAATCACCGGTAATAAAACTTGAAGATTATCTCCTCGAACTAAATGCATAAGTTGATTAAATGTCTTAGTAAATTTGGATATTAAAAGTGCAAGATGCTTATATACAGATATAAACATACATGGCTTGCCCACAATGGGCTATATTGTACGCAGTTTATTTCGCATTCACTTAGTATGTTTAGATCGTAGTCGACGACAAGATGTTTTGATTGTATTTTTATGTAAATAGCCGTGCCGCCACCTAGTCTGTTTTTTCGATCATTGCGGAACAAGTTATAGCCATTAATTTGATAATAGCTGTCCGAAGTTTCATCAGTCCATTTTGTTTCAGTACAAGCGAAAACACTAAATTCACAGCTTTTTAGTATATAACTAAGTTCGTGTAAACGAAAAAATTTTAAACTGTTAGTATTCACATGTCCTAGTTTTAGCTATTCATACTAAGTCAAATCGTAGTCATTGGTAGTTAATTCCTTAGTTTTTGTTGTTTTACTCACGAAAGTTCAACACAACAACACAACAAGTAAACAGAATCAACACCTGCCAACTCTTCTAGTATTCCTGGAGATATTATTCTGTTATCACAATCACAATTTGCACATACTCAGGATAATTTATTAGGCGTTACAAATTTTTCACTAGTAACTGTAGGACTCAAGCAAATTCAATGGTATTTATTATTACGAACTGTACAGATAATAGCGTGTTGAAAATGCTTGCCTTTTCTGTTGCATACACAGCAAGGAGGTATACTTGTTTTTGTTTGTGATATTTGTGTATGTAGTACTTAATAGACATACTTGTCTATGTTTTGCTGATTTAGAAGTTTGCTGTATAATTTTCAACTAACGCATGCGTTAAAACTTGCTTCACCCTTTGCATTAGTCGTATATGTACAACTAATATTATAAAATTTTTTAAATAAAAAACAATATACGTACTAATTGTTAGCGGCAACGTTACTGTTGAGTTCATACAGATGTATTAAATTTGCAAATGCTTCATGTTGTTTTGCGTTCAGGCTTCTTCTCAAAATATGCTTTTGACGTTGCTGGAGTTTACAAAGATCCACAGGAGTACATCTCCAGTATAAAAGTCTTATTAAAAACTCGTAGAACTCATGTTGTTTTAGATAAGTTATATTTTGTCTAAAAGGTTTGTGCAAAACCAAAGCTGTAGTTAAAGAGTTGTAGACTTAAACTGCTTTTTTTAATTCGACAAAAACGTTAGAAACAAATTATGTATACAGCTAATAGTCTCCACAACAAGAAGTTTGATTAAAATCTCCAAACATGGCAATTGATTGTCCTGCAAAATGCAACAAGGCTTGATATGGATCTACTAGTTTTAAATACCTATCAACAAAATAAAGCAAACAAAGACCAACAATTAAGAGTTCGTCAATCAGTAAAACTTTAACATTTTTAAAAGCGATTCTGTCAGCCTGTGATATTGCATTGTAAAGCTGGTATATTAAATTTTTATTTGTGTACAGCTGTATCTTGAAACATAAGTTAAAAGTAATCCCTTTCAAAATTGAAGCACACATGCTTATAAATAAAACTGTCTAAAATTATAACTTTGCGTCACAAATTTGTTTCTATGACAAAATAAAGTTTAAAGATTTAAAATTCCGAAATTTCCCAGCGCCAGTAGTGCCTGTGACAATCATTAGTAACGGCTTTTGATGGAAAAATCTATTTCAAGTTTTATCAGAAATAAATCCTGTCAAATCACACGTACATTCACAATCCTCATTATTCTTTGCACTGAGTTGATGTTAACGCACACAGTTAGGAAAAAGAGAATGGTTCAAGTTAAATGCATAAAACCTTGACTGTAAGAGCAATGCTTCAATTGGAAAAGGTTGGCCGTCAACTCTTGCTAACCCAGGCCGAGTTGCGTCTTTATAACTTTAAAATTTTTTCTGCAACCTCAGCAAACTCAAACAGGGTTTGTTTGCAGCAACAATATTTACAATTAAAGCAGGCATTTGAGCCAGCAGTAGTAGTAGCAGCCTCCGCACCTTCTTAAACTCTACAGTAAGTGTAAAGTAGTAGCCGTTAATGCTGTGGCTGTGTGACATCACCGTATGTATGCCGTATGCCGTGTATACTTGAAGCACATTGCACTTGGCTAATATTTTTTTATTAGCTAGGCTAAGAGATTCAAAGACTTTCAATTATTTGATTAGTATGTGCTATTAAAAAACAATCAACAATATTTTCATATAATTTAAGTAATATTTTATATGCTTAACACTATTTTTTCGTCTAGATTACTCTAGTTGTTTTATATGTTTAATTTCAGTGTAAGACATTGAGCAGGGGACCGGTGCAGACTGGTCCACTGACCAGAGCTTCGGTCTTATCTATACTTTTAAACGAGCCCAGGACGGCCTGTGTTAAATATTATGAAAGCTCCAATGAGGCCAAAACGAAAGGTACGTTTCGGTCCTCGGTCAGTTTTAATTAAGGGTTTAAAAGAGACTGATTGTCTTGCACTGTTGAATTTTCAACCCTTAGTACTTTTTAATTGCATTAGAAAATTGAATTGTCTAAAATAATTTTCGAGTAATTTAAATAATTAAATATATACAAAGCTAATAGTGCTTAATTTATCAGACCATAACTATGTGCATATATTTTAGTAGAACAATTTGTGAAATTTAATAATATCACATAAATTTAAGTCAGATGTGTAACGTACCTTTTTAGTAACTTTAATTAGTATTACAATTATTTTGTTGCATTACCAAAGGCACACAGAAATTAGAATTAATTATTAGAACTGTTAAAATCAGTGCACTAACTAATGCGTTGTGTGACCTGCAATGCATATACATACGACCTACATATTCCCCAGTTTGGATTACCTTTTTATGTATAAAAAAAAAATTTTTGGGAAATTTCTGAGTCCTAAGAGGCAGACGGTCACTTCTTAACGCGTTGGACTCAATACCCTACTACGAAAACAAAACACTCATAAGCTTATTTTGAGGGCTTATGGCTTGCCGCTGGTTGCCTTGGAAGAGAAAGTGAATGAGTCATGTCAAACTTGGAAATGACATACAAATCAATATTCATTTATTAAAGTGACATTTGCTGATTACTTCAGAGAACACAAATTTAAAGTTATATTGGGTACTTATATCTCTATATGTTATGATTTAAAGGTTGGGGTACCGCAGGAGTCAGCGCTTGGGCCTCTTGTTTTATTTATTGATATAGATAAAATATTAGAATTTTTAACAAATGGAGTCAAATACCTATATTACGCTGATGACATGGTGCTGAATTATACTGTCTCTAATTTCAATGCTATAATAGATAGTACGCAGTAGTGTCTTATGTTGATCAATGATAAGTTTGTTAGTAATTTTAGCAGAACAAAATACATGGTCTTCAATAAAGCAGCGGATTTCAAGCTGCCTTATGCAAATAATTTTGGGTTGTATGTAAATGACTGTGATATTGAGCGTGTCTATACATTTAAGTACCTCGGTATTATATTGGATTGTAACCTTAACTTTAAAGATCACTGCAAATATTTTAAAAACAGGGTTGGTACGGCTAAAGGTGTAACTGCAAGCTTAATACAGTACTCTGTAGTAAGCGTAAAAATACAAAGAAATAAGTATATTAAAGAATAGTATTTAAAAATGTAATATTTTCTCAGTGTCTGAGAGGATTATGTGCCTATTATTGATTTTTGGGCCTAAATTACTGAAGTACGGGACTAATATAGTAACTCTAAGCAATGTACTACTAGTACAGCAATCGGCTAGAACCGCTAGGTCTAGTAATAAGCGCCTATTAAAAGGTAATGAATTCAAATTGAAATCTTTTTATAGACATTCTGCATTGTTTAGAATTGTAGATCAATGGAATTATTCGTCTGATGTTTAAAAATGTGATAATCAAAATAATTTAAATAATTTTAGTACATTAAGCTATAATTATGTGCGCATATTGTTAAAACAAGAGTAGAATGCTTATATTATCCCTACAGGCCTGCTTAATTTATTAACTTAATGTGTCTGTATGTTTTCAACTGAATATTTATTCATATTTATTTAGATTAAGGCTGATCGTGTGACGAAATAGATGTTGTATGGCGTAGTTTATTTTATTTTTTAATTATTGTAGTAACCAGGTGTCCGCTATTGGAAATCAGTGTGAATTGTATAGCTTGACACGGTAATAAAGATAACTCAACTAAATTTATTCTCAAGTATTGCATGCATTCCTCATGCCGATATTTTGAAACTGAAGCAGTAATTGTAACAACCTTTTTCCTAATACGAAACGAATATTATCTTCACTCCAAAGGTGTTGAAAGTATCAGGACTGATCTTTAAGACTCTCTTGTAATTTTTATTGATCTACTACGGGCGCAGCTGAATAAGGCTAGTAAAAATAAGCTGGACTTAGAAAAGTGCATTTTAATTCCAAATAGTTTTAATAGTTAATAGTTTAATAGAATAGTCGAAATTAATAAAAGCCCTAATGTACGAGACTTGAATATTTACTCGCAAAGAGGTTACTGCATGTTCCTATACTAGTCAGATATCTAGAGGCAGTTTCCGGCCTTGAACTATTCCAATGCAATTCTAAAGTGTCAAAAACAATTGACATTAGCAGGCCCGGCGGGACAGATAGTGCTAGATAATGCAATGCTCAAGGACCTGACTGTATAAGGATCTGGGCTACACTTTTTGCTAGCCTAACAAGGGACCCATTACCATTTATTTTAACTAGCGCCGGGCTCGGGCATTAGTTGAACTAAATTTTGAAATATCATAGCCATTGTAAACACTGCGAAAAATAAAACTATTTTTCTAATATGTATAGTTGCGCTCATATGTTATGTTTACAAGTTAAAGGGTCCTTCAAGATAACCATTTGCACCTAGGCGCTAGGCGTTTTATTATCTTGTGTTTGCTATCGTTGTCTACGTACATAATATTGCCGTGGAATATTTATATTTAGAACATATATTTTGCCAAAACATTTGCAGTGACCTTATACCTAAAATTTTCTATTAAATTTATAGTAAGTATTAACATTTAATCTAAATAGCAGATTACACAATCATAGTCTGCAAGCTTTATGCACAGCCAAAAAATCCACCACACATGAAGTTTTAGCGATCTATTCGACATATTTGCACTGATGCTTGAAAATTCTTTATTAATCATAATGGAAAGTAATTATTATTTGCATTTCAGAATATTGTGTGTGTTAAGATTTTTTAATATTTAATAAAGATGAACGTTCTCAGTTCTTTGATTTTTCGTATTATTTATTTTAGTTTTTGCTAGTTTCTAATAAAACATTTATCATGAAAGTATACATTAAATTAAGGGGTTTTTAACGGTAAGAGACTTATACTCAATCTGTTAAATTATTTTATAGGAAAAACTGTAGCACGCTATAGTCTTAACTGTAGGCAGCAGATATAGAAAGACGTATTAAATCCGACAGTACTGGAATATTGTCAAAAACGATGGTTCAAAGTCAAAATAAGCTAAATTTTTTAAAAGTTTTTTTTGCAAATTTATCAGCATAATCATAAAAGTCCAACAAACAGTGTCTAATGCCTGAATTTGAATTAAAAAAGCGCAGCAAAAGAGGGAAACATTTAACTTCTTTTTATTGCTTGCATCAGACAAAACTAAGAAAAAAACTAATTGCTCTGAATTTCACCTACAAGTGTGCATACACATTCAGAAGCAATAACATTTCAAACAAAAGCTGATGCCTTTGTTCTTTGACACGAAAGATCCTTAGCTAGTTTTGATTCTGAAAATAGTTCTCTGTTTAATTGTGTCATAAAATCGATGCTAACAAGCAATAAATGAGGTTTCACTGTGTGATAAACAAGCGCTCAATCAGCAGGCGTAACCTTATTTTCATGAATTTTTTACTATGGACTTGGATGAAAATTAATAAATATTGACGACTTTGTTTTAGTTGAAACTTGCAATAAGAACTACTACAGCCTCTACTTTTAATGACAATAGAATACTGTAAAGTCCATTCTTGTTTGAACAATTTACCGTACCTAATCATTGCCACAACTGGATTGTAACGATAAATTGTTACTAAAGAATAATGAAACACCTTAATTGTACACAAACAAAACTAAAAAAAGCAAGCGCTAACCTACTAAGGCACTTTACTACTTTGCTGAATTGCAGGCAGGGATTCCGTCATGAGGTGAACGTTCAATTTATAGCCATTTAAAGCATATTGCGCTTTGTTTGTTGAAACATAGTTACCGCGCTACGCTTAAATTCCATATAAGAGCCTAAACCTTAAACTAATAAAATGTTTTTTCTATTCATGAGATCAAAATGCCCAAATATTTATGATTCATTTAAATTTTTATGAAACCGAAACCAGAACACTTGGCCTACTGGTGGACCAGGATTCACGATATTTAGTGAAAAACTAGGACTGCTCTGGTCAAACTAGGAGATCTGGCATCTCTAAACAAGAGCTTTTCCTATTTTACAAGCAAGACATATAGCAAAATTGTTTGTTGACGATAAAATTTGTAAACACTGCATGTTATATGTTAATTTATAGCAGATAATGTCGCGGAAACTAAAATGTTTAATGAAGTGAGTTAAAATGCTGTTGAGTGAAAAAAAAATTGTTGAGATGTCGTTAAATGTTGCAAATAAACAAATAAACCTGCATAATTCATGCGTGAGCGCAAAGGAAATTATGCAAGATAATAACATGATCAATGTTTTATTCCAAAAACAATGTGTAGTATATTAACCTTGTTGCCCTTAAAAATCCTTGAAAAATCTTTTTAGTGATTGATTTCAAGTCAAAGATGGTATACCCTTAAATTTTTGAGGTGGCTAGCGCTGACTTAAAACCTTGTGTTTAGCGAAAATCGTAACATTAGTTATAACTTTTAATTATTAACTAGTCTGCGCAGGATCGGCAGAACATGTAACCTGGCCCTAGTCTAAATATTTTGCCCCGCCCTCAAAAAAATGAAAAGTTTGTTTTTAATAAATACCAGAATTTTGTCATTAAAATTCATCAGTTTTAGACATTAAGCGTTTTGCAGTTCCATTAAAACTTGTTTTTCGTTAGAGGCCTAAAAATTTTAAGTACCTTCAAACTCAATATTTTTAGGTGCAATATTACGTTTTAGTTTTACTTTTGGCATTAACAATTAAATAAGAACGAAGCTTGTCAACCATAAACGTTATGACAAGAAATACTGAATGAGCTAAGATGCTTAGAATCTTGTAAACCGCATTATTCGAAAAAAATGTTGGAGATGGTCCAGAGGTAAGAATAAGGTATTGTGCTGCGCTGGATCTTACACATGTTTCCCCTTAATACTGCCAAAATTTAATTTTAATAATTATTCGTACTTTAGTGAACGTGTGAATTGCCAGGTTTAGCTCTTCTTCATAAAGGATGTAAGCCTGCATATTTTCATTTTTCCTAAAAAGGCTTTAATTGAATTGCGCTAGGTTTTTTAGAAATTTCCAAAGCTAAAACTAAAGTTTAGCTGTTTTAAGGTGCTTCTGCAAAAACGCTACCTGCATAAATCGCAAATTATTTTGGCATAATAAAATAAAATACTTAATGCTTATTGTAATAACCGTCAATACTTATAATATTTGGTAGAAGGTAGTGCTTAGTATGCGTACTATGATTTTAATAAATTCCTTAACTATTTCAAGTTATAAACTCACAAAATATTGCTAAAGCAATTTTATAATAAAGCGTTAACAGTAAAAGTAAGCATTTTTAGTTTGCTAATAAACTTTAGGTGGTTTAAAATAAAGTTCGTAACAGGGTAAGCTCTGCCTATATAAAAACATACATTTTTCTTTACCTTAAAAGTTTGGATACAATCTATTTTATACTACGGTCTGGTATAAAATTATAATTTTACATTTCATACATTTAAAATTCTCGCCAAATCTTAAAATATTGTGCTAACTCCAGGTTTCAAACATCAAATCAATAAACTTACACAAATGCAATGTACTGTTGAAATCCAAATAATTTGTCAAATCTGAATCAAAAGGTAGTACTAGCAAACTAGTCCATACACTATAAATGGCTTTAAAAAAAGTAATAAATATTTAAAAATCAAACAGGTTTTAAAAATTAATATATTATTAAAATTATCTTCAAAAATAAGCACACATTTCTTGGTTTTAAAATGTTTACCGTACGACACGTTTTAGGCAAAGGTAAAAACTTAAAACTGTTACCTTGAAAACGTTTATTAATAATTTTAGAGGGCTTTTTTTTATTAAATTATACACTCGACCACCTTTTGAATAAATAATAACATAATAAAATTAATATAGTATTGCAAACGTTCATAAAGTTTGTTGAAATATGTAGATAGGCAGTAATAACGCACACTTGTCAGAAGTATTGAAACATCCAGTTTCAAACAGTACTCAATAAAAAAATCCGGCGCGAAGCGCCGGATTTGTCGACCGGGGGCGGGCCTGAAGTAGATGCTTAGCTTCAACAAAGGCGCAATATAATTTATGTAACGTTAAAGAATGACATAAGATTTATGAAAGCTCCCCTACCATCAATTAGCCATACACGAATGTACGTAGCATGTTGTTAAATATCGCTGGACAATTTTTGAGAATTGCATCATTTACAAATGACGTCTCTTATGAAGGGTCCCCTGCCATTACTAAGCCATATATGTACGTTGCATAAAGTTTAATGAAAGCTAGTAGGTAGTACGTATATACGCAAGCGTATCAGGAATTTTGCATTTTAAATCCCATAAGGAAATAGCTATGTACATGAATATGTACTTTATGTTAAAATGATGCAGGAGTGGATTAGTAAATGACGTCGTGTAAATTGTGACGTGTGGGGGGTGAAAAAGTATGCAAAGGGTTGGTGGGGTAAAAATTTCAAAAAATTACAGAAAACAAAAAGCCAAAAAACATCAAAAAGAGTTACAATAAGAACATATGAAATTTACATACACATAATGCTATCCATGGTGGCAAAGTAGGTAGAGTAACATATCATATATTGTAGTCTTAGATTCAAGTATGGGTTAGGGTGACTAATATTTGTTGATTTCAGATGATGCTGGTCAAATCAAAAATTAGGAAAACAGCAACAAATTTCCAGCAAAACAAGGTAAGCGTTTTTTTTTGAAATGCTAATTCAGTTTTAAACTGGTGTCTAAAGTGTTCAGACGTGTTTTTACGAAGCTCAAATTTACAGTCGAAATAAACTTTTGAAATATAAACTTTAAGAAGGTTAAAAACCATGGAGAGTTACCCATCATTTGTTGTTGAACGAAAATACGAGGACGAGCGATATGCTCTTACATCTCGTTTGGCTGAGTTAGTATATCAAATTAAGCATGCAGAACTAATACATCCACAATGTGGAATCAATTGTCAGGAACATGATAATTGCGTCAATTCTGAAATCCTTAGAATGGTTAAAGAACTTCAGTGGGTTAGAGAAGAATTGCTGTCATTGAAAAGAATTATGGCGCAACAAGGAATTGATTTTAAAATTCAAAATGACAGTTGGCGATGTGCAAGCAGAATAGTGTTACAACATATATCACAGCAAGATTCAGATGGAACGATATCACAAAGATTTAAAAAAGTAAGCAAGACTTCATACAAAAAAACGTATGAAAAATATCCAGTTCAACGTGCTATTAAAACCCTTGGTGGTCCATACTTATCCAAGTACCTAATCAGTTCTGAAAAACGAAAGCAATCTTTTATTCTTAAAAAGTGGGATGAAAATAAATTTCCTAAAATTGAGACAATGTGTGACGCAGGCTTTATGTGTACAAACGCTACGACTGCTATTTGTTGCTACTGTGGATTCGGGTTTAAAGACTGGCAAAAAGATGACAATCCAAAACAAATCCACGAAAAAAGTTTTAACAACTGTCTTCTTAGTCGCATTTCGGAACAAAAAATTCGGTCTTATGATATTCTACCAGAAATATCAGAAATGACTGAAACTCAAAAGGATCAAGAATTGCAAAACTCTAAAGCTACTCTCGTTTGCCCAATGTGTCTTGACAAACCTAACGTTATGCTCTCGTTAGAATGTGCTCATTTAGTGGGTTGCACAACATGCATACAAAAATGTCAAGAGTGTTGCAAGTGTAAAACCAAAATTTTAAATCTTGTTCGCATTTATCACTGACATAAGTCTCATATAAGAATATTAACTTTTTAAAACCTATCAGTCTTCTACTGAACTTTTATGATGTCGGGGTTTACAATTACTCTCCTAAGTGATTCATCCTACAATTACTATCCAGAAAATACTATTACTAATTTTAGAAATAAATTGGCCTCACCATTTGATTTAACGTTACGAGAATTTGAAGTGGCTCTCACAACATGTACATATACGTCCACAGATATATTTTTAAAAGAAAATGAATCTATTGGTATATTAGGAACGGCTGATATAATAAAGTATAACACTTCTCCTACTAGATATAATGTTTGGACAAAAGTAAAAAACCATTACAATCCTAATTTACATGAAGCTAATTTAAAAACACCTTACAATTTTTTAAGTGTCACTGATCTGTGCAATTATATAACATCAAAAACCAATTATGTTTACGAATTAAACAAAAACGATTATGTTGAAGTTACTGAAAACAAAGACTTCAACGTTTCATTACTTACACTCAAGCTTTTATCAAAAATGAATAAAATTTTGGGATTTCAAACTGGTGAAATTCAAGTAAAAGAAAATTGTGTACGAGGAAAAGATAAAGTGTACAAGTCATTCGAGAGTAACTTACTGTTTCTTTATTGTGACATTGTGTAAGACCAATACGTTGCTGACATATTTGCACCACTAGTACGAATCATGCCTCAAGTTTATAATAATGGTTAACCATTTGAACATGAATTTTACAATCCAACATACCTTCCTGTGAAAAAACAAAGCTTAGAGTCTATACACACATATATAATGAATAAATCAAGTAATCCTCCACCATTTTAATTCGGGAATTTCAAGTGTACACTACACTTTTGTCCACGCTCCTATTAACAACAACAATGTCTTTCACAGATAAAGAAAGAAATTTTTATCGCATTCACTATCCACAAAATAGTAATGGAATGCAGTTTGGTGGAAATTTATTATTTTACAGAGCCTCTAATGTAAGACAAAAAGGTAGTGGTTTAGGAGGTTTTTTTGGAACAATATTTAAAAAACTAATACCATTTGCTACAAAATATATTTTACCACACGCTATGAGTGCAGTTAAAAATGTTGCTAGTGATGTAATTGAGGAGAAAACATCTGTGAGGAATTCTTTTAGATACAGAGGAATGACAGCATTAAAGGCTGCTGGAAATAAAATTTTAGCTCAGTCGGGTTCTGGCGTTGGTCCAAAACGTAAGGCAGCTTCTATTCAAGAATATCCGTATAAAAAAAATCAAACGTTGCAATAAAATTGGTAAAAGAAAAAAGAAACAAAAAAAAAGTCTAAACAAGGAAAAGGAATTTTAAAGCTACCAAAATTAAATAAAAAAAGAAAACAAATAAAAAATCAAAATCTAAAACAAGAAAAAGATACATTATTTTTGAATAATTCAAATGGCTCAACATCATTACCTCAGAAGTGAACTAGATATATTTAAAAAAGATGGATATGATATGTCAATACTAACTTCGCAAAATTGTGACGTTTATCCAACTTCACCATTATCTGAATCATCTGTTCCTATAATATTTATTTTAAATTCAACAGACGGACATTATATTTAACCTGACAAAACAAGATTATACAGAAGATTTAAAATAACAAGACTCAACGGTGAGAATTTAGATGCTGAAAGCTTTGTCGCACGAGTTAACAATGTATTACATTCATTGTTTTCACAGTGTGCAGTTTACCTAAATGAAACACTTATTCCGTCAAATACATACTATGCGTACCGCAGCATGATTAAACGATTACTACTGTTTTCAAAACAATACAATAAAACTCAATCAGAGTCTGCTGGATATTTCAAAAATGATGCTTCTGCCTCAGCTGATTCTACAAAAAGTATTTCGTTTAAAATAAGAAGTGAAATTTGTAAAGACAGCAATGTGTTTGAATTCATTGGTCGTCCCCACGCTGATTTGTTTGCTCAACCAGATTTTTTACCACCTGAAATTGATTTAAAAGTTGTATTTCATCGTTCATCAGACGATTTTGCTATGTTTGCACCTCCTGCCAAGGAAAGTAAAGTTCAAGATCATTTTAAAATTCACTTCTTAGAAGCCAAACTTCAAATTGTACGACACAAAGTACTTCCAGCTGCAGCAATTAATCACATTCGTCAGTGGGAAAACAATGAGATAGCTAGTTTAAATTTAACGAGAGTAGATATTAAAAGCTTTTCATTGCCAATCGGATCTTTGTGAAGAATAGAAGAAGGTGTGTTAAAAGGAGGGCAACTACCTGAAAAACTTGTAATTGCTATTGTTCCTAGTCCAAATATCAATGGATCTATAACATCAAACCCTTTTATTTTCGGTGATTTTGGTCTGTCTTACATTAACGTTTCAATCAACTATGATACGTGTGAATCATATCCCTTAGAAGTTGACTTCAGAGTAGGCTCAAGACGTGTGAAAGAAGCTCTAAGCAATTTATTTCGATCAATTGGAATTGAAAATCAAGATGCAAGTATCGACTATAACGTCACTGATTTTGTGAGTAACAAAACTCTACTTGTTTATGAAATCTCTCCTGTGACAGATGTATGATGTCCACCAAGATTTGGAAATATAAAAATTGAGTTACGTTTTCGTGAAGCTACTACTATTTCATTAACTATTTTATGCTATACAAATACATTTGGAACATTAAATATTGATAGGAATAAATTTGTATTTTACAGTGATTATTTTCAAATGCAACACTAATAATGGATACAAAACAAGTAATTAACTTTTTAAAACAAATTTGTACTAGGCGTAAAGCTTATTTTGATTGTAAACTTTGCGATAAGTTAAAATATGTTCGTATAAATAAATTTCCAATGTGTTTAGTTGTAAATACTGATCCAAGTACTAAACCCGGAGATCATTGGGTATCATTTTACAAGAATAGTAAACAAGAAGACTTGGAATTTTACGATTCTTATGGATATGGTATAGAGTACTATGCTAAAGATTTTAATGATTTTGTAAAAAGATGTAAAAGTAGATGTAAAGAAAATATAAAACAATTACAAAGTTTTTATTCTACAGTTTGCGGTCATTATGCTATATACTTTTTATATAAAAGACTCAAAAGATGTTTACCTATTCATATATATTGTTCTTTTTCAAATAATTTTAAACAAAATAATAATATTGTGTACAATTTTATTCGATCTAAAAAGTATTTATTGTCAAAAATTTGTTGTAATGTTACAAATCATCAATGTGTTACACATTTTAGTTACAAATGAATAAATTTAAATAGTTTTCCAAATAATTTTTGATACATCATACATACCTTTACCATACTGCCCAGTAAATTTAATATTTCTCGAAGGTCGAGATTATATTGAAGTAGCTTATGATTTTTTCGAAACAATTGTTTCTTTCTAGTTGATTTAAATGACGTTGGAGTTATAGATTTGTCCATTGCATTTCCTTCTATTTGATTGTCTTCAGTATTGACAAAATTTTTTGAATCTTCTGCATCATATCCTCTTTTTTGAGACCATAAATCATTCATGTAACTTTTCATGGATTGAAATATCTTCTCACGATTAATATCATTAATTATATTATTAGTTGAGATAGTATCAGGCTGATTAATAGTTTTAACTAAAATTGGTTTTTGACTTTCATATTGATGTTTGCTTCTTGCTTTAAGAACTTGGTCACTGTATAATATTTGTTTTACATCATCAGTTAAGTCAATGGAATTAACAATATCATTTTTATCTTCTTTTTCTTCCTTAAGCTTTATTGAAATATTGTATAAAGCCTCTGGCATGACTTTCATACGCTTAGCTGCCATTTTTTGAAATTAAACTTGATATAATTGATGATGCAATTGTAGCGAGAATAGGTTTAAAGAATCCACTACCACGTTTACAAATAACTTGCTTCTTTTTTAATGATGTGTTTTTGAGAGATAATAAATGTAGTTGTTTTTTATACGGTCTCAAACGAGTTACTGTCCGTTGAGGGACTGGAACACCTCCTTTTAAAATGTTTTTTGCGCACTCTGCTAAAGTTTTAATTTCATCATTGCTTGCTACATTTATTGCATTATGAGCACGTTTTTTACATTTACATTTGTGTAAAAACAATTGATTATCTAAAAGACGCTTCATGTTAGTTGTTTATTGTTGAACATCTCACACTCAACTGATAACTATAAACTGATATATTATGATTTTATATACTAAGTCTTCCCAAATCACTCAGTCGGTATGGATTCAAAAATAAAACGTCTGTATCTTAATCCGAAATGCCGTGGAAGCTTTTCTGGTTTACATGCATTTGTTCAACATAACAAGGGTATCAAAAAACAGGATGCTTTGAAAATATTACAAACAATTCCAGCCTGTACAGAAAATGTGCCTATTATTCGAACATTTAAAAGACGTCAAGTCATTGTTAGTGGAATGGATGAACAATGGGTTATAGATCTTATCGATATTTTAAAATCCTCAAAGTTTAACAACAGTCATCATTTTTTACTTAGTGTAATTGATGTTTTAAGTAAGTTTGCATTTGTAAAACTAATAAAATGTAAAGAAAGTAGTAGGGTTTTAAAAACTTTTAAAGATATTCTAAAAAAATCAGGAAGAAAACCAAAACGAATACAATGTGACAAAGGAACAGAATTTAAAGGAAAATGTAAACGTTATTGTACTTCTGAGAACATCAGCATATTTTACGTTGAGTCAGAGTTAAAAGCATGCATTGTTGAACGTTTTAATAGAACAATCATGGAACGGATTAGTCGATACACACAACATCAACAGTCGTACAAGTTTGTACACGTTTTAGACGACTTAGTTCGAAATTATAATAATACAATACATTCAAGTATCAAGATATCTCCAGCAAATGTTGACAAAAACAATAAGTTTGATGTTTGGTGGACGTTGTTTGGAAATAAGAAATTTAAAAGTGACAAAGCATCAAAATTAATTATTGGTAATAAAGTTCTCATATCAATAGACAAGAAGCGTTTAATTAAAAAGGGGTATTCAAAACGATTTCAGTTTGAAGTATTTACAATAAAAAGGATTAAAAATTCGTTTCCTCAAATGTTTTATTTAACTGACAAAACTAATGTCGATTTACATGGTGGATTTTACTATCAAGAGCTTTCAAAGGTTAATTATGATCATTAAACTCTTTTAATTTTGGTATAAATACGACAGCTTTTATTACACATTTAACATAAATATTATTGCTGTACTCCAGTAAAGGTCGTTTTAAAGTTCTATCCATCTAATATCAAGGTAATAATACAATTTTGAATACTTATTTAAAATTTAATATACAACATGATGGAGTGTTTTTCGTTAACATGTTTTGCTACATCTTTAAATATTCCGTTTTCTTTGTTTAAAGTTTGTCGAAAAATTGAAGAAGTAATTGAAGACGAGATGCATCATCAAAAGGAGGTACCAGAAGGAAACGTTGTTTCACCTACCGATGCTGAAATCATTGCTAAGGAGATGCACGATTTAGACAGTACAATACCGTATGATGCTAACGCTGCAAGTACCTCTAAAAGGCCATTTGATGCTCGACCATACTTTAAAATGTGTGGAATTTCTACTGATGTAATTCGGACAAAATTTTGGTATTCAAGATGTGGAGAAAAAAACTTAGCCTATTTTAATATTCGTCGCAAGACTTTAAAGGGAGAGATAATGAAGCTTAACTTTAAAATGGATCGTGTACCAGAAGCTATCAGTTATTTAACGTATTATTATAATGTAACTAAAGAAAATACGAATGATTTGAGAGAATGTTTAAAAAGTTGTATTGAAAAATGTGATAAAATAATCGCAAAATGTGAAAATTCTCTTTCTGTTCCTTCTGCTGATGACTTGGATTAAACATAATTTTAGGATATTCGTTTTGTTGCTTTAATATAAGTATTGTTAACGTTTGTAAATTTGATTCATGTTTAAACTTGATTAAATAAATCCTTTAAAAAAAGTATAAAAGCAAACTTATAAATGTATTTAATAATCATTCAAATTCTAGCTCCCTTGACGAGTAGAAGTCTTTTTTATTTTCAAAGAAAAGTTTCATATTTTATTTTTCATAATCATCATGGCCGCTCAACAACTTACCCAAGCTAATTATCAACTAAATTTCTTACACACTGGTATAGTAATTTAAATTATACTCTAAAATTAACAAAATAACAAGTTTTAAATTAAACGGTTGGAGGGTAGCAGCAGAGGCAGAGGCAGAGGTGGCGGCGGCGGCGGCGGCGGCGGCGGCGGTGGTGGCTTGTAGATAAGGAGTAGGGGTAACTAAAACCCCAAACCTTCCCATGTACTACTTCTTCCTTAATAAAACTTAATATATATTTTTTTTACTTCACAAATTTAGATTTGTTTGAAGGAGTTGACATTTGTGGACAATGGGATTAGAATGCTTCATTACCTACAGCCGTTTCTGAAAGTAAGACTCTGGAAACTTCTTCAACTGAAGGTGATGACGAATCAACTCAAATGGAAGTACTTGACAAACCCCAAATGAAATCTAAAACCCTTCAGTCAAGAAAACGAATTGTGTCAAAAAAGGTTGCAGCACTTAAGATTGTTCCAGCTAAGATTGCAAAAAAAACAGAAGTAAAGAAGAAGTTGATAGCTGTCCATAATATTCCTGTTTTTGTTGAACCCAAAAATCCAAAATGCATTCTGTGTGTCACTGACGCTGCACAGAATGACAATCAAACTGTTTACGTGTCAATCAATTAAAACTGTAAGGATTGTTGTTCGAATCAACAGGTTACTTTTATTCAGGAAGAAAACAAAATATGTATGTCATACAAGGATTTCAATTTCATTCGTCGTTATCATGCTAACTACTTTAAAAAAAATTAAAAACTAAACAAACTATTTTTTTGTAAAAATGATACAGTCGTTATCAGGAAAAATGTTGCTTCTCAATCGATAGTTTTCATTTTGCGTTTGACTACAATCAATAAATAAATATCCATGTGGTACACTTATACACTGTTTGTATGCATCTTTAATTAGTTGGTATTTCTTCTCACAATTCATTTGACATCCAATTTTATTTACAACTTGCGTTTCTCTTGGATTTTTAAACAATGAAATATATCTAGCATTTATAGTTAACGGTCAAGAGTCTTCATGAAAAAAATTTTGTGTAATGAAAACAATGGAACAATTCCAATGATGTGAACCACGAACAAAAGCCTGTAAAACTTCTTTAGATTTAGAAGCTTCTTCCATCATATCGTCCAATATGTAGAGGTATGGTTTTAGATCATCATCACCATATTCTTCAGGTAACCTCTTGTGAAAATGCATGTCAGGAATTTCGGTTTTCATTTGCTTGAACATGTGAGGTTGATCAATACCATAACAGTATTCGACAACCTTAACATTTAAAAATATGATTTCATTCCTCCGAAGTATAATTTCCTTTGTAAAAACACTTTTTCCTGACTAAGTTGGACCACTAACTATCATATTAAATGGATGAATAAGATAGCAGTTTATAATAGATGTATCTATAATGACAAGCGTCAAAAGACTGATCAATTTTATAATATAATACATGTATTTGTATAAATAATAAGTAAAAAGTAAAAAAACTAAAGAAATGTCAAAGTACCCATTCAACCACATAACTAACCCACCCTCCTCACCCCATTCTTGCCTGCTCCCAACCCAACCCCCCTTCCCCCTCCCCTCCCCTATTCTTGCCCGCTCCCAACCCCCCCCCCCCCCATTTGTTAGAGCAAGACGCGCTTCGCGCGTCGGTTATCCTCGCGACGCGCTTCGCGCGCGCGCCCCTTAGACTTCTATGTTACACGTATATATTATTACAACTTATATGTTTATATGCATACCAACATTACGTTATGAATCAAGACCAAACTTTCGTATTACATATAGGATTATTTTTTAACTTCATTTTAATAATCACATTCCATAAATTACTTATACTATTTACATATACTTTTTATTATATTTTATAATGTCCAAAGGCTAAGGATTTATTTTTATCTAAATTGTATCTTTTGGTACACAATGCATTAAGACTCTTTTTAGTTATTTCTACAGTCATATTTTGATGATCCTTCGATCTTATACATTTGGTTTGAATAGTTGTACTAGTATTATGTTCATATACACTAACATAGTGATTGTACTTTTGATGCTTTTTAACATATCTAGTTGGAATACCTTTAGCACGCATACTTTCTTTGACATTACAATCAACATAAGCATGCATTTTAGGTTTTAAGAATATAAACTTATGTATTAGTTTATCAGGATTTTCATCTTTGAACTTAGCAAGAACTTTATTGTTTGCATTGTCAAACAAATTGAATTCTTGAAAATGTGGATTGCTACTCTGTACAGGATATGCACTCATATCAAATAAATCTTAAATTTCCGGTGTACTCATCATATGCTTATACGGATCCTTACCTACTAATAGATAGCACAAGCTATCTGTATCTGTCATAAGTAAGTATATAAATACAAACTAAACTAACATGTGATTGTAATGGAAATTATACATAATTTCCTTAGCTTTACCTAAGCATTTGACGCCAGTGGCAATAGGTTTATTAAGTAAACATGTCATTTCTTTCATTATAACCATAGCTAAATTTTGTTTAATACTTTTAAAATCTTGAAACGTTGGTTTTTTAATATAATTCAACAGGGAATCTTTGGATTTTACTATAACTGCATTTACTCGCTCACGCATTTGTTGAATACTCTTACCATACAGACAATTAACAATAATTTTCCAAACATCTTTCTCAGAAGCAGTTTTTGCATTTTTTCGATTTTCTGTACACCAAGCGATAAAAGGTTTCAACCATGCGGACTGAGTAAATGACACAATTCGATGAACTTTATTTAAAACAGCTCCAAGCTTTATGTAAAGTTGTAATTCTTCATAACCAAGTACATATTTCTTTCGTGGATGTAGATCAGCAACAAGTTTTTTATTTTTAAACATATTCTTATTTACATTTAGTGTTGATACTAATTCCTCTTGGTACGATGAGAGCTCATCAAATTCAACATTTCTTTGAACAAGAGCAATTGAAAAATCATTAAACTTGTCATGAAGATGACTTTAAATGTGGAAATCAACTTCTAACATATATCCTGTCGAATTTTCTACATCCTTTTCTAAAGACAGTATTTTTTCTGATGTAAATTCTTTTATTTCATCCTGGCTAAGAAATTTAAAGTTGTGAGTTGGCAGATTACCAGATAATGCGGCTCCATAGAGATTATTAGCGTCCACATACCATATATACGATTCTTTTTTTTCAGAATTAAAGTTTTCTTCCCCTAAGTATTTATTATTAGCTTCAGCCTTTCTTATAGAACCTCCACAAGATAAACCACCACGGATAGCTGATTCAATAAACATATGCATGTCAGGATCTTCAACATATTCAAGTTTAATACCACTAAATTTAAGAGTGGCATCCCAACTCATCATAGGAAGTGTCAAATATTGTGCCGGGTCTAACTTGAACTTGCCTATAAACATATGTCTTAAATTTTCAAAAACGTCAGCCAGTAGAGCTACATCTAATCCACAATAAAGGTCATGATAATCACCCATATTTCCACATCCAAAGGACTCCCACACTGCCTTTGCATGTTCATAATCACTTTCGGAAATGTGTTCGTCACTGAGATTGTTATAGAATGCTTCTTTGGAAGGTAGATGGTCAATATTAAAATCTTTAGCTTTTTTAACAAAGCTATATGGATAAACACCTTTTTTGAGTAAAGGTTTTAAGTCTTTGGACCCTCCACGACTATTTCATTTATCACAAAACTGTTTAGTCACTACAAATTTTTCTTCTTCTTCTTGAAGTTGTATCACAAGTTTTTCTAAAGAACAGTTCATAAATTTCATACTATCAATAAAATTAATATGATCATTTATTCGTAAAGAAATAAATTTTTCAGAAGTCAATGGTGCGATTTGAGGATTTTCAATGCATTCATCATTAAGTACTTTGATAATTGGATGGCTGTCGTATCCAGAAAAATTATGCATTATTACTGGAACTTTGTATGATATTTTAGATTGCAAATTACAGTATTCATGTGCATATCCTACAAATTTTCCATTAAAGTGTAAATGGTGACGCACAGCAATATCTGCACTAATGTTTTCGTCACAAAACCAACATTTGTCAATAGGTATATTCATATCTGCACAAGTAAATATCATACTCATGACATCTTTATATTTTGTGTATCTTCCTTTCATTACAGTTTTGAGTTTTTCACACACCTTCACAATTTCACGTATAAATATACGTGCAACATCTTCATTGTCATTAGTAGTGTGATAATCATTTTGTAAATAAATATTTCCATCTTCATCAATACATTTTCATGAATATCCACATGGTTTATGTATCTGAGTATACTTAGTAGCACCGCCAGTTTCTCCATCAGTAAATTTAAAGTTGTTATGATCAGGAATTTTCTTTTTTATAATTAGTTTACCACTTACATTGTCCACAAGTATACACTCAAAGTCGGCATATATTCTAAATGGTATTGGAGTCATATATCTATAGTTTCTAAAGTAATAGTGTGTTTCCTCTGGTTTAGGGAATGTAGTTTTTTGAACGCCAAAAATAGCAGATTTTACCATATGTGAAAGTAATGTTGTCTCACTGGTAAATCCTTGAAGGCAGTATTTACACATATATCTTATAGGTGTTCCTGGAATTCTAAGCAGTTTAGATAATCCTCTATTCTTTCGGAGAGCAACAAAATGTACCTTGTCATCCTTGTCAATTAAAAGCAAATCAATATCAACTCGTGTAGTCTGATTGTATGATGAAATGTAAATTGGACATGTATTTTCGTATATAATTTTCGCTAGTTTCTTTGCTTCTTTAAGTTCTTTCTCACGGTTTCTTACATTTGCTAGTAAAGGGTTTCTGTAGTATCCATTATCATCATCAATATCTATTAACGACAACTCTGTCTCACTATGATTTTCGTATTTAAAACATTAATTCTATATTTAGGATTTTGTTTCTCAAACTTGTGTATTTGACTCACTGTCATTGGGAAAACAAGACCTTTTAAATTAAGCTTGCCAGCAGCTTTACGATAGTTATTAATATTATTTGATTTTTAACTTGACTTTTAATCTTTTTCAGCTGCTAACAGTGACCATACAAAGCACTGTTTATCTTCATTTGCACTATTATCAACATTTATTAAACAATCTCGCTTTATTGCAAGTAATGGTGGTAGTGGCATGTATGACCCTCCGCGAAATGGTTTAAACTTGAAACATTGTACGTGATATTTATTGATTACTTCTACTGCAAAGCCTAAACCCCCTTCACAAAAAGTGTCGATTTGCTTGAGAATTTTTCCGATGCACGCCTTAACAACAACGTTAATACAGTATTTATAGAGTAACTGATGACCCAATGATGAAATCCATTTTTCATTATAATTTATATTTAATTTAAAAACTACATGCATTTTTAGTATTATTTTTAAACTTGTTTTGAGATTAGGTTCATCTTGTAACACTTTAAATAACTGATCTTTAGTAAAAGTAACTAGACCTACTACACTTGTAAAATTATGTCCAGTCAGATTTGTTTCATACAAGGTTACAACATCTTCAAAATTTTCTTCAACTTTTTTAACAGAAATAGCAGTATTACTACGTCCTGAACCTAACTGAAAAGATGCAAACATGTTGCTATGCACTGTGAATATATGTCTGTCAGCACTTTCTTCATCCCTTAATTCTACAGTACACTCAGGGCAGAAAAGGTTTCGACGAATATGATTGAGAAGTGGCACAAATTCTAGTATTGTCACTTCCACTGCACGACTGTTTCCAATACCTTTAAATAGAGTATCATTCTGTTAACTTCTAAATTCATTCTCTTGCACTTTGTTAAGGTAGTCATCATATTCTTTAGAGCACTGTTTATTTTCTTCGACTGTGTTAAGATAGTCATCATACCCTTTATGACACTGTTTATTTTCTTTGACTGTGTTAAGATAGTCATCATACGCTTCAAGACACTGTTTATTTTCTTTGACTTCTTTTTTATTTCTGAATAAAGCATACGAAGGAGTACCTCTTGACCAGACAACACTTGAGACTGATCGACCACCCCAAATCTTTTGTCCAGCATTTAGAATTCGAGAAGGACCAGCTATAATTATTTAAGAGTACTTATTGTTAAATATATACATTTATTACACTCATATCAACCAAAAGATCTTTATATACCTCAAGAATTTTTTAATATAAATTAGGAGAAATTACCTTGACTATGACATTGTCCGTCTACTCGACTGCGCTTGCTTGGAGGTGATTTAACTTGTTCAGCCATAATAAATCGTATGTAAAGTAATAGGTCTTTTCGCGATGAGAGAAAAAATTGAAATGAAATAAATTTAATTTTGACTTGGTACTTATATACAAAAATATATTTAAAAATAAATATATAAAAGTATAATCGTTTTAAAGGATTAAAGTTATAATTATAGTTTGTAGTGATTCGTTTCGTTGTGTAAAAATTCAAGAAATTGGAGATTAAAAAAGGAAACGTTGTGTATAAATTCCATACATTGAGGATTAAAAAAGAAACGTTGTGTGTAAATTCCATACATTGGGGATTAAAAAAAGGTAACGTTGTGTATCAATTTTATACATTGGGGTTTAAAAAAGGAAACGTTGTGTGTAAATTTCATACATTGGGGATTAAAAAAAGGTAACGTTGTGTATAAATTCCATACATTAGGGATTAAAAAAGGAAACGTTGTGTATAAATTCCACGAATTGGGGATTAAAAAAGGTAACGTTTTCCCAGAAATAGAATACAAAAATAAATAATAGCTTACTTTCACGTCCGCCTATCCCTATAAAAGCAGCAGTCAATCTTCAACATGTATTCATTACAACTTTTGTTTCTCTCTGAACAAGTTACTTGTAAAACTCTCTTCTTATTTACGTAGGGAGTATCCCAATTCATCTAGAAAAGCATCACCTTTGTCTATTATGGGTAAGTCTTTTTTCAGTTGTACAAAAGATACGTTTTACTTTTGTGTCGTGTACTTCTGTTGTTGAAATCAATTTTATTTATTTATTTATTTTTTTTTTATTCTTTTCAGGAGGACGATATGCACCACACAAAATGGCCGCTCGTGTAGAACCTCTACCAACGCCGTCAACAGCAGCATTAACCGCAACCATTCCACGCTCGAAGTGTTTCGATTGTGGCTACCTTTACTTGTACTGTTTAAACGTCGAACCTGGTGTCAAAAAATGTGGATTCATATATTACTGCAGCAGGTGTTTCAAAAAACATCTAAGAATTGAGGATCAAGCAAAAGCCCTGGATATGGATGATGCGAAACAGGCTGAGGAAATCACGGATATAAATAATTGGTTTTGTGTGTTGCAGGATTTTCGTACACTGGATTGTACTTTATGTGGTGATGACGCTGTTGATAAACCAATTAATCGAGTTGAGGTACCTGGACGTGGATCGGCAACAAAGTGTCAACAATACCTTAGATTTGAGGAGATTGTCATATGTCGTGCTTGTTTCATTGCAGGTGCAGTTCTGGAAACTGACAAATTAGTTTAAGTTGTTCAGGAGATTATTAATGATATGTAATATTAAGTTTTATTGTTTATTTACAATTATTGTCTTCATTGAAGTTTCCTTATTGTTTAAAAGAAAATAAATAATCTTAATAGTTAACTGTTTAATATATGTATTACTGGGTGAATGTATGTACTTATTTACTTTTCCATATTTTTACTTTTTCATCATGATACTTCTACATACATTTTTAGAATTTGTACAGCATATCATACTAAATATCTTTACCACCTCAATAATACTTAATCATGCATACTTCTTAACTCGCCACATGTCACAATTCACACGTCATATGTTACTCCACCTACTCTGCCACCATGGATAGCATTATGTGTATGTAAATTTTATATGTTCCTATTGTAACTCTTTTTGATGTTTTTTGGCTTTTTGCTTTCTGTAATTTTTTTAAAATTTTTACCCCACCCACCCTTTGCATACTTTTTCACCCCCCACACGTCACAATTTACACGACGTCATTTACTAATCCACTCCTGCATCATTTCAACATAAAGTACATATTCATGTACATAGCTATTTCCTTATGGGATTTAACATGCAAAATTCCTGATACGCTTGCGTATATACCTACTACCTACTAAAGCTGGGACAATTTTAAAAATTGCACTATTTAAAAATAACTTCATTTATGGAGTTTTCCTCACCATCAATAAGCCATATACGAATGTACGTAGCAAGCAGTTAAAAATAGGTTGAAAAAATGTTAAAGTGGCAAATGGGGGTTCCTCAAACTATGATATTTGCCAGACGTCATTATGGACGATTTCTAAAAATCTATAGGCTATATAGATATGTTTGTGGCATGTAGTTAGAATAGGTTATTACAAATTTTAAAGTTGGCAATGCGAGTACCTAAAACTATGATATTTGATGGACGTCATTATCGACGATCCCTGAATATTTTTAAACTATATGGATATCGCGACATGTAGATACAATAGTATGGAAAAAATTCCCAAGTTGGCAATGGGGTACCTAAAACTATGATATTTGTGGGACGTCATTTTGGACGATCCCTGAATACATATAAACTATATATATAGTTATATTTGTGACATGTAGTTACAATAGTTTGGAAAAAATGTAAAAGTTGGTAAAAAACTATGATATTCGTGGGACGTCATTATGGACAATCCCTGAACACCTATAAACTATATATATAGTTATATTCGTGACATGTAGTTACAATAGTTTTGAAATAATTTAAAAGTTAGCAATGGGGGTACTTAAAACTATAATGTTTGTGGGACGTCATTATAGAAGATCCACTGTAGAATAGACTACATATGTAGTTATATTTGTGAAATGTAGTTACAATATATTTGAAATAATTTAAAAGTTAGCAATGGGGGTACCTAAAACTATAATGTTTGTGGGACGTCATTATAGAAGATCCCCTGTAGATGTAGTCATATTTGTGACATGTAGTCACAATAGTTTTGAAGTAATTTAAAAGTTAGCAATAGGGTACCTAAAACTATAATGTAATGCCGATAAGCTGGGCCTGTGCTCGAACTCTGGAGCCCTGAGTGTGGAGATTTTCCAATTTACCTTTCCGACACTGCAGTCCAGACCTACGACCACTATACCAGGCTGCCCTGTGAACGTACATATGTAAGTCGTACGTCTACTTGTATTGAAAATTAGTGAAAAGTTTCCATGTGTATTTTCAATGGTGAAACTTGACAAGCTCTCAGCTCCGTATGTACCTTTCATGTATTTTTAGCCCTAGAGTTTATTCTTGGTCGATTTAACTGGTAATTGCGAACAAACTATAAATTGAATAATAACCAAAAACTATACAGCACTTCTCCCTCGCTTTTTGGGCGATTAAAAAAGGTTTCAATTTAAAATCTTTAAAAATGCTACCTGTAGCGTGCGACCAACTGACATTGTGACAGACAGACAGACAGGGAGACACCAGGCCAATAGATGCTTGCTCAGCATCTAAAAACCTACCTGCTGTATGTATCTTTAGGGTTCTGAGTACAATTATTGTAACAGCACCAAGGCAGCGCAGGCCATTGCTGACCCATTGCTGTCCCTATTTAAGACTAAACCTAATAATTAATTTAGCCCCTGTCGAATCGACCTGTAGCAATAATGTATCGTAACAGTCTCTTCCAGGGGCTTCAGTGATTATTTCATGCGAATCTATGCTGGGACCGAAGAACCAGGTCAAACATTGCATGCGATGATACATATAAATGCGACACCTTACTAGATAGTGTAGTACCGTCTCGTTTTCCTCGCCACTTTCTAGGGACAGTGAGGAATTGACAACGCCCATACAGTGAAGGTGCTTTTGTAGCGGGCAGTGTTCTGAGTATATGTATGTCAGTAACTGCATTGCCCGCCTCGATAGTGACACAAGCGAGTTAGAGCCCGTTATGTATATTGGCTTTACAGAAAAGAGTTTTGCAAGTTTGCAGTCTTTCCTTTCATCCCACCTGCGCAGATGCATCGTACGCTGCCACTTACGAATTTCGTTGTGCTGAACGCTATTTAATATGGGAAGTATTGGTTCAGGTCCAATTAGGACCCTGGTACCTCCTTCCAACTCCATGTGCGCACTACGAGCTAGCTGATCGGCAATATCGTTGCCCTCAAAGCCCATGTGAGCAGGTATCCAAATGAGTTTGACCTCATTCATGGTCGCCAGCTCCGTCAAGTCATCACAACAGTCCTTGAGGGGCTTTGAGTCTGTACTTAGTTTAGTCAGGGATCTCAAGGCGCTCTGACTGTCGCTAAAGGTAGTGATGGACTTATTGATATAGCCCTGTGCTATGTATGACGTGGCTGCTAGTGATAATGCTACCTCTTCAGATTGGTAGACAGTGGCGTATATGCCTAATGATTGGAAGATTTCACAGATCACACTTACGTTCTCTGTGTCTGCCCGATCTTTTATATGGCAGTCACATCCCAAGCTGTCTCCATCCTTGGAGCCATCAGTGAAGCAAACAATGCATGTGACTTGCGCTGAAAGATCATGCTTCCAGTGTGATTTGTTTTGTATCTGCACCGTTAAGGTACTGCCTAATTCATGTATGACATCATTATAAGAGGGCATTTGAAGTACTGGTATATGTTTAGCCCAGCTATTACTTAACCCAACGTGATTTTTGCTGTGACTTAGTGTGTCGTTCCGCCGATGGCTTTGATCAATGAGCCTTTGCGTGGTCTTTAAGACCTAACCCATGAGATGTATATCCATTAGCAGCAAGTAGTAAGGCATTACCTACCTGTTAAGTAAACTAATTAAAAGCAATATTTTGTATTTTAAGCCCTTGAACGTGATTTTATGCAATACTGATAAAAACAACAGAACATAAATTATTGTGTTAAAACTTGCACTTGATTTGCTTACCTTGTTTTTCTCCATTTATTATGTATAAAAATTGTTTTTTTAAACTCTTTGTTAAATGCTTTAGCCTGACTAATTTTACAATATTTTCTAGACTAACAATTATCTTTTAGATTTATTTATATTTTTGTAAACCTTCCTAATTTCTTTTGTTTTTGCTAATTGAATAAATAGAATTGTTTAGATAAAATAACTATTATTTTTATTGCTTAAATTAATATTTGCTTTTTAAATTATTAACAGCTAAAACATTATTGCTGGTGTTCTGTGTTAGTTATTTTTAGAAACAAACTATGAAAAAATGATTGTATAACATTGTACTGCTGTATACTCAAGCGTTTTTTCCTGTGGGTTTTTCTTTCAAAAACGTTCTTTTTAAATTCGTATCAAAAAATATTATTTTCTAGTGATACAATGGCATTACGAAAATAATCTTGTGTCTGTTCTTAATAGGTATTGTGTATCAAACAGTAACGCTTTAAATTAATTAATTGCATTAAAATGTTACTACAGTTTACAATTTGTTTTTCCTGTATTCTAAAAAAATGTGTTAATTATTCAAAACAAAGTGCTAGCTTATGTAAGTTTAAATTAGGTACTGGAGGAACAATGTTTAAAGTTTAAAGTTCAGAGAATTATTTTCAGAAAGAAAACGTTAAGAAAGAGAATGTTTAAAGAATAAATGCCTGAGAGGACGATATGCACTATACAAGTGCAGGTATGTCAAAACTGCTGCTGTTGCGACGTCTGCGTTTAGGTTATGTTGCCTAATTAAATATTAAATAATTATTTAATATTGCGTACGTTTAAGCAGAAAAAACAATTTGTGTCAATTCATGGTAATAATTGTAAGCGTAGCTCATAAGTAAAACTATATGTTATTTATAATTCATCGTTAATACTTTGTGATAATCATTGTGTAGGCTTCAATCAAAAAATTTTAGCTGCTTTCACCCCTTAAGAGATAACCTGTAATTGAAAGGAATACAATCCAATATTAAAACTTCAAAATTAACCTGCAGTGTTTTTTTTGTTGTAAAAAGGAACGTTAACCATTGTAGGAATTTATAAAAATAACTAATTATTATTAAAGATTGTATTAAATATTTATATCTGCCTATGATAATTAAATGAACACCTAACTTAAATATACCTTTTAATTTTTAACTTTGATTGCAGGCCTTATTTCTTAGACGGTTTATTAAAACCTATAGTTTTGTGATTTTTAAAATATTTTTTAGGTAGTTTTTGCAAATTTAGAACAAAAGTTTGTATTCGTTTTTAGAAAAAAGTTGTTAAAAACTCAGAAGTCAGTATTTTTATTTGTCAAAAAATTGTTTTTACGAATATAAACTTCAAATTAAATTTAAGTTTAATATTGTAAAGCTAGAAACACCTTTCTGCTTTTGCAAATCAATTAAAAATTGAATTTATTAAAACATTTTGTGTAACTCAACGCGTTTAAACATTTTTTAAACTTGCAGTGGAAATATTTGAGGTAAAAAAACAATACACATACCAAATTTATTCAAATTAGTTTAACAATGTAGCCTACTTGCAAAATTTAGGACTAAAAGATATATTTGATCATAGGTTCCATGTATTTATTATTAGCAAACTTATATTATTATAAAATTTAGTTACCAAATAAAAAGACCTATTCTACAATAAGATTGAAACTTGACTACTTTTTTTAGAAAACATAGATTGGGTGATTTAGGTAGTTTTGCTTACCATTTCTTTGTTCGTTGCTAATCACGTGTTTACAAATTTTTTAATTTTTTCCTAATTAATATGCTGTTCGTAGTTATTTGTTGAAAATGGCTTGTTGCGGCCCCATAGGTTTTATTTCTATTTTGTTATTATACAAATTTTACTACGAAACTACAAGCAGTGCAAACTATTAATTTAACGATATAGCCGTTTTAGTTAAACAATTTAAAATTAATATGAAAATAGTTCTAACTACCATTGATAAGTTCTCCGAATTTTACGTATCCCTTTATATAACAATATTTAAATTATTGCTGGTAAAGTGCCGGAAACACATGTAAGTATTAAAATTGAACTAAAACAGTAAATTATATTTAAGTTTTTTTAACTTTTGGCACTCAGCGACTGATTTAAGTGATAGATCATGTGACGCTAGTGTCACACTTGACTTGGCTGCTATTGGTTTTGATCCTGCCTGGCGTCAGTCCTTTCGTAAAATCAATTTAAAATTAAATTCAAAAAAACATTATGTGAAACTCAATGCGTTTAAACATTTTTTAAACTTGCAGTGAAAATATTTAAGGTAAAAAAACAATACACATACCAAATCTATTTACATTAGTTCAACAATGTAGCCTACTCGCAGAATTTAAGACTTAAAGATATATTTGATCATAGGTTTCATGTATTTATCATAAGCAAATTTATATTATTATAAAATTTAGTTACCAAATAAAAAGACCTATTCTACAATAAGATTGAAACTTCATTAATGTTTTCAGAAAACAAAGATTGGATAATTTAGGTAGTTTCGCGTATCCCAAGTGTGACCATTTACTTGTTCGTTGCTAATCACGTGTTTACAAATTTTTTAATTTTTTCTTAATTAACATGCTATTTGTAGTTATTTGTTGAAAATGGCTTGTTGCAGCCCTATCAGTTTTAATTGTATTTTGTTATTATACAAATTTCACTCTCAAACTACAAGCAGTGCAAACAATTAATTCAACAATATAGCCGTTTTAGTTAAACAATTTAAAATAATATAAAAATAGTTCTATTACCGATTAATTCTCCTGATTTAACGTATCCCTTTATATAACAATAATTAAATTATTGCTGGTAAAGTGCCGCAAACACATGTTAGTGTTAAAATTAAACTGAAACATTGAATTATATTTAATTTTCTTTAATTTTTGGCACCTAGCGACTGATCTCAGTGATAGATCATGTGACGCTAGTGTCACACTTGACTTGGCTGCTATTGGTTTTGATCCTGCCTGGCGTCAGTCCTTTCGTAAAATCAATTTAAAATTAAATTCAAAAAAACATTATGTGAAACTCAATGCGTTTAAACATTTTTTAAACTTGCAGTGAAAATATTTAAGGTAAAAAAACAATACACATACCAAATCTATTTACATTAGTTCAACAATGTAGCCTACTCGCAGAATTTAAGACTTAAAGATATATTTGATCATAGGTTTCATGTATTTATCGTACGCAAACCTATATTATTTGTAAAATTCAGTTACGAAATAAAAAGACCTATTCTACAATAAGATTGAAACTTGACTACTTTTTTAGGAAAACATAGATTGGGTGATTTAGGTTGTTTTGCGTATCATAAGTTGGACCATTTCCTTGTTCGTTGCTAATCACGTGTTTACAAATTTTTTGATTTTTTTTTAATTAACATGCTACTTGTAGTTATTTGTTGAAAATGGCATGTTGCGGCCCTATAAGTTTTAATTCTATTTTGTTATTATACAAATTTTACTCTGAAACTACAAGCAGTGCAAACAATTAATTTAACGATATAGCCGTTTTAGGTGAACAATTTAAAATTATTATGAAAATAGTTGTAACTACCATCGATTAGTTTTCCGAATTTAAAGTATCCCTTTATATAACAATATCTAAATTATTAATGCATAAAGAACTACAAGCATTAGTGCCAATTTCTTGTAATTTATTAGTTAAATAAACTATATCTGCTTTTAAATAATTACATAGTTTTACAGGTGGTCCATGACCAAAAGAATCAAAATACTAGTGTTTTTTGTTGTTTTTATACCATAAAGTCCAATGAGTTCCAAAGTTATTATTGCTATTAAGATTTAATATTCCAATTTCTATATTGTTTGACTGTAGGGGTAAACTATCTCTCATAAATACACCAGCAAAGCTTATAGGACCCTTTGGGTCGCCTCTAAAAACATAGATTTTATTACATATTTGTTTGGAATATTCACCTATTTCAATATTTGTTAATGCTTTTATGGATAAGGTTTTAAAAAAAACCAGCGCCCGTTTTCTTTTCCATTTAAACATTGTCTCTTTGTTTCAGCTAAATTTTTATCTTGTGACTTTTTATTATTAACTGCATTAACGACTTGGCTTAAACCTCCTGCAGCAGCGCCTACACCCCCTATAATAGCAGCTGCTTTAGTAATCAACGGAATTAGGGCTAAAACAGGTAATGTACCTCTTTATTTAATATGTTTTAATAAGTCTGTAATAATCCTTATACATTGTAAAGTTGATAATTTTAAATTGAAATTATTCCCTTTTACACCATTTAATTGTTTGATTTGAGTTTGTGTTGAATTTATTGGATACCCATCATCCTTATTGAATTAAGCTTTGTTTAGATGTAATGTTACACCTTTTTTATTTGTAAAGGCATTTCCAATAGCTGTATATTGACTTTCTGTGAAGGATATATTAATTATTTATATAAAAGAAAAAAATTTAATAATTTTACAAAGTATTCCACAAAGTACTAATAAGTACTCACATATTCAACTTGCATTTTTCTACCACCTGTTGTAGTCATAGAAAGTACTTGTTCTCTAAATATAATAACATTAGCAGTTGTATTTGCTGGTACATTTTCACTAAATTCGAATTGAATTCTAATACTTAATGTATTACCTCTGATACGATCTTCTTGAAACGTTGTATCAAAACAATACAAAGAATAAGCTGTTTGAAATCCATATGGTGCAATTTCTGGTTCTAAATTTGTAAATAGTTCTCTAAATCTTGAATATAAATTAAAGTTTTTTATACAAGCTAGACTATTACCACTATGTAATTTAATGCCAGGATAATTTACATTATTTAAAGATATAGAAGCATCATGAACATTACAATAATCAAATACTGAAATATTTGATTTTTGACTATTTAAACAATTAGTTTAAAATCCAACAACAAAACCTAGAATCTTTTCAGTTCCTAAGATAGTAGTTGAATTACGATATAAAGTCATTGCTGGTAAAACTGGAAATTCTAGTTGTTTCATCATTAATTTATACAGAATCTTTTGTTGAGTTGTAAGATATTCAGATATTTCACTTGACATTTCTGAATTTAGTTCAATATAAGGCATTCTCCATTTTAGAGAGGTATTATTGATTAACCCATCAACTACATTATCTACACCACTAGTTTGGGCACTAGATTTAAATATAGCATTATCATTAAGTACTTTAACAAAATCAACAGAAACTCTCACTCCTGATACTATTTTACCTCTAAATCCAAAGATATGTGAGAATAAAATTATAAAACGACCTTTACCTTTATCTTCTGCATTTGAATTGAATTTAAATAATAAATCATGTCTATTTGCAAATCCTAGGTTTTTATCAGTTGTTGCAGATTATTCATTATCGTCTAAAGACCAGCATTGACTATGTCCTCTATTTAAACTAAAACCATCATTATATTTTAATAATCCTTGAATTAAACTTACATGTCCTAGTCTGTTATACTGTTCAACAGTTGTATCGTCAAATGTTAATATCACATTACTAAATAGAAACATGGGTCCATTATTAACTAATGTAATTAACTCTGTACCTGTATATCTTGTACCATTTGATTTTTTTATCAAATCAACCTCAATAATAAAGAAACTATTCTCTAATAGGAAAAAGTTATCTACATTATCAATGCTAATTGTGGTTGCTACTGATTCATTTAAATGTGATGTTTCTTGTTGTAAATAATCTTTAAATTTACAAAATTTTATTGCATCACTAGTAGTTATTGGATGTTGAAGATGCAAGTATTTTTTAACCACTTTTTGTGCATTCATTTATTAAAAGAAAAATTTGTAATTGATTTTTATATTTAGAATAGTATTCATTTAATCGCTCTATTACGGTTTTCCAAGGCGGCCCGAAGGGCTTAAAAGGTGAATCTCTAAAAAGTTAAGCTTGTATATTTAAAGCATCTGAACAGGCTTTATACTCTGTTTTGTTATTATTTTCATCAACATCTTGTCTTATTGATGTTTTACAATATTTGATATATTCAGTATTTGTATTCATTTATTAATATTTTAAAGATAAAGTAATTGTTATTTCTTTACCTCTAAAATTAATTGGATTTAGCTTTTCATCAGTCAACCATACCTTGATTTCATTGATATATTCTTGATCTACATTATAATATACTGGTTGTGTAGCTTCTTCTATAATTTTATAACCTGGTGGTACTTTTGGTGTAAATGAGTAAATACACCTAGATGGTCTAGCATTTATAGATCACCCTGTCACTAAATCACAATGTACAAGTACTGAGTACACAGGATTAATATCAACAGTTGTATCTGAAAAATATCTATTAGATGTAAGAAGTTTACGCATTAATCCTAACGTTTTTCCAATTGAATTACTTCGACTAAAATCTACCACATAATCAGCTGAAATTTCAATTACACATTTGGCAAAAAAAGTATCTGGCTTAATTTGTATAACATTATTTAGGAAATTGTCTTTATCTTCTTTTGATATGACATTATTATTAACATCTAAATGCATTTTATTTTGGATTTCATTAGCGATACTTTTAATTTCAAAACTCCCTGTTTCTCAAGTAATATCAATAAAATCATTACCGTCTTTTTTATATCTGAAATTGTTATTTCTTTTATCTATATTAGGTATTAAATAGTAAGCAGATATCTTTTTTAAGGCTATTTGGGCTCTATTTATGATAGGAATTGGTATCTCATAATAAACTGTAATATTGTTTTTTTTGTATGCAACAATATATCTGTTTCTTGTTTATTATTGAATATTTTGCTCTCATTATTAAATATTTTGATTTCTTGTAGAATATTGTTTAAGACTTTTATAATATTTTCGTTATTCATTTACTATGTAATTTATTTATAAGTATAGAATATATATTTGTAAAAGCTTTATCTGAGAAATGTGATTTAAATTTATCTAGTATTTCAGTAGCTATTTCTATATCACTTTTATCAGTATTTGTATGTTCTGATTGTATATTAGCTAGTGTGGTTTCTAACTTTGATGCAAGAGTATCTGGATTATCTATAATAAAACGTACATTCCTGAGGCCTTGCCCTATTGCTGTTTTAAAACTTGCTGTGGAACTTGCGTCATCCAATGTTTTATCGCTTTAGGACCTTTGTTTACTAATTACTTCTTGTTTTTTTGAATTAGAAGAAATAATACCCCATTTTTCATTTTTAAACTTCTTAATTTACCCTCAGGTGTATAACAAGCTTTAGTTTTAACCATAAGCTACGCATATAAATCAGCATCATACATATCATATTTTGTTTTATCAGGATGCATTCTAGTTAATAATTCCCATACACCAATTGACAGTTTATGTTTCTTAACTAATATATGTATAAAATAATCACCTTAATCCTGTATTTTTTCAGTTCCAATATAATAACTATCGGTGTACCTATTACTTGAAGTTTAATAGATAAAGCATCGTTAGATAAGTTACTTAAATATTTAAAAGATATAGGACCCCTTTATATTTTTGAAAAATAAGTTCTGGTAGGTTTTCAATTGCTTATTGTACCTCTCTTTCTTCTTGTACAGATTGATTTGCAAAAGCTAGATTTTCTAACAATTGATCATTACCAGCTTTAAATTCTTTTAATTTAGTGTATTGATAATGTGCAATATTTTTTAAATGTACATGTTTAGAATTGACATCTTTTTAAAAAAGAGCTAATTTCTTTAAAGCTGCTGTTGCTTTGTTTTCGACTGTATCAGTTATATTTTGTGTTGCTCTTATAATTAGTGCATATTTTTTCTCTTGTTCTAGTGCAAAAGCATCATCTCCGGTTTTCTAAATACTAAATTGTTTTCTTAATTTTCTTTTATTTTTATTTTCTTTTTTCATTAGTCTTATTTGACGTTTAATTTGTTCTGCTTCACTTATTTATATGTTTATTTTATGAATTATGTTTCCTTTAGGTCTGCTTAGCGACATGTCTTTTAACACGAGACTTTATTATATTTTTGTTTATTTTGGGTTTTTGGTTTCCTGCGTTAGCTTTGCTATATTTAGAGTTTGTTATTTGTTTTGGTGTTAAATCAATCCAACTAATAAAATTATTAGAATATCTTTTCCATATAACTAAAGTCATTATTAACTGACTTTAATAGTCATAATTTAATTATATGCAAGGGCTTAAGTCCTAAACCTAGATATTATTTTGGTTTTATTACACTTTTTGTTACAACTTGTTTTACTTTTTCACTAAATGTAGGATTTTCAATTTCATCTATATCCTTTAGTAATTTTCTATCTGCTTTATGTCTATTATCTTTATCTTTGTAAATATTGTACGATGAATCGTGATGCATTGCTGCCTCATCAATTTGATCTACTGGTTTATCTCCTTTTGCTATTCGTTCTTGAAACTTAGTTCCTGGTCCTAAATAATTACTACCTGAGTAGTGTACTTTTCCTATATATTTACTAATTTTATCAACTATATCACCACCAATTTTTGCAGATTCTTTGGCCTTTATAAATTGACATTTTGTAGTATTACAGTTAGCACATTTTGCTCTCATAATATTTTTTTTATTTATAGTAACAGTATACTTGATTTCATTATTAGGTGTTTTCACCTTGAACTTTAAACAGAATATACTTTCAGGCATTCATTAACATATATTTTTTATGTATATTTGATTTTTTATGTGTTGCAATTTTATCACGTCTTCCTATAAATCTACATTTACATATCACAGGTACGCTTTCTTTTTCTTCAGAACAGACTTTACATTCGGTTCTTAGACCTGTTTTAGTTGCATTATCTTTTCTAAATTCATTTAACTGTTTCTCTACCTTACAAATACTAAATTTTATTTTATTGTTCCATATTTTATATTAAATGAATTATTAAGTAAAAGCTAAGAGCTATACTAAATAATTTAGTTTATCATTTCATAACATCATTATGAACATAGCTGTGTTAAAACCACTGATTATCGTAATAAAATCATTAAAATACATCACTTACGTTAGTTATACTTATAAAATCAAAGTCGTAGTCGTAGTCATAGTCGTGGTCGTAGTTGTGTTCTCAAAATAGACATAGTTAAATCATAAAAAATTGAAAATATTGAAAAAAGTCTTAAAACTATGAAATTCCCTATCAAAATAGCCTTAAATTATTTAAATAGGCTACTTTTTAAAAAATAAAATCGTAGCTCGTAGTCAAAGTTGGATCCAAAACGGGTATGTGGTGTTTTTCTAAATTATTGAAATTATTGAAAAATGTGCTAAAACTGCTGATTTTTCTATCAAAATAGCCTTAAATTATTCAAATAGGCTACTTTTAAAAAATGAGGTCGTGGGTCATAGTTGCACCAGAACCTACAATTCCACACTACTACGAGTACCCTACCAGACCATATCTATGGTATAAATAGCTCCTTAATTCGTATGTCAGGAACTTTTAATTTAAGTCATTTGGACCACCTTGCTGCCTTCGTAACGTAAGGCTAAAACAATAAAGTATAGGCCTGAGAATATTTATACTCGTTATGTATTATTATTTTTAAAAGTAGACTAGAAAGCTATACGAAAATTTGTTGACAAAGTAAATTAAAACACAATAAAAGACATTGCTAATGTTAATCTTAGTAAAAGTGTTTTGATACTCAGGTATTAAATGTAAATCAATTTTTTTCTAAAATCAAATTGTGTATAAAAGGAAAACGTTCCCATTGAATTAAAGACGGTATCAAAGATATACTAAAATATAAAGATAAATTCTGTAAAACACCTGCAAAATCTGAATTGCCTCGTTACTTTAAATTGTATGTAGAGTAATAAGATCTATCGAAATTCAAGATATTTTTTTTTTAAATTATTTTATGGGTCAATTCAATTCTAAGCTTAACTAAAAAAAATACAGAAATTGTAGAATCAAAAAATCTGGCGCTTGGCGCCAGATTTGTCGACTAAAGACATGAAGTAGATGCTGAACTCACAGCGCAATTTTGCTTTTTTCATTTTAAAATGAGTAAAAAACTATTGTGGCAACGCTCAAATAACGACAGCGTCTAAATCACTGTCCAATTAATTCACATGAATTTTAAATTTTAATAAATGTGTAGTCGCACGCAGTTTTATCATTTTTGAGTGACGGAAAGCAGGTGGCAAGAGGTCTTTCGGTTGTACAAATGGTTTAGGTAAGACTGCAGGCAGGCGTACAGTTATAGTTAGTTAGTTAGTTATCTTTTTTGTCAAGAAGGTACACTAATACAATTATTGGTATTAACCTTAGACATTTCATTTCAATATAATTCCAAAATAAAATACAAATCCATATAAAAAGAACCAGGTCGAGAAAGTTTAAATATTGACAATTTCAGTGTGGGCACTAAAAAATTACTTTTTTTCTAAAAAACATAATGTGTCTACGGAGGGCATTAATAAATGTAGAGTAAGGTAGTTCTCTATTATGTAATTCAGAGGGTAACGAATTCCACAATTGTATACCCTTGTACAGCACATTTTTACCATCACACACATTTTTTAATTTTTAATTTTTAATTTTTATGCGTCAAAATCTTGGGCTTGAAGAAAGAGGTGCCAGTGCGAACGCTGCACTTAATTTAAAAACGACGTTATACTGATTATTAACCATGTGGGGCCAAATATTAAAAACCACGCACCAACTTCAGTATAGTTTTTTTGTGAAACCTAAAAACCGAAAACGAAAGTTGACAAAAACGATTTGAATTTGGAATGCTAGTTTGGCAGCAAACATTTTTCTAATTTACGGAGTTAGTATTGCGTAAACGGAGAAACTCACCTTATTTAAATCCCCAGCCAAATGCCAGTTTTTATTCAAATTTTAAATAGTAAAGCTTGTTACATAGAGATAACAATGCTCTTTCTGGAACAGTCTCCGAAATTTTTTTAAAACAACATTTACGCTTCCCACTCATTTTTAAAGTTTTTACGAATTTTATTTATTTTCACTCGTCATTTTAGGCGATAGTGCGTTCAAAAGCATCAAAAGTCTCTTTGCGCCAATTTTTTACCATCGAGTGGGCTACGCTTGTATCATTTCAGGTCATTTTTGTCATGTTTAACAGTAACATTATAATAAAATCCCTTCTTCGTTTTCTTCGGTTTTTTTCGCAACATACGTACACCAGTGCAGTTTTTTTTATTTTACAGGATAGCGGTACCGTTCGGCATGTTGATTATTCCATTTTTAAAGTTGTTATTAAAGTTTTTGCTTCAATATTGCCGATAACAGTAAGAAAATCAGAATTTATTAATTATAAAGTATGTATTGTATGTTATGTACCGAAGTATTAGGTTAAGACACGTTGTAACATTAAAACGTTTTAACTGGCATTAGTATTAAGTTTAGTACTGCGTATCTGTTGACAACGCCACACAATTTACTTTATAATTATTAAATTCTGATTTTCTTACTGTTATCGGCAATTTTAAAGCAAAAACTTTATTTACAACTTTAGAAATAGAATAACCAAGATGATAGCGCTATCTTGTAAAATAAAACAAACTGCACTGGTGTACGTATGTTGCGAAAAAAACCAAAGAAAACGAAGAAGGGAGTTTATTATAATTTTACTGTTAAACATAAAAAAAACTGAAATGATACATGCGTAGCCCACTTGATGGTAAAAAAATTGGCGCAAAGAGACTTTCGATGCTTTCGAACGCACTATTGCCTAAAATGACGAGTGAAAATAAATAAAATTTTTAAAAACTTTGAAAATGCGTGGAAAGCGTAAATGTTGTTTTAAAAAAATTTCGGAGACTGTTCCAGAAAGAGCATTGTTATCTCTATGTAACAAGTTTTACTATTCGAAATTTGAATAAAAATTGGCATCCGGCTGGGGATTTGAATAAGGTGAGTTTCTCCGTTTACGCAATACTAACTCTGTAAATTAGAAAAATGTTTGCTGCCAAACTAGCATTCCAAATTCAAATCGTTTTTGTCAACTTTCGTTTTCGGTTGTTAGGTTTCACAAAAAAAATATACTGAAGTTGTTGCTTGGTTTTTAATATTTAGCCCCACATGGTTAATAATCTGTATAACGTCGTTTATAAATTAAGCGCGCTGCTTGTTACCTGTGGGCTGAATGCCAGTTTTATGGATACGAGTCACACGGGTTTAAGCGCTACGATTACGAGTAGTAAAAATTTGTATAGTACGATTACGAGTCGCACAAGGATACGTATATGCATTAAATGTAGTTACAACAGGTTGAAAAAGATTTTCATGACATGTAGTTACACAAATTTTGAAGGTGGAAATAAGGGTACCCTAAACTGTGATATTTTAGGACAATATTCATAGACGATTACTGAATATTTTCTCTGAATATTTATAACCTACAAAGGTTTGTATGTTTAGGACGTGTAGTTCAAATATGTTGGAAAAATTTTAAAGTTGGAAATAAGGGTATTTTAAAATATGATATTTGAAGAATGGCACTTATAGACGATATCCTAACATCTATTATTTGTATATTTTTGTTCATAAAATGTAGTTAAATTATGTTTAAAAAATTTTAAACTTAGAAATCAGGGTACTTACTTTAATATTCAAAGAACGTCATTTATGGACGATCTCTGAATATCTATCTCCAGTATATTCATGGTAATGACATTTCGTTAAAATATTTTGAAAATAATTTTAACGTTGTAAACGGAATACTTAAAACTATTATATTTCAAGAACGTCATTATAGACAATCCCCGAATAACTTCCATAAATATCTGTAACCTACATAGGTATGTATTTTCATGAAATGTAGTTCAAATAGGCTGGAACAAATTTTTAAATGAAAATGGGGGTTTTTGAAACTATAATATTTGAAGTACGTCATTAGGGACGATCCCTAGTTGATTATCGATACCCTATTCAAAAAGTATCCAGCGTACCAAACTAGAGACTACAGACCATGACTATTGAAAACTGTAGCTGAGATTGATTTGTTCTGTACCACAAAATATACTTGTATTCGCCACGCAGAACTTTAAAATTAAGTATGTACAATTTCTCCATTTGTTTACACGTACTTATCCGTTTGTAAAAAGCTTACTTTCCTGATTTTTGACATGGGTGCATTTAACTAATAATTGTGAAGAAATGGTCAGTCCGATTACAGTTAAAAACAAAACAAACCTGTTTGGTCGCATTTGTGATTTTTTTACAGTAGTTTTGAAACCATAAAGTCAACGGTTTGACCAGTAGCGTGGGACTAACAGACGGACAGACGGACTTGACCATTTTATTGGATGCTTAAGCTCAGCATCTAAAAAATAATCGTAAAACTAAGCTATGTAGTAATATTAAGTACTTAAATGTTTAATAGAAAGATCGCTGATGATATTACAGAAATTTGTAAAATCTTTTCCATAAGCTTCACAATACCTGAAGAAAATCAGACAAACAATATTACTGAGTTCATTAAAACAGTAAATATTGCAAATTCAGACCTAAAAATTGAACCTATAAGTATTAGGTATGGTGTAATTTAGTTAAACCTAACACCTCTTAACGATCATAAAATTCCTTTAAATTTCCTAGAAAAGGCCTTTGCTGGTCCAGTAAATCCTATAACTAGTCTCTTTAATCAATTTCTCGAATATAAGGAAATTACAAATAAATTTAAATGTGCTGCAATTACTCACCTGTACAAAGGCAAAAGTAGTACAAATGATCCGCTAAAATAAATACTTCACGTAAAATTTCATATTGACCCTAAATTAATTTTAATCCTAGCTAATTACTTTACTGATAGAGATTATGTTATAAAAATTGACTCATAAATCTCTAAAAATGTAATTTAAATTTTTGTCTTCCCAAGGGTCGGTTTTAGGACCCTAATTTTTCACGTGCTATTATAGTTTTCGTAAAGCGCTTGAAGATACTGAATTTTTTTTGTTACGTTAAGAACAACATTAAGAAGACCAATTGATATTTCGAAAAGCATGTGACGTAAATCTAGAAGATATCTGAAAACTTGAATGTAAGGATAATCTTATCAATAGAGTGAATACCTTTAAATACCTTACTTGGGAACCTAACTTACTTGAAACTACGGAATGAAGCGAAACTACCCGAAACGTATACTACCCATATGAGTGGCCTTTGCTTGTATAGTCGTTCGACTGCAAAATTCGTTGTTCAACCGCTATCGCGCGCGCAATTTCAAAAATATCGATTTTTTCGAATTTCAAAGCGCTCTAGCTCCCACAATTTTTGTCCAATTTTCATAAAATTTGAGATACATCTTTATACACTTATCTAAAACAAAATTTCAGGATTTTTGAAAATTCTAAAATTTTAATTTTTTTTGAAAAAATTAGTCGTAACTGTGGGCCTCAGAAATGAACATTTTTTAAAATTTTTCGAAAAAAATTAAAATTTTCGAATTTTCAGAAATCCTGAAATCATGTTTTAGATAAGTGTATAAAGATGTTGTATTTCAAATTTTATGAAAATTGGACGAAAATTATGGGAGCTAGAGCGCTTTGAAATTCCAAAAAATCGATATTTTTGAAATTGCGCGCGCGATTGCGGCCGAACAACGAATTTTGCAGTCGAACGACTATACAAGCAGAGGCCACTCATATGGGTAGTATACGTTCCGGGTAGTTTCGCTTCATTACGTAGTTTCAAGTAAGGTAGGTTCCCTTGTTAGTGTTACTTTAGATGAAACACTAATCTTCTCTTACTACTATGAAAGTGTACTAAAAAGTGTTTCTTTAGCTAGGCTTTGTGTTATGACACTTAGTAAATATATAAATGTTAATATTTTTAAAATTTTAAATATTTGTTTTATGTCAATTATAGATCATGCTATTATAATTTAGAATTCTATCAGTAAAAGATTAAAAAATTACAAAAAACAATAGACACCATGCTTGAGTCCTTTTTTTTTCCTAGTTTGTATAAGTACAAATATGGTAGTGATAATAGCCTACAGCCGTCCAGAGAGTTGAAAAAATAGACTTTAAAACTCTGTATGAAAAATGCAATCTTTTTACTACTGTAGAACGCAATTAATACTACATTAAGGTATTTGTGTTTACAAACTTAAAATTAAAACATGTACAGAGATAAAATATGATAACTTATACTGTCGTAATAAGTTAACAATTTTAATTAATAGACAAGCCAACAAAACTTTCTTTTTTTAAAGAAATATTATTTTTTGTAACCTTAAAAGATGTAACTAATGTAGTTATACAATTGCCTGCAATTTAGCTAATGTAGGTATACAAGTAACTTGTAGTCTTAACATTTTCAAAACCTGATGTCCAATATGTATTTGTATTCATTCATTTCACTGTATATTTCACCTATGCTTCAATAAAAGTACAAAGAGTATACAATTACAGGTTTTAAATGTTTTCACTTGTTTACATGTGACTTATATTTAGTAATCGATAATATCTTATACTTATATATATAAAACCTTCATTTTTGTATCGATTTCCTAGTTAATATTTTGATACGACTAAAGTCATTAATCATTTAGTGTTCGTAGTGTTGAGTGTAAGACATGGTCGTGGATTTGTTGGCATCTTCATCTGCATTCCATAATTTTTTTTGTAACACCCATGATTAACAGTTTAATTTTTTACCACAGAGCTAACTAGATTGTTTTTGATCCAGTTGTATCTTTTTAACCAAAGGTAGATTACATTATTTATAGTTAAACTTTATGTGTTGATTTTGGGAATAATGTTTTTCGATCAGACAGGTGAATCTAATGATCAGACACAGACATCTAACCGTCAGACAGAATGCATTTATTTTGCAGACAAACTTTTACGATTTGCAGACACATTTCAGCGACAACGTATAAAAACAATTTATTTTTCAGACAATTAATGTCGCGATTTAATTTATTGACTGTCTAATGTTATAACTAATCAAGCAGTGTCGCAGGTTGTCGCCGAGTACAGTAAGTGTTGGGGGAATTCGGGAAAATTTGAATGACTAGCGGAAACCGTAAATTGAGATCAAATTCTAATAGATAAGTTAGTTTAAAATCCTATGGTAGTATATAGTAGTATAGCATAAAGACATAGTTTAAGCCATAGAGAGAAGTAGGTATTTATAATTTATATGTAGTATAGTTAAAAGCTATGAGCAGTATTACTAATTCATATTTTGTGTACTATCAGGGGTTTCCATAAATGATTTTATTAGTTAAGTATTGGAGAATAGCTATGTATTGATATCTTAACTTTCTAAATGAATTTGTGTGACGTCGTTTGTTAATTGCCCCGAAGTTGTCAAAATGTCATTTAGAGTTTTGACTTGATGTAGAATTTTCTATATAATTTAGTCAAAAATTCCATATGCTTGTCATAACACTGTGTTAAATGAAATATGGAATTTGTTCAAATTGTCCAGTGCGGTCCAGAGGTTTGGACTCCCGTCTTGGCAATTCTACCATAGTCCTGAAAACGTCGAATACCTTCGCGGGGATTCGATGACTGTTTCGAAGCTTCGATTTTTGTCCATTCCCGGTCTTTGCTGTCATATAAAAAGGCCAAGCCAAGGACTGCAGTATCAGTCTCTGAACAGCCACTTGAGAGAGCGGTAAAACTCAGAACCAGAGGTTAATTTTCACATACATAGTACTAGTAGTGAGAAGTCAGTATCAGTCATTACTATTCTCATAGTACGTATAGCGTATAGTATTGTGAAGTAATTGTCATACATTTTTGTATTTAAGTGTTAAATTTAAATAGTACGGACAAAGTGGCGCTAGTGTCGGAAGTTGTGTCTCCATTCACTAGACAGTGTCACTTAATGGATTGTACCGATACATTTATTTAACATACACTTCTGTCTAAAGTGTGCAATATACTAGAAGTTGAGTTCCTGACTACGGCAGGTCTTTATGTCATTTATATTTTATAATTGTGTTTATAGTTTACACTTAGGACAACAGTGTACTACTATTAAATTTAATTGTGATTTATTTTACACTTTGACGTAGGTGTTTTGTCTATAGTGAATACATATTGACAGTATGTGTTTATTATTTTGTGACTTGTACATAGTGAAGTCATAGTCTGACTTACTACGTGACCTTTACCCTGTGCTTATATTTTTGTGAAATGAATTGAAAAGCATAATAAACACAGTATCAAGTTATTTACACTGTAGTGACTGGGAATTGTGTGCAGTGTATTTTATTTGTCATTTGTCATCCAAGACACGGATTTGGTTTTAGTCAACAACCATATATTTGAGCTATCAAAGTGTTGCCGCCGCAACACAGGTAGTAATTGATAAAATAAATCAATGAAATATACTCAATTATAGTAATAAATCAACGAAGTAAACACAAATTTTACAACAAATCAATACAGTAAAAAAAAGTTGAAATGTAATTTAAATGTGAATGAAATTGAAATGTAGTCTTCCCGTGTTTAGCACAGTATAACGTTATTTTTGCAGCTACTACAGTATTTTCCAAATACCCAAGCTTTCAGTCTTTTCCAACCATTTTCAAGGATTTCAGTTTACTCCCAAATTTTTCTTTTAAAACGCAGCCTAATGCTTCTTAAAAAGCATTTACATTTTGTGTTTTATTCGGTGGCTCTTGCTCTCCAATAATTTCTTCCAATTCTTCTGTCTCTGTTATGTTTAGAGTTTTTACAAAAACAACACCTTTGCTCATAATGCAAGGTTCAGACATCCACAGTCCTTTTTAAGTAAGAAACTAGTAAGGCCAAGATTTACAACACGAATGACAAATACTGTGAGCACAACAAAAGGTAGGTAAAACTAAGCTCATCGTAGTCTGACGTCATCCAAGTTTATTATTACTTTTTCCTTTCGACAATATTTACCTAAGGGCTTAATCAGTTGAGTGTTTTTGTTTGGCTGCTTAGAGAATGCAAAGTTTCTGAATAATTGTCTGCAGGAAAAATTGTTAAAATTTACTGTTAAAATATAGAAATTACATCCAACATGTAATTTTTTTTTGTAATATATTTGACATTATTAAGTAGGCGTCATCATTAGACATTTTACATGTATTGCGTAAATCCCGTCCACGTTAAGGAGGGATTCAGCACATTGCAAATTCTTTACATAGTATATTTAATAATCGTATTATCTGTAATATTGGATTAATCTTGTTGAAATGCAGAACGCATCATCTTTATTGTTAATGTTAAATTGTTATATCTCCTTTAACATAGGAGAGAATATTTGGAAATTATTACTGAATTTAAGTTGTCAAGTTTGAGAAGCCTTTCCATATGAAAGCATTGTATGTTATTATTGCTGACGAGAGCGATTCTTCATCCTCTCGTCACCCTGTCAAAGCCTATTACTTTTTATGACTTTATTAGTGGTCAAATGGCCATGTATATTTCACAATACAGGATGGTTGAGCCATATTCATTTCCTCTCAACCATCTCATCAGCAGGACTCATGTCCGTACTATTCTATGTGCACAGTATGTATCATTGGTAAAATACATACACATTTATTGGTATACCTAAAATCATAACAATACTCGTTTATACGAGTTTTCCTCAACGCAAAAGACTGAACAATAAACTAATTGAAAACTGGAGCTAGAGCGAGTAGCATCTTATTTATTTTCTATTCTTCTGGAATATTTTATATTCATTTTCAATTCACCTGCACATAATTAAGTATGAAGATCATAGTCTGATTCCATTCCTTTAGATTTTCATATTACAATTTATTATTTACAAAATTTTGTTCGCATATGAAATGAAATTTTTCTGCAAATTCAGTAGATTTTTTGTCTGCAAAACAATTTTTTCTCGCTGAGGCGTTAAATTATCACCCTTGATTTTAGTTCAACCTAATTAATTATAAAATACTTTAACGAATCCCTCATTTTACAAATCAAACTAGCAAAGATTAGAAGTCATACAGCAAAATTAAACGTTGACTAAAGTAATTACTCAGTCGATCGTTGAATATTGGACTTATCATGTGTAGCAAATAATATAACATTAGAATTATAGTCAGCTGATTACTACGGTTTCAAGTGCCTGTAATGAGTTTTGACTTTCGTACTTTGATAATTTAAGTAGGTACTTACTTTAACAACTTACTGAATTACAAAAATAAGGTACTCAGGCACCTTACTATATAGTGAGTAATAGGAAGATACTAACATTACAACTACTACCCATTAGTCAACATCAATTTAGGAAGCAAGTTCAAACAATTGAAAGCAAAACACAGTCTGCATCGTACTATTATAAATTGTATTTTTCTATACGATAATAATGATTAATAATGATAATATAATGCACTATTTCAACTCACTTCTCATTTTATGAAATATGAGTTGGAAGACTGATTAAAGACTTTTTTCATGTCAAAATGTTATTGCTGTAAAATGTTACTAAATATGAAATAATAAAAATAAGGTACTCCAGTAATAAATAGTACTAGCCATTAGTCAAAATTAACCACATGAAACTAATTAAAGTATGTCATTTAGCTGATCGAAGAATCGTCAACTACAAGGGTGATACGACGGGTGAAGTTTACATTTTGGGATATTTAAAAATCTTACATGAGGATTAAATCAGTCAAAAATGAAGGATGATAAACTAGTTGTAGTTAAACTAATTATATCTGCTGTTGTTGTTCACAAATGTTTGTTTGTTCACAAATTAGTTACAAGTTGATAAAGCGATATGAAATCACTTGAATATAGTACAATAAACGTACTTCACCACTCTAGCCGATAGTCAGAATAGGAATTAACAATACAAGTGTATGTCTAAATAGAGTAAATAAATGTAAAGCCTGCATATCCGATGTATTTGACTCTATTGAACATTTTCTATTTGAATGTTCTAGGTTTTACATCAACCGAATTAAGTATCTTTCTGAATTTAATAATAATGTAAGATCCGCAAAACTCAAACTTAATAGAATGTTAAAGTTGTATGATTCAACAATACTTAATAATCTTTTCTACTATTTGCAATCTAACCTAGACTTGAAAATTGAATGTTGCCATCAAGATGGGTGAAAAAATATAGATAATTTTATAAGTTATTCAAAAGTAATATAAATTATTTTGTAAATTCGATTTGTGTATGGGAAATTGACCAAAACGCAATAAATTATTACTACTACTACTACTTCATAACTCAATGTTTGAAATAATTTTATATTTTTGACACAAATAACACATAATTTTGTAATTTTGACCCTCACCCTATCAATGACATCAAATATGGACGATCTTTAAGTACCTACAATATTTTATAGCTTTATTAGCGAAGTAAAGTATAGGGTATTGTTGCGGATTGAAAATAATTTAACAACATTAAAATATAACAAAAAAATGAAAACACTTTATTAAACCGCTTGTAAAACGAATTCCAAAATATAAACGCGCCACCTAGGCTCAAACTCTGGCCGTCTGCTGATGTGCCCAAGCGTAGACCACTATGGTAGTTAGTAGGGTTTAGGGTGAGGAGAATGGTTAACTGTGTAGAACTAGCACGTCGTATGTACTTCAGTGCATTAAAGTGGTGAAGGAAGAATGAGCGCATTGGAGTGGCGAGGACGTTCGTTACGACTTGGCTCAAAAGGAATTGCTATATTGTCTTTTAGTCAAAGGATCAATGCAGCGCCCAATAAAACATGGATTTATTACGTTGTAACTGGCATAAAATCCAAAGACAACATTTTTTAGAATAAATTCGATAAGCATAATGGATAAACTTATAAAAGCCATGCCGTTGAGCATGCTTAAATTCATGGTGATCTTGCTAATACAATGTATGTTAATAGTATCGTACTTTCAGGCCAAAGCCTATTGCACACTACAAACAATTTACTGTACAGCTTACTCTTCAGAGATACACCATACAGACTAGTGTAAGCATATTATTTGAGTTTGCTGACTTGTAAATTATACTAAACTTACTTGGGAAGTTATACCTATTATTTTCAGACTATCTTATTTGCCGCGCGGTATGTGACGCGATATTTAAGCTCCTAGCTAAGGAGACATGAGTTATTGTTTATTTAACAAGGCCTAAAGAGTCCAGAAGCAGAGTCGGTCACCATGACGTGTCAGAGCCATAGCAAAGGAAACGATCTATGCCTCTCTTCACCTTGCCTAACTATGAGATTGCCTATCTATGAGACGAATTGACGGAAAGATGGTATATAATGATCGGACAGATGCTAGGGACGCACCACGAGTTAAGCACAGAGGATTTTATTACCATCCCATTAAGATTCAGCTCTGTCTCGGTCGAAGTTCTCACGTGCTCCTAAGGAGTACGTCGCTCACAGATGTCCATAATTGCTCATCATGAAGCCCCTTTTGACTAATCTGTCTATCTCACACTATACCTCTGTTTCCTCTTTTCTCAGCAAACTTAAAGAGACAGCAGAAGACAGTCACGTAAAGACTAGTGGATTAGAGCATCTCGCATGCAGAATGTATTGCCACACATATTTTTCGCTCATCGATAACTACTATCTCGACGTGCACCGTGCACCACTGAGCCCACTAGCCTTCCTATTGCTAATTCAATAAATGATTATGACGTAAAAGATCTTTCTCATTTTAGTCTTTAAGGCAGGTAAAACAAGTACAGAACACTTCTAGCTCAGCCCTCGATGAGCCTCGATCTGATCCTGTCTTGGATCTTAATATTTTTTAAAAAATAAAATCGTTTTAACACTTTGTTAATTTATGTAATAGACAATATCTTATCGATGCCTCCAACAATGTATGTATGTATGTAATGAGTATTGTGTTTTGAGGCCTAGGCCTATACACACTCGGTACAATTTACTGTTACAGCTTACCACCGAGATACACTATTGCAGTGCACTCTTCGGGTTCGCTGAATGTAATTGTCTATACTATATTAAACTTACTTGGGAAGTCATACCTATTGATAAGGGTATTTGTTATTAACCGCTCTGTTAGAGGTGCGAGATTTAGCTCCAGCCAAGGAGACACTTTAAACTGTTTAAAGGCCGTGAGAATCAGAGTATCTTAATTACCAGTCCAGTACCAATAGAACAGGCAAGGAAGACTCATGTTCCCCTTCACCATTTATGATGCCTCCAACAATGATTATATTTACCGCATAAAAACACCTCAGATTCCAATATTATATCGACGCAAATCTGAACAAGAATCTAGATGTGGGACATTTTTGAGCAACAAAAACTTTCCTATACTATACATCCGTCTAGGAAACCCATATTTATTTTAAACTTTTACTTACTATTTGAGTTTTCACAGCATTTTTTGCACTTTTGGTGTAGCAAACTGAGCAAAAGTTGCAGCGAGTTCTTAAAGGCCGTTTGCATATAAGTTTTGATATGAAGTGCTCTTCATCTTGATTTTTGCTCAATGCCTCTACTAAGCATGTATCATAATGATGGTTCATTAAAATTATAGAATCACTTCCAGTTTTAACCTTTCGTAATTTTAGCGGCCTGTAGATATTTTCTAGTATTTCATCAGGCACGTGACATGACAACTGATGTGCGAACTCTAAGTGAAACCTACAACATAAGCAAATATCTTCTTTTATAGTTTAAATTTAACATTTTGTTTTGATGTCACTATCTTTATATTAATTGAATATGACGTACGGGGACGGCGTGCCATCAACGCTATCAACGTGACCATGCGCGATTATTGGGGTATAAAAATATTCGGCATTTGGTAAGTCGAATAGCTGCCTTCCGGAATCTTCGACAGCTAAGATCCTAGAAATAATAAACCATGTGCACATTATCAAAAAATGAATTAAGACAAACTATATACAATTTTAAATCATGTATGACTTCTACAAAGGAATCGCGATAATTCGAACCGCCTAACAATACTAAAAGTATGAACAAATTAGATACCATGGCAATAACATACTTATGTACACAAGTGCTAGTCTTAACTCATTAAACCAGTTACAACCGTGCCGGCGTCGTGCCGGCGCCATCTTGTGATAGCAAAAATTTGTCGTGTTTATTGCGTTGTTTGTCCGCAGGTGCTGCGTCGGCACGACTCAATTTGCCGACGAATTGCCGGCGGTACACCAACGTGCACGCGAAGCCTTGCCTTCATAAGTACAGCATTGTTTTCAGCCTAGTGTTATGCAGGGTTTTTAGATGCTGAGCTTAAGCATCTATTGAAATGGTCATGTCCGTCTGTCGATGTCTTTTTTGTCGTGCTCCACAGGTCACAGTTTTCAAGTAACCTTTTTTAAACAACTTCTAAACGACTGCAAATGCGGCGGAAAAGAACCCTATTGTTTTTCAAGTTGATCGGATCAACCAGTTTTCCACAATTAACAGTTGAACCAATGTCAAAACTCAACGAAATGAGCTGATTCAAAACCGATAAATACGAGTATACAATTAAGAACGTACAACGTACATGTACATACGTAATTTTGAAGTTAGCAAATACAAATATATTTTATAGTACAGACCCAATACATTTTAGCTACAGTGGTCAGAAGTAGTCTGATAGTGTCAGAAATGCAGAGAGTGTCGTTGTGGGGAGGGGGTGGGGGCAGCATGGAGGAGAGGAGCTTCTAAACATAGTGAAGATTGGCAATTTTGGTGTCACACGCCACAGTTTTTAACCGATTTCCTTGAAACAACCTTGAACCAATGCGCCACCGCATTCTTGTATTAGTTTAAATTAGCGTTTAAATAATTTTAAACAGTCCATCACTACATTAGTATTAGTAATTCCCCACTTCCATGTATCGTTATAACTTGTTAACAATTGTTATTTTCCCTTATAGCATTTAACATAGGAGAACAATCTGTTATTGTTTTGCTCAACATTTCCTAATGTGAAAATGAACAAAATACTAACTACTTAGTTAGCGCACAAGTTACAAAACTACTACCATGTCGTCACTTTAACTCAGGGAAGTAGGGGGAAGTAGTGGGGATTGGCGGTTTTGGGAGATTCTTGGGGGTAGGGGTGAGGTGTAGCACCCGGTGGAACCAAGGAAGATGTTGGAAAGGATGTAGGCTATAGCATGGGAAGAGATGGGGAGCGTATAATCCTGATGGGTTGTAAGTATGATGGGAAGCGATGAGAAACTTTTCGACAGTTTTATATCGCTTCCTATGCCGTATGAAAACTTTAGCTATGCTAAAGCTTTGCATTGGATAATGTCCTTCAAAATAGTACTAGCTCCTCGCGTGCGTTGTTAATGGTGGGAAGCTAGAGTAATGGCGCAGGTTTTATATAATGGAAGTTGGTTATGTACGATAACATACAGTAAGGCATTTTTCTCAGTTGATTTGCTAATACGCTTCGTCGTCGCTGTAGCAAAGGCTAGGTCTCCGCCCTTTTCACTGTGTATGCTATTAAGCTGCAGGCTAGAGCCAGAAGCTTGAATAAAGTTGCCATTGTTGGTGATACACATTTTTATTCACACGATTTTATTATATTTTCCGAATTTTTGTAAATAAAATTACAATTTTACAATGATAATACATTGGAGTATTTACAAACATTTACAATAAACAAGTTAAACAAAAATATTACAAATTACTAGTTTTTTGCGTGTGTTCTATAACTCAAACTTTAATTAAACTGCAAAATAAAACTTACTTTAACTACTAAGAGTAAAGCTAATTCTTCCTAAAACTATAATTAATATTATTTATCACGAGATATAGTGTACAATCAAACAATAAATTAGTTTTGCTAATTCTATTTAATTTAAAATAGTAAGTACTATACTAATATATAAATTACAACTGATTTTTTCAAATGCTAAACTAACTCACAAGTATACATTACTAAACATAATTTACTTTTCATCCTAATCTTTATGACCTAATAGTAAACTATAATTACAATTGTTTGGATCTGGGAATATACAAGACAAGTCCAAAATATTAAATGCTAATCTGCTTTAATTTATTGTGTACAGCTTATGGTCTCTAGATCTAATTGTATTTACATCTCATGTTATTGGTTTGTTAGTTTCTATTATTTGTCTGTTCTTGTTGTGTTAACACTGACGAATAGCGACTGCAGGAATCTTTGTACACTTCTGCTGTTCAGTGTCGATAAGAAACAATGTGCTGTACATTTTTGGGTTTAAAATATATATTTCTTTTGAATCTGAACTATGGGTTCTAATTTTTCCGCTCTCATCTTTTTCAAAGATTGCAAATTTGGGTACTGATTATTATATGTTTCAAAGAATTTGTGGTCACTAGGAATCTTGCAAAAATCAAAATGTTCTTTAGCATTAAAGATGTCGTCCCAAAACGTATTAAATTTGTCAATAGTATGCATCTCATATCCGTCAGTATCAGAGTAATCCAGGTAAGCTTTGTTGTAAAACGTCTTACACAAGCGGTCCCATTGTTCATGGGAATAAACTTTTGCAAACTCTAAAATTGCAACTCCAGTCAATTGTAAATTAGTAACACGGTATGTTTTTAATTTTTGTATGAACACACTGAGATTTTTAACCATTAAAGTCTTTGCATGTGTAATGGGCCATAGATTTCTCTGCTTCAGCTGCACTTGTGCACAAATGTGCTTCTACAAATTCAAGAATATGAGTCAATGTTTTGCAATAAATTACATTAGAGTTTTTCTCCAGTGATTTATTTTCAAAAGGTGTTTTGGCAATCTTGCGTTTTGCTAAATTTTGCTTTAATATATTTCTTCAAATAACTTTGTTGTTTAAACCGTACCCTGCAATGTACTTATGACAGTATTAATCCTATTAACAAGTAGTACCGCAAAGCTTTAAAATGAGTTGTATAATTGTATCTATTCTGCAGTGTTTACATTAGTCGTAGGCGTAAAATATATTGGTTAATGCAAGACATTGCATGTTTGTTTAAATTTTTTTGTGCCTTGACTTCTTGCAAATTTATTATTTGCTGTTATATTGCAAGTAGAAGGTTTTCATCTTTGTCATGCAAATGTTTAGGATACTCCAAATCTACAACTTAAAGATTTCCGTAACTATTTTTCTAGTTTTCAAGATAAGGATCAGCCCAATTTATTTCTTCAGAGTCTTCTGCTTCTATATATCTGTAATCTGATACTGGCATAAGATTTTTCATGTGGTGTGCATATAAGCTGTTGATGTCAAGTAAAAGTAATTGCTTGCGAGGTTAAGTTAGATCGAACCCTTTTGGACATTGTTTGTTATTTGCAAACACATGTTTCTGTGTAAAGATGCACTGACCACTACGAATTCTATTAGTTGCAATGTCCAATATTCGTTTATCTCTGATGTAATCAATTTAAGCATCAGTAAATTTCAAGAAACCATCCTAGGAGAAACTCGGCAAAATCATTGAGTACGTTAGGTCCCATTCGTAATTCTTAAGTCCCAGTTTTCTATAATTTTGCCGTTTGTATGGCGTTGCGTTGGAGAGTGTAAGAGTGTATGTTGTCTTTTGTGGCAGACTGAACAACTTTAATCGCTAGTGCAATCTTTAGTTGAGTGGGCTTGTAGGCAGTTTTTGCATCTGTTGCTCGTTTCAGCCAACTTAATCCGTTGTGTATGGTCCATGTTAAGAATCAAAGAACATTCCCTAGTGCAATGATCAATAGCTGCGCAAACCTTACACATTTGACGCCTTTCTGGGTTACGTATGCGTTGAGGCTCTAGAGAAAGAAACCGCAATGCGCGCTTTGCTACGGAATGTGCAGTTTATTGTGGAACAAGTTGTTCCTGTTTTGTATCCTCGTGGCGAAAAACGACGGAATTCCGTACTGTAGAGTTACACGAATTGTGTCCATTAGAATCAACTGTGGCATGCATTACAAACTGAGTTTTAGAACTATCTTGTCTAGAGTCAGTTGAATAGAGTTTTTGGTGAGACCTATTTGAATGATGAGTTTCCTCTTCGTCACAACTGGATTCACTCGAAGTGTGACAAGTAGAAGAATCACTGTTAGTGTTGCCTGTGGTAGTGTCCGTGGAAGTAGTTCTGGTTGTAGAGCCACTAGAATTGTTATCGTCAGAGTCAATTGCGTTTCCAGGACAATCCTCTCTGGAGTTGTAAAAATTGTGTTCAGGTGGTGCTATAGAGCTATTGGCTTTGATTCCTTGTGTCATGCCTATGTTCTTTGCTATTTTCAATAAAAATTGTATACAAGTCTCAAGACTATGTATTGTGTTATCCGGCAGACTCTGATTGAATTCGGAAATTGTTCGACTATCTAGTCGAGCCATAATAAAGTGAATATATAGTACTTCAGCTTCAGAGACAGTGCTCAAATTAAGTTGCAATATTTGAGCACAAGTTGTTTTGACCACATTGACAAGTTTATGGAGTCATCTTTCGGATTGGGACATCAAGGCACGCAATTTGAGTAGAGGTTTGATTAATAATGCAGCTTGTTCTAGTAGTGAGGTGTAGCGTGTTTCCATTCTAGTCCATGCAATAGGTCAGTTACCTTCCGTTATTTGAAGATCAGAAATATATTCTATGGCTGTGCTATCTTTCAGTGCGTCGTTGAGAAGGCGCAATTTATCTACTGCAGCGTAATTTAGTGAAGAGATGACCAATGCTGTGAACTGACCCTTGAACGCGGCCCATTCGTTGTGATGTCCCAAAAACTTAGGAAGACTGAGTTTTGGTGTTTGCAATTGAGTGACCAGAGTTGCCGACTGGAGCTTATGAGATAGTGTAACCAGTTTAACGCAAACGTTGTTGTATGCGTCATCTAAATCTGTTTGAGTTTTGAGGGCTCTTGTGAGTTGAAGATCTTCATCAACGCTTTGTGTGGCTGGAATGTTTTTGAACAATTAATAGCAATTTGTCATTTGATTAGAGATTTCTGGTCCTATTGTTTTGATGTCTTTAATGTAGAGCGCAACGTCATCAGTCGTAAGAAAAGTAGGAAAATTCGCGTGGTGTGCTTTCACCCGTGATTAGATAACCGCAATCCGGGTTTTCAATGCATTGTGGGTGGCTAGGTGAAGTTCTTCAGCCATTGTTATATCCGTCAGTGGGGGCGGAGGCGTAGGTGGAGCCGTAGGACCTTGTGGTGGCGGCGGCGCTGTTGGGCCTGGAGTGTTGCCGTTTTCTGTACTGTTTTGTTGGTTGTCTGGTGTTGATTGCACGTTGTCTGACGGTTGTCTGCCTTCTTGTCTGTCCGGGTTGTGTTGTTCCGCTTCGTCGTCAGAGTCTGCAGAATATAAATCTGGGTTGCCTAGATTACCTTAGGTCTGTTGTTGAGTAGTGTAAGTGTTTGTGTGATTCGTTGCGTCGATTATAGTAATGTCGGCAACGTGGATATCTTCTAGAGTGTCTTCGTCGTCTGCAGTATTAGATGACTTAGAGCTGTTACTGTAGTCAGGTAGCTCAGCTAGTGTAAATCTAGACTGATACCCAGAATCCTTTTTTGGTGTGCTGGTTCGTTGTGGTTTTAGTGCTGGGGTATCGTTAATGTAAAACGATGTTTTGGCTGAAGTAGATGGCCGTGAGGATGTGGCTTGCGCTCAAACAGGTGACGAAGTAGAAGAACCAACTAGTGGGTTAGCTGGTAATGTAAGCGATTTAGCAATTTGCTGTTCACGGAATTCTAGGTACTGATATTTAGGGTCTTTAAGTTGTGCATTAGCGTATTCTTCATTAAATGCTGTGGCTATTTGAAATTCAAATATATTGAGGAGTTGGTAAGGAGTTACAACAAAGTTAAGGTTGCGTCTCTGATAGACTTCAGAGACGATTTGATGAAATTGTTCAAGATTGCGTTGTCTGCGAGCAGCGGCCTTCTGAAGAGGGGTTTATGCTGTCTTTAAAGGCTAGTAAAATTTGTTCGGACTCAGATGTCGGTTGTATCTTACGACCTCTCAGTTTATACTCTAATGGGGCTGGGGCCACTTAAGGTGATCGTTCGCGATCCTTGGGGTTATTGCTACGTAAAAGCCGTACCTGAGGTGGCGTAGGTATATCCCCTGATTGCACGATCCATCATGGTAGTGAAAGTGATGGTCACGAAAGTAGTGGGAGGGATAGTGTGAAGAAGTATGTACGTTAATAGGGTACCGTTACTCTTTATAAGACGTATTTGTGTACGAACCTGGTGTTCTCCTGATAGTCAAATGGTCTTAGACTAATCAGGAGTAGTGTTAGACAGAGTGTGCTGTACGTGACACAGAACAAGCTAGAGTAGTTGAAGCCAGAATGTCAATCCCACGATGTCCACAACGCGTAAACTCGAGGTAAACGGGTAGAATTAGCCTGGTCCAGTTGAATAAGGTAGTCTGGTACGTAGATCGTAGTAAAGACGGATGGAAAGATCGCTGAAGCCGTTAAAACGCACGAGCAGTCCTCCACCCCCGAACAGAAAGAACACGAAGAAACCGAGAACCGGGTAACGAAGGTTCAGACGGGGAGCCAATATAGTTGCAAATAGTGGCGTAACTATTTCTAGTGCTTATTAGTGTGAGTATGTGAATGCAATGTACAAGAGGTACAATGCTAAGTAAGTGGTAACTTAGTGTTCTGGATACTGTTTAGTTGATGCAGTGTGAGTGAGGAGTGCATGATTTATTTCAAATGGTTATGAGCTTTTATACTGAGCAGCGTGCTAGAAAATACATTGATAATATCAGTCATAACATAATTCACCTAATAAAGAATTATACGTTTTGTAGTTCCTACAAATTCTTCTTTACCAAAAACGCAAGCTATTGAAAACATGCATTTCCTGTAAATTTTGAAATGGGTGCCAGACAACAAAAAGCCAAATTTAAATGCCATATAATTTCAGCTTAGCGATTAAGCTCTTTAAAATTTTGAGATTCAGATTCGGATTTAGCTTACAAGGGAACCTACCTTACTTGAAACTACAGAATAAAACGAAACTACCTGAAACGTATACTACCCGTATGAGTGAACTCTGCTTGTATGGTCGTTTGACTGCAAAATTCGTTGTTTGGCCGCAATCGCGCGCGCAAATTCAAAAAAATCGATTTTTTCGAATTTCACTGCGCTCTAGCTCCTACAATTTTCGTCCAAATTTCATAAAATTCGAAATACAACATCTTTATACGCTTATCTAAAAAGTAATTTCAGGATTTTCGAAAATTCGAAAATTTTTATTTTTTTTCAAAAAAGTTAGAAATATGTTTATTTCTGAGGCCCAGAGTTAAAACTATTTTTTTCGAAAAAATTAAAATTTTCAAATTTTCAAAAATCCTGAAATTACTTTTTAGATAAGCGTATAAAGATGTTGTATTTCAAATTTTATGAAATTTGGACGAAAATTGTGGGAGCTAGAGCGCGGTGAAATTCGAAAAAATCGATTTTTTTGAATTTGCGCGCGCGATTGCGGCCAAACAACGAATTTTGCAGTCGAACGACCATACAAGCAGAGGTCACTTATATGATTAGTATACGTTCCGGGTAGTTTCGTTTCATGCTGTAGTTTCAAGTAAGGTAGGTTCCCATGTTAGTGATATTTTGTATTTCGGCGCTGGATTTCGATTAAGCTTTTTAAAGAATTCAGCTTAATTTAGCTTTCGGATTCAGATTAAGCTTAAACTTAGCACCCCTGATTAGGCAGTTATTCCTTGAACATGAGACTTGTTTTTACCATTATTATTCCTCAAACATGAGACTCGTTTTTACCATTACTGTCTACGTAATTTATTTTTTGGGTACTTAGTAGAAGCGTTATCAGAATTTAGTGTGGACAAGGCAAATTGACGAGAGAAATGGAGCGGATTGAGCGGAGGTGGCTAGTAGAATCAAAAGAAGCGATACGTGGCAGCTTTGAACTTTGGCACGAGCAGAGAACATACGGTACCAATTTAAAACCAATGATGTTAGCATTTGACGTATTGGGCATAATTAACAATGTTTGTATTGAGTATCGAGTTTGAACTTCAGAAGTTATTAACTCACTCTTTATACAATTTACTGTGTGATTTGAAGAACCCGCGATACAGTATTATACTGTACCGCATTGGGCTTCGCATCGCTAATATGTTTATTTATATAGATAGTTGCGCACGTACTGCAGACCTGAGTGGACAGATAGATTACCCTGCGTCACCGCATGCCAATTTGTTTTTCCGGCGTAGCCGCGGACCGCTGGAAGGTTACATCGTAATAGCTGAGGGCTGTCAATTCCCTCCTCTAGCACGAATTCAACCAACCAGTTTCCCGGCCTGCCCCTGCACTGATAGAGAGAGTAAACAAGAGAAACGACTTGCAGAGGAACAAGTTAGAAACAGATGGTGAGAGGATAGGTATATACAAAGAGTACGTGGCTTGGCTACAGAGCGTATCCGTATTAAGGCACATATATCTCCGTCTCTTGCACAGGGCAACGGATAAACATACATACCACCAGTCCACTTATACCATCTCCCTACCCCAAACTGAATCCTCCTCGCTGCCTCCAAGCCCTGTCTCAACTTGATTACAATCCAAGTGTGGGGCAGACTCCCCCGACTCCGCAATCCAGTAGTCAGACCACTGGACCGCCAAGTCGGGGTTATATTGGGCATAATTAATATATTATACATATCTTATAAATACTAGGCCAGGTTGAATATTCATTCCTTTTTAGATGCTGAGCAAGCATCTATTGTGATAGTCATGTCCGTCCGTCTGTCTGTCTGTCTGTCTGTTGGCCGTACACTACAGGTCACAGCTTTCAAGCTATGACCTTTAATTTTTTTTAAAACGATTACAAATGCGGACGCGCAGGTCTGTATTGTTTTTTCAATTTGATCGGACTGTCCATTTCTTCACAATTAACAGTTAACTGGACCAATGTCAAAACTCAGAAAAGTGAGCTTTCCAAAAAAGCGAATCATAAGTGTGAACAAATAGAGAATTTATGTACATACCCCTTAATTTTAAAGCTCTGCGCAGCGATTACAAGTATATCTTATAGTACAGACCAAGACCCAGCCAACCTCAGCTACAGTATTTAATGGCGATGACATGTAGTCTGATTGTCTGATGCAGGGGTAACGCGCAAATGACGTCACGTGAAAATTTCTTTTAAACACCCCACCCAGCTGCTATCGCATTAAAATTTGGTAAGCAGGCTAGAGATGACGCGCGAATGACGTCACGTGAAAATTTCTTTTAAATACCCCAACCTAGCTGCTGTCGCATTCACATTAGGTAAGCAGGGTAGGGGTAACGCGCAGTTGACGTTAGACGAAAATTTCTTTTAAACAGCCCCACGCAGCTGCTGTCGCATTTACATTAGATAAGCAGGTTAGGGGTGACGCGCAAATGACGTCACGTGAAAATTTCTTTTAGACACCCCAACCCAGCTGCTATCGCATTAACATTAGGCAAGCAGGTTAGGAGTGACGCGCAAATGACGTCAGGGGAAAATTTCTTTTAGACACCCTCACCCAGCTGCTGTTGCATTTACATTAAGTAGGCAGGTTAGGGGTGACACGCAAATGACGTCAGAGGAAAATTTCTGTTAGACACTCCCACCCAGCTGCTGTTGCATTTACAATAGGTAAGCAGACTGGGGGTGACGCGCAAATGACGTCACTTAAAAATTTGTTTTGAACAGCACCACTCAGCTGCTATTGCATCTACATTAGGTTAGCAGGCTAAGAGTGACGCGCAAATGAAGTCACGTGCAAATTTCTTTCAGACAGCCCTAGTCAGCTGCTATCGCATTCACATTAGGTGAGCAGGCTAAGATTGACGCGCGAATGAAGTCACGTGAAAATTTCTTTTAAATACCAGGACCTAGCTGCTATCGCATCAACATTAGATAAGCAGGCTAGTAGTGACGCGCGAATGACGTCATGTGAACATTTTTAAGGACACCCCTAACCAGCTGCTGTTTCATTCAAATTAGGCAAGAAGGTTAAGAGTGACGCGCAAATGACGTCAGGGGCAAATTTCTTTTAGATACCCCCACCCAGCTGCTGTTGCATTTACATAAGGTAAGCAGGCTGGATGTGACGCGCAAATGACGTCAGGAAAAAATTCCTTTTAGACACCCTGACCTTGCTGCTGTTGCATTTAAATTAGGTAAGCAGGCAAAGGATGACGCGCAAATGAAGTCACGTGAAAATTTCTTTCAGACAGCCCCACTCAGCTGCTTTCGCATTCACATTAGGTAAGCAGGCTAAGGGTGACGCGAAAATGACTTGAAAGGAAAATTTGTTTTAAACACACCACCCAGCTGCTATCGCATTAAAATGAGGTAAGCAGGCTAGAGTTGACGCGCGAATGACGTCACGTTAAAATTTCTTTTAAATACCCCAACAAAGCTGTTGTCGCATTTACATTAGGTAAGCAGACTAGGGGTGACGCGCAAATGACGTCACCTAAAAATTTGTTTTGGACAGCACCACTCAGCTGCTATCGCATCTACATTAAGTAAGCAGGCTTAAGGTGACGCGCATATGAAGTCATGTGAAAATTTATTTTAGACAGCCCCACTCAGCTGCTATCGCATTTACATTAGGTAAGCAGGCTAAGGGTGACGCGCAATTGACTTAAGAGCAAAATTTCTTTTAAACACCCCACCTAGCTGCTGTTGCATTACCATTAAGTAAGCAGGTTAGGGGTGACGCGCAGATGACGTCAAGGGCCAATTTGTTTTCGACACCCCCACCTAGCTGCTGTTAAATTTACATTAGATTAGCAGGCTGGAAGCGACGCGCAAATGACGTCAGATAAAAATTTCTGTTCGACACCCCCATCCAGCTGCTGTTGCATTTACAATACGTAAGCAGAATAAGAATGACGCGCAAATGACGTCACTTAAAAATTTGTTTTAGACAGCACCACTAAGCTGCTATTGCATCTACATAAGGTAAGCAGGCTAAGGGTTACGCGCAAATGAAGTCACGTGAAAATTTTTTTCAGACAGCTCCACTCAGCTGCTATCGCATTTAGATTAGGTAAGCAGGCTAAGGGTGACGCGCAAATGACTTAAGAGGAAAATTTTTTTTGAACACCCCACCCAGCTGCTATCGCATCAAAATTAGGTTAGCAGGCTAGGGTTGACGCGCAAATGACTTCACGTGAAAATTTCTTTTAAATACCTCAACAAAGCTGCTGTCGCATTTACATTAGGGAAGCAGACTGGGAGTGACGCGCAAATGACGTCACCTAAAAATTTGTTTTGGACAGCACCACTCAGCTGCTATCGCATCTACATTAAGTAAGCAGGCTAAGGGTGACGCGCAAATAAATTCACGTGAAAATTATTTTCAGACAGCCCCACTCAGCTGCTATCGCATTCACATTAGGTAAGCAGGCTAAGGGTGACGCGCAATTGACTTGAGAGCAAAATTTCTTTTAAACACCCCACCTAGCTGCTGTTGCATTACCATTAAGTGAGCAGGTTAGGGGTGACGCGCAAATGACGTCAAGGGCCAATTTTTTTTCGACACCCCCACCTAGCTGCTGTTAAATTTACATTAGGTAAGCAGGCTGGAAGCGACGCGCAAATGACGTCAGATAAAAATTTCTGTTCGACACTCCCATCCAGCTGCTGTTGCATTTACAATACGTAAGCAGAATAAGGGTGACGCGCAAATGACGTCACTTAAAAATTTGTTTTAGACAGCACCACTAAGCTGCTATTGCATCTACATAAGGTAAGCAGGCTAAGGGTTACGCGCAAATGAAGTCACGTGAAAATTATTTTCAGACAGCCCCACTCAGCTGCTATCGCATTCACATTAGGTAAGCAGGCTAAGGGTGACGCGCAATTGACTTGAGAGCAAAATTTCTTTTAAACACCCCACCTAGCTGCTGTTGCATTACCATTAAGTGAGCAGGTTAGGGGTGACGCGCAAATGACGTCAAGGGCCAATTTTTTTTGACACCCCCACCTAGCTGCTGTTAAATTCACATTAGGTAAGCAGGCTGGAAGCGACGCGCAAATGACGTCAGGGAAAAACTTCTGTTCGACACCCCCACCCAGCTGCTGTTGCATTTACAATACGTAAGCAGAATAAGGGTGACGCGCAAATGACGTCACTTAAAAATTTGTTTTGGACAGCACCACTAAGCTGCTATTGCATCTACATAAGGTAAGCAGGCTAAGGGTGGCGCGCAAATGAAATCACGTGAAAATTTTCTTCAGACAGCTCCACTCAGCTGCTATCGCATTCAGATTAGGTAAGCAGGCTAAGGGTGACGCGCAAATGACTTAACAGGAAAATTTTTTTTGAACACCCCACCCAGCTGCTATCGCATTAAAATTAGGTAAGCAGGCTAGGGTTGACGCGCAAATGACGTCACGTGAAAATTTCTATTAAATACCTCAACAAAGCTGCTGTCGCATTTACATTAGGGAAGCAGACTAGGAGTGACGTGCAAATGACGTCACCTAAAAATTTGTTTGGGACAGCACCACTCAGCTGCTATCGCATCTACATTAAGTAAGCAGGCTTAGGGTGACGCGCATATGAAGTCATGTGAAAATTTATTTTAGACAGCCCCACTCAGCTGCTATCGCATTTACATTAGGTAAGCAGGCTAAGGGTGACGCGCAATTGACTTAAGAGCAAAATTTCTTTTAAACACCCCACCTAGCTGCTGTTGCATTACCATTAAGTAAGCAGGTTAGGGGTGACGCGCAGATGACGTCAAGGGCCAATTTGTTTTCGACACCCCCACCTAGCTGCTGTTAAATTTACATTAGATTAGCAGGCTGGAAGCGACGCGCAAATGACGTCAGATAAAAATTTCTGTTCGACACCCCCATCCAGCTGCTGTTGCATTTACAATACGTAAGCAGAATAAGAATGACGCGCAAATGACGTCACTTAAAAATTTGTTTTAGACAGCACCACTAAGCTGCTATTGCATCTACATAAGGTAAGCAGGCTAAGGGTTACGCGCAAATGAAGTCACGTGAAAATTTTTTTCAGACAGCTCCACTCAGCTGCTATCGCATTTAGATTAGGTAAGCAGGCTAAGGGTGACGCGCAAATGACTTAAGAGGAAATTTTTTTTTGAACACCCCACCCAGCTGCTATCGCATCAAAATTAGGTTAGCAGGCTAGGGTTGACGCGCAAATGACTTCACGTGAAAATTTCTTTTAAATACCTCAACAAAGCTGCTGTCGCATTTACATTAGGGAAGCAGACTGGGAGTGACGCGCAAATGACGTCACCTAAAAATTTGTTTTGGACAGCACCACTCAGCTGCTATCGCATCTACATTAAGTAAGCAGGCTAAGGGTGACGCGCAAATAAATTCACGTGAAAATTATTTTCAGACAGCCCCACTCAGCTGCTATCGCATTCACATTAGGTAAGCAGGCTAAGGGTGACGCGCAATTGACTTGAGAGCAAAATTTCTTTTAAACACCCCACCTAGCTGCTGTTGCATTACCATTAAGTGAGCAGGTTAGGGGTGACGCGCAAATGACGTCAAGGGCCAATTTTTTTTCGACACCCCCACCTAGCTGCTGTTAAATTTACATTAGGTAAGCAGGCTGGAAGCGACGCGCAAATGACGTCAGATAAAAATTTCTGTTCGACACTCCCATCCAGCTGCTGTTGCATTTACAATACGTAAGCAGAATAAGGGTGACGCGCAAATGACGTCACTTAAAAATTTGTTTTAGACAGCACCACTAAGCTGCTATTGCATCTACATAAGGTAAGCAGGCTAAGGGTTACGCGCAAATGAAGTCACGTGAAAATTATTTTCAGACAGCCCCACTCAGCTGCTATCGCATTCACATTAGGTAAGCAGGCTAAGGGTGACGCGCAATTGACTTGAGAGCAAAATTTCTTTTAAACACCCCACCTAGCTGCTGTTGCATTACCATTAAGTGAGCAGGTTAGGGGTGACGCGCAAATGACGTCAAGGGCCAATTTTTTTTGACACCCCCACCTAGCTGCTGTTAAATTCACATTAGGTAAGCAGGCTGGAAGCGACGCGCAAATGACGTCAGGGAAAAACTTCTGTTCGACACCCCCACCCAGCTGCTGTTGCATTTACAATACGTAAGCAGAATAAGGGTGACGCGCAAATGACGTCACTTAAAAATTTGTTTTGGACAGCACCACTAAGCTGCTATTGCATCTACATAAGGTAAGCAGGCTAAGGGTGGCGCGCAAATGAAATCACGTGAAAATTTTCTTCAGACAGCTCCACTCAGCTGCTATCGCATTCACATTAGGTAAGCAGGCTAAGGGTGACGCGCAAATGACTTAACAGGAAAATTTTTTTTGAACACCCCACCCAGCTGCTATCGCATTAAAATTAGGTAAGCAGGCTAGGGTTGACGCGCAAATGACGTCACGTGAAAATTTCTATTAAATACCTCAACAAAGCTGCTGTCGCATTTACATTAGGGAAGCAGACTGGGAGTGACGTGCAAATGACGTCACCTAAAAATTTGTTTGGGACAGCACCACTCAGCTGCTATCGCATCTACATTAAGTAAGCAGGCTTAGGGTGACGCGCATATGAAGTCATGTGAAAATTTATTTTAGACAGCCCCACTCAGCTGCTATCGCATTTACATTAGGTAAGCAGGCTAAGGGTGACGCGCAATTGACTTAAGAGCAAAATTTCTTTTAAACACCCCACCTAGCTGCTGTTGCATTACCATTAAGTAAGCAGGTTAGGGGTGACGCGCAGATGACGTCAAGGGCCAATTTGTTTTCGACACCCCCACCTAGCTGCTGTTAAATTTACATTAGATTAGCAGGCTGGAAGCGACGCGCAAATGACGTCAGATAAAAATTTCTGTTCGACACCCCCATCCAGCTGCTGTTGCATTTACAATACGTAAGCAGAATAAGAATGACGCGCAAATGACGTCACTTAAAAATTTGTTTTAGACAGCACCACTAAGCTGCTATTGCATCTACATAAGGTAAGCAGGCTAAGGGTTACGCGCAAATGAAGTCACGTGAAAATTTTTTTCAGACAGCTCCACTCAGCTGCTATCGCATTTAGATTAGGTAAGCAGGCTAAGGGTGACGCGCAAATGACTTAAGAGGAAAATTTTTTTTGAACACCCCACCCAGCTGCTATCGCATCAAAATTAGGTTAGCAGGCTAGGGTTGACGCGCAAATGACTTCACGTGAAAATTTCTTTTAAATACCTCAACAAAGCTGCTGTCGCATTTACATTAGGGAAGCAGACTGGGAGTGACGCGCAAATGACGTCACCTAAAAATTTGTTTTGGACAGCACCACTCAGCTGCTATCGCATCTACATTAAGTAAGCAGGCTAAGGGTGACGCGCAAATAAATTCACGTGAAAATTATTTTCAGACAGCCCCACTCAGCTGCTATCGCATTCACATTAGGTAAGCAGGCTAAGGGTGACGCGCAATTGACTTGAGAGCAAAATTTCTTTTAAACACCCCACCTAGCTGCTGTTGCATTACCATTAAGTGAGCAGGTTAGGGGTGACGCGCAAATGACGTCAAGGGCCAATTTTTTTTCGACACCCCCACCTAGCTGCTGTTAAATTTACATTAGGTAAGCAGGCTGGAAGCGACGCGCAAATGACGTCAGTGAAAAACTTCTGTTCGACACCCCCACCCAGCTGCTGTTGCATTTACAATACGTAAGCAGAATAAGGGTGACGCGCAAATGACGTCACTTAAAAATTTGTTTTAGACAGCACCACTAAGCTGCTATTGCATCTACATAAGGTAAGCAGGCTAAGGGTGGCGCGCAAATGAAATCACGTGAAAATTTTCTTCAGACAGCCCCACTCAGCTGCTATCGCATTCAGATTAGGTAAGCAGGCTAAAGGTGACGCGCAAATGACTTAACAGGAAATTTTTTTTTGAACACCCCACCCAGCTGCTATCGCATTAAAATTAGGTTAGCAGGCTAGGGTTGAAGCGCAAATGACTTCACGTGAAAATTTCTTTTAAATACCTCAACAAAGCTGCTGTCGCATTTACATTAGGGAAGCAGACTGGGAGTGACGCGCAAATGACGTCACCTAAAAATTTGTTTTGGACAGCACCACTCAGCTGCTATCGCATCTACATTAAGTAAGCAGGCTAAGGGTGACTGGCAAATAAATTCACGTGAAAATTATTTTCAGACAGCCCCACTCAGCTGCTATCGCATTCACATTAGGTAAGCAGGTTAGGGGTGACGCGCAAATGACGTCAGGGGCCAATTTCTTTTTGACTCCCCCACTCAGCTGCTGTTAAATTTAAATTAGGTAAGCAGGCTCGAAGCGACGCGCAAATGACGTCAGGGAAAAATTTCTGTTGGACACCCCCACCCAGCTGCTGTTGCATTTACAATACGTAAGCAGAATAAGGGTAACGCGCAAATGACGTCACTTAAAAATTTGTTTTAGACACTTCCACTCAGCTGCTGTTGCATTACCATTAGGTGAGCAGGCTGGGAGTGACGCGCAAATGACGTCAGGGGAAAATTTCTTTCAGACACCTCCACCCAGCTGCTGTTGCATTTACATCAGGTGAGCAGACTGGGGGTGACGCGTAAATGACGTCACTTGAACATTTGTTATAGACAGTACCACTCAGCTGCTATCGCATCTACATTACGTAGGAAGGCTAAGGGTGACGCGCAAATGAAGTCACGTAAAAATTTCTGTTAGACACCCCCACCCAGCTGCTTTCGCATTAACATTAAGTCAGCAGGTTAGGGTTGACCCGCAAATGACGTCAAGGGCAAATTTCTTTTAGAAACCCCCACCCAGCTGCTGTTGTATTTACATAAGGTAAGCAGGCTGGGGGTGACGCGCGAATGACGTCAGGAAAAAATTTCTTTTAGACACCCTGACCTAGCTGCTGTTGCATTTCAATTAGGTAAGCAGGCAAAGGATGACGCGCAAATGAAGTCACGTGAAAATTTCTTTCAGACAGCCCCACTTAGCTGCTATCGCATTCACATTAGGTAAGCAGGCTAAGGGTGACGCAAAAATGACTTGAAAAGAAAATTTCTTTTAAACACCCCACCCAGCTGCTATCGCATTTAAAAAAGGTGAGCAGGCTAGGGTTGACGCGCGAATGACGTCACGTTAAAATTTCTTTTAAATACCCCAACAAAGCTGCTGTCGCATTTACATTAGGTAAGCAGACTAGGGGTGACGCGCAAATGACGTCAGGGAAAAATTTCTGTTCGACACCCCCACCCAGCTGCTGTTGCATTTACAATACGTAAGCAGAATAAGGGTGACGCGCAAATGACGTCACTTAAAAATTTGTTTTAGACAGCACCACTAAGCTGCTATTGCATCTACATAGGGTAAGCAGGCTAAGAGTGACGCGCAAATGAAGTCACGTGAAAATTTTTTTCAGACAGCCCCACTCAGCTGCTATCGCATTCAGATTAGGTAGGCAGGCTAAGGGTGACGCGCAAATGACTTATGAGGAAAATTTTTTTTGAACACCCCACCCAGCTGCTATCGCATTAAAATTAGGTAAGCAGGCTAGAGTTGACGCGCAAATGACGTCACGTGAAAATTTCTTTTAAATACTTCAACAAAGCTGCTGTCGCATTTACATTAAGGAAGCAGACTGGGAGTGACGCTCAAATGACGTTAGGAAAAAATTTCCTATAGACACCCCCTTCCAGCTGCTGTTGCATTAACATTAGGTGAGCAGGTTAGGGATGACGCGCAAATGACGTCAGGGGCCAATTTCTTTTTAACTCCCCTACCCAGCTGCTGTTAAATTTAAATTAGGTAAGCAGGCTCGAAGCGACGCGAAAATGACGTCAGGAAAAAATTCCTGTTAGACAACCCCACCCAGCTGCTGTTGCATTTACAATACGTAAGCAGAATAAGAGAAACGCGCAAATGACGTCACTTAAAAATTTGTTTTAGACACCTCCACCCAGCTGCTGTTGCATTAACATTAGGTAAGCAGGCTGGGAGTGACGCGCAAATGACGTCAGGGGAAAATTTCTTTCAGACACCTCCACCCAGCTGCTGTTGCATTTACATCAGGTGAGCAGACTAGGGGTGACGCGCAAATGACGTCACTTGAACATTTGTTATAGACAGTACCACTCAGCTGCTATCGCATCTACATTACGTAGGAAGGCTAAGGGTGACGCGCAAATAAAGTCACGTAAAAATTTCTGTTAGACACCCCCACCCAGCTGCTTTCGCATTAACATTAAGTCAGCAGGTTAGGGTTGACCCGCAAATGACGTCAAGGGCAAATTTCTTTTAGAAACCCCCACCCAGCTGCTGTTGTATTTACATAAGGTAAGCAGGCTGGGGGTGACGCGCGAATGACGTCAGGAAAAAATTTCTTTTAGACACCCTGACCTAGCTGCTGTTGCATTTCAATTAAGTAAGCAGGCAAAGGATGACGCGCAAATGAAGTCACGTGAAAATTTCTTTCAGACAGCCCCACTTAGCTGCTATCGCATTCACATTAGGTAAGCAGGCTAAGGGTGACGCGAAAATGACTTGAAAAGAAAATTTCTTTTAAACACCCCACCCAGCTGCTATTACATTAAAAAAAGGTAAGCAGGCTAGGGTTGACGCGCGAATGACGTCACGTTAAAATTTCTTTTAAATACCCCAACAAAGCTGCTGTCGCATTTACATTAGGTAAGCAGACTAGGGGTGACGCGCAAATGACGTCAGGGAAAAATTTCTGTTCGACACCCCCACCCAGCTGCTGTTGCGTTTACAATACGTAAGCAGAATAAGGGTGACGCGCAAATGACGTCACTTAAAAATTTGTTTTAGACAGCACCACTAAGCTGCTATTGCATCTACATAGGGTAAGCAGGCTAAGAGTGACGCGCAAATGAAGTCACGTGAAAATTTTTTTCAGACAGCCCCACTCAGCTGCTATCGCATTCAGATTAGGTAGGCAGGCTAAGGGTGACCCGCAAATGACTTATGAGGAAAATTTTTTTTGAACACCCCACCCAGCTGCTATCGCATTAAAATTAGGTAAGCAGGCTAGAGTTGACGCGCAAATGACGTCACGTGAAAATTTCTTTTAAATACTTCAACAAAGCTGCTGTCGCATTTACATTAGGGAAGCAGACTGGGAGTGACGCGCAAATGACGTCACCTAAAAATTTGTTTTAGACAGCACCACTCACCTGCTATTGCATCTACATTAAGTAAGCAGTCTAAGGGTGACGCGCAAATGACGTTAGGGGAAAATTTCCTATAGACACCCCCACCCAGCTGCTGTTGCATTAACATTAGGTAAGCAGGTTAGGGGTGACGCGCAAATGACGTCAGATGCCAATTTCTTTTTAACTCCCCTACCCAGCTGCTGTTAAATTTAAATTAGGTAAGCAGGCTCGAAGCAACGCGAAAATGACGTCAGGAAAAAATTCCTGTTAGACAACCCCACCCAGCTGCTGTTGCATTTACAATACGTAAGCAGAAAAAGAGAAACGCGCAAATGACGTCACTTAAAAATTTGTTTTAGACAACCCCACCCAGCTGCTGTTGCATTTACAATACGTAAGCAGAATAAGGGTGACGCGCAAATGACGTCACTTAAAAATTTGTTTTAGACAGCACCACTAAGCTGCTATTGCATCTACATAAGGTAAGCAGGCTAAGAGTAACGCGCAAATGAAGTCACGTGAAAATTTTTTTCAGACAGCCCCACTCAGCTGCTATCGCATTCAGATTAGGTAGGCAGGCTAAGGGTGACGCGCAAATGACTTATGCGGAAAATTTTTTTTAAACACCCCACCCAGCTGCTATCGCATTAAAATTAGGTAAGCAGGCTAGAGTTGACGCGCAAATGACGTCACGTGAAAATTTCTTTTAAATACTTCAACAAAGCTGCTGTCGCATTTACATTAGGGAAGCAGACTGGGAGTGACGCGCAAATGACGTCACCTAAAAATTTGTTTTGGACAGCACCACTCACCTGCTATCGCATCTACATTAAGTAAGCAGTCTAAGGGTGACGCGCAAATGACGTTAGGGGAAAATTTCCTATAGACACCCCCACCCAGCTGCTGTTGCATTAACATTGGGTAAGCAGGTTAGGGGTGACGCGCAAATGACGTCATTGGCCAATTTCTTTTTAACTCCCCTACCCAGCTGCTGTTAAATTTAAATTAGGTAAGCAGGCTCGAAGCGACGCGAAAATGACGTCAGGAAAAAATTCCTGTTAGACAACCCCACCCAGCTGCTGTTGCATTCACAATACGTAAGCAGAATAAGAGAAACGCGCAAATGACGTCACTTAAAAATTTGTTTTAGACACCCCCACCCAGCTGCTGTTGCATTAACATTAGGTAAGCAGGCTGGGAGTGACGCGCAAATGACGTCAGGGGAAAATTTCTTTCAGACACCTCCACCCAGCTGCTGTTACATTTACATCAGGTGAGCAGACTGGGGGTGACGCGCAAATGACGTCACTTGAACATTTGTTATAGACAGTACCACTCAGCTGCTTTCGCATCTACATTAGGTAGGAAGGCTAAGGGTGACGCGCAAATGAAGTCACGTAAAAATTTCTTTTAGACACCCCCACCCAGCTGCTTTCGCATTAACATTAAGTCAGCAGGTTAGGGTTGACCCGCAAATGACGTCAAGGGCAAATTTCTTTTAGAAACCCCCACCCAGCTGCTGTTGCATTTAGATTAGGTAAGCAGGCTGGGGGTGACGCGCGAATGACGTCAGGAAAAAATTTCTTTTAGACACCCTGACCTAGCTGCTGTTGCATTTCAATTAGGTAAGCAGGCCAAGGATGACGCGCAAATGAAGTCACGTGAAAATTTCTTTCAGACAGCCCCACTCAGCTGCTACCGCATTCACATAGGTTAAGCAGGCTAAGGGTGACGCGAAAATGACTTGAAAGAAAAATTTCTTTTGAACACTCCACCCAGCTGCTATCGCATTAAAATCAGGTGAGCAGGCTAGGGTTGACGCGCGAATGCCGTCACAAAAAAATTTCTTTTAAATATCTCAACCTAGCTGCTGTTGCATTTATATTAGGTAAGCAGGGTAGGCGTAACGCGCAAATGACGTTAGGCGAAAATTTCTTGTAAACAGCCCCACGCAGCTGCTGTCGCATTCACATTAGTTAAGCAGGTTAGGGGTGACGCGCAAATGACGTCACGTGAAAATTCCTTTTGACACCCCCACCCAGCTGCTATCGCTTTATTATTAGGTTAGCAGGCTAGGGGTGACGCGCAAATGACGTCATGTAAACATTTTTAGGGACACCCCTAACCAGCTGCTGTTTCATTCAAATTAGGCAAGAAGGTTAGGAGTAAAGCGCAAATGACATCAGGGAAAAATTTCTTTCAGACACCTCCACCCAGCTGCTGTCGCATTTATATTATTTAAGCAGGGTAAAAGTAACGCGCTAATGACGTCAGGGGCAAATTTCTTTTAGACACCTTCACCCAGCTGCTGTTGCATTAACATTAGGTAAGCAGGCTGGGAGTGACGCGCAAATGACGTCAGGGGAAATTTCTTTCAGACACTTCCACCCAGCTGCTGTTGCATTTACATTATGTGAGCAGACTTGGGGTGACGCGCAAATGACGTCACTTGAACATTTGTTATAGACAGCACCACTCAGCTGCTATCGCATCTACATTAGGTAAGCAGGCTAAGAGTAACGCGCAAATGAAGTCACGTAAAAATTTCTTTTAGACACCCGAACCCAGCTGCTTTCGAATTAACATTAGGTAAGCAGGCTAGGGGTGACGCGCAAATGACGTCACGTGATAATTTCTTACAGACAGCCCTACTTAGCTGCTATCGCATTCACATTGGGTCAGCAGGCTAAGGTTGACGCGCAAATGACTTGAAAACAAAATTTCTTTTAAACACCCTACCGAGCTGCTATCGCATCATTATTAGGTGAGCAGGCTAGAGTTGACGCGCGAATGACGTCACGTGAAAATTTCTTTCAAATACCCTAAACTTAGCTGCTGTCGCATTTATTTTAGGTAAGCAGGGTGGGGGTTACGCGCAAATGACGTTAGGCGAAAATTTGTTTTAGACAGCACCACTCAGCTGCTATCGCATCTACATTAGGTGAGCAGGCTAAGGGTGACGCGCAAATGAAGTCACGTGAAAATTTCTTTTAGACAGCCCAACTCAGCTGCTATCGCATTTACATTAGGTAAGCAGGCTAAGGGTGACGCTCAAATGACTTGAGAGGAAAATTTCTTTTAAACACCCCACGCAGCTGCTATTGCATTAAAATTAGGTGAGCAGGCTAGAATTGACGCGCGAATGACGTCACGTGAAAATTTCTTTAAGAAAACCTTACCCAGCTGCTGTTGCATTTACATTAAGTCAGCAGGTTAGGGTTGACGCGCAAATGACGTCAAGGGCAAATTTCTTTTAGAAACCCCCATCCAGCTGCTGTTGCATTTACATTAGGTAAGCAGGCTTGGGGTGACGCGCAAATAACGTCAGGAAAAAATTTATTTTAGACACCCTGACCTTGCTGCTGTCGATTTACATTAGGTAAGCAGGCAAAGGGTGACGCGCAAATGACGTCACGTGAAAATTTCTTTCAGACAGCCCAACTCAGCTGCTATCGCATTCACATTAAGTAAGCAGGCTAAGGGTGACGCGCAAATAACTTGAAAGGAAAATTTCTTTTAAACACCCTACCCAGCTGCTATCGCATTAAAATTAGGTAAGCAGGCTAGGGTTGACGCGCGAATGACGTCACGTGAAAATTTCTTTTAAATACCCTAACAAAGCTGCTGTCGCATTTACATTAGGTTAGCAGACTAGGGGTAACGCGCAAATGACGTCACCTTAAAATTTGTTTTGGACAGCACCACTCAGCTGCTATCGCATTTACATTAGGTAAGCAGGTTAATGGTGACGCGTGAATAAAGTCACGTAAAAATTTCTTTTAGACAGCCCTACTCAGCTGCTATCGCATTCACATTAGGTAAGAAGGCTAAGGGTGACGCGCAAATGACGTCAGGGGAAAATTTCTTTTAGACACCCCCACCCAGCTGCTGTTGCATTAACATTAAGTAAGCAGGTTAGGGGTGACGCGCAAATGACGTCAGGGGCCAATTTCTTTTCGACACCCCCACCCAGCTGCTGTTGAATTTACATTAAGTAAGCAGGCTGGGAGCGACGCGCAAATGACGTCAGGGGAAAATTTCTGTTCGACACCCCCACCCAGCTGCTGTTGGATTTACATTAGATAAGCAGACTATTGGTGACGCGCAAATGACGTCACTTGAAAATTTGTTTCAGACAGCACTACTAAGCTGCTATCGCATCTACATTAGGTAAGCAGGCTAAGGTTGACGCGCAAATGACTTGAAAGGAAAATTTCTTTTAAACACCCTACCCAGCTGCTATCGCATTGAAATTAGGTAAGCAGGCTAGGGTTGACGCGCGAATGACGTCACGTGAAAATTTCTTTCAAATACCCCAAACTTAGCTGCTGTCGCATTTACATTAGGTAAGCAGGCTAAGGGTGACGCGCAAATGAAGTCACGTGAAAATTTCTTTCAGACAGCCCAACTCAGCTGCTATCGCATTTACATTAGGTAAGCACGCTAAGACTTTGATTTCACTGCCAACTTATCCATGGGTAACTTATCTATAGGTAAGTTATCTATGGGTAAACTGCGATTTTACACAGTTTTATCCATGGGTAACTTGAAGATATCTATAGGTAAACTGCTGATGGATATCGTGATTTCACTACTAAACTATCCGTAGATACCTTTTGTGACACTTAAGTTTACATAAAAAGTTTAAAAAATAATTAGAAGTATGTCCTGGGTAGAATTTCATTTTTAATTTGTGTGACTCGATTTAAAATGGAAATGAATTTACAATTAGTAATAATTGCTACGCTGTGTTCCCAAGTTGTATTAATTAATCAGCAACGTCAAATTCAGCCAAGTATACTCGGTTAATAACTCTGCTGACTCAGTATTTTTAAAAACGACGGAAAAAGCAATATAGGTAAATTATTAAGGCAAATTTAATTGTAGCTACACAATAAACAAAATACGTGTTGTTTGTACATTATTGCGGACACATTATCATTTATCAGGTGCAAAATACTCAAGCAATTATAATATTATGGCAGGAAAAAGACCTGGTTTTTCGATATGCACAACAAATTTTGGGAAATGTCAACATGGACCAAGTACGATTTAAAAATAAATATCATCTAGAAAGGTCAACTTTTGATTACATTGTTGACGGCAAGATATTGAAAAACAAACTACACAGCTCCAGATTTGACATTAATTACTGCTTAATTTTTCTGTACTCCTTTTTCAATGAGTCCTACTTTGACCTAGCGATAGCACCATCGCAATCCCCTGATAGTTCTTGGGCTAGACTGGCCCAACTAATTTTATGACTTCTCATCCCCTTTGAAATTGATCGGACCATTTGCGGCTATTAAATAAACTAATAAGCTCATTAATTTCATTGCAGGACCAGTTCTTTGTTCTGTTATTTCCAGATTCCGTTTCCATTTTTTCAGCAAAGATTTTATTAAATTATGATTTATTCGACCTAATATAACACACTTAATCAAATATAAAAGTATAATTCTTTGGTGGAACAATCCATGCACGTGAAGAAAAGGAAATGTCAGTTTTAAGCCCTACCCAAGACACAATATGTTACCTAATGTTAAATTAACACCCAACCTAAGACACAAAATGTAAATCACGATTTTTCTAAAAAAAGCAAAACACCTGATCAATTTATGAAACTTGCGTCAAAACGCAAGAATATCTAGAAAAAAACTTAACTAATATATCTATAGATAGTGCAATTTCACTTAGACTTTATCCATAGACTAGAGATATCCATCAAACTTACCCATGGATAACTTTTACCCATAGATAGGGACTTATCCCCGGGATTGCTGCAATTTCATTCACTATCCATGGATAACTTACCTATAGATAAAGTTATCCATGGGTAAAGTTGGCAGTGAAATCGAAGTCTAAGGGTGACGCTCAAATGACTTGAGAGGAAAATTTCTTTTAAACACCCCACGCAGCTGCTATTGCATTAAAATTAGGTAAGCAGGCTAGAATTGACGCGCGAATGACGTCACGTGAAAATTTCTTTAAGAAAACCTCACCCAGCTGCTGTTGCATTTACATTAGGTCAGCAGGTTAGGGTTGACGCGCAAATGACGTCAAGGGCAAATTTCTTTCAGAAACCCTCATCCAGCTGCTGTTGCATTTACATTAGGTAAACAGGCTTGGGGTGACGCGCAAATAACGTCAGGAAAAAATTTCTTTTAGACAACCTGACCTATCTGCTGTTGCATTACCATTAGGTAAGCAGGCAAAGGGTGACGCGCAAATGAAGTCACGTAAAAATTTCTTTCAGACAGCCCCACTCAGCTGCTATCGCATTCACATTAGGTAAGCAGGCTAAGGGTGACGCGTAGATAACTTGAAAGGAGAATTTCTTTTAAACACCCCACCCAGCTGCTATCGCATTAAAATTAGGTAAGCAGGCTAGGGTTGACGCGCGAATGACGTCACGTGAAAATTTCTTTTAAATACCCCAACAAAGCTGCTGTCGCATTTACATTAGGTAAGCAGACTAGGGGTGACGCGCAAATACCGTCACCTAAAAATTTGTTTTGGACAGCACCACTCAGCTGCTATCGCATTTACATTACGTAAGCAGGGTAAGGGTGACGCGCAAATAAAGTCACGTAAAAATTTCTTTTAGACAGCCCTACTCAGCTGCTATCGCATTCACATTAGGTAAGCAGGCTAAGGGTAACGCGCAAATGACGTCAAAGACAAATTTCTTTTAGACACCTCCACCCAGCTGCTGTTGCATTAACATTAAGTAAGCAGGTTAGGGGTGACGCGCAAATGACGTCAGGGGCCAATTTCTTTTCGACACCCCCACCCAGCTGCTGTTAAATTTACATTAGGTAAGCAGGCTGGGAGCGACGCGCAAATGACGTCAGGGGAAAATTTCTGTTCGACACCCCCACCCAGCTGCTGTTGCATTTACAATACGTAAGCAGAATTAGGGTGACGCGCAAATGACGTCACGTGAAAATTTCTTTTAAATATCTCAACCTGGCTGCTGTCGCATTTATATTAGGTAAGCAGGGTAGATGTAACGCGCAAATGACGTCACGCGAAAATTTCTTTTAAACAGCCTCACGCAGCTGCTGTCGCATTCACATTAGATAAGCAGGTTAGGAGTGACGCGCAAATGACGTCACGTGAAAATTTCTTTTGACACCCCCACCCAGCTGCTATCGCATCATTATTAGGTTAGCAGGCTAGGGGTGACGCGCAAATGACGTCATGTGAACATTTACAAGGACACCCCTAACCAGCTGCTGTTTCATTCAAATTAGGCAAGAAGGTCAGGAGTAAAGCGCAAATGACGTCAGGGGAAAATTTCTTTCAGACACCCCCACCCAGCTGCTGTCGCATTTATATTAGGTAAGCAGGGTAAAAGTAACGCGCTAATGACGTCAGGGGCAAATTTTTTTTAGACACTCCCACCCAGCTGCTGTTGCATTTACATTAGGTGAGCAAACTGGGGGTGACGCGCAATTGACGTCACTTGAACATTTGTTATAGACAGTACCTCTCAGCTGCTATCGCATCTACATAAAGTAAGCAGGCTAAGGGTGACGCGCAAATGAAGTCACGTAAAAATATCTTTAAGACACCCCCACCCAGCTGCTTTCGCATTAACATTAGGTAAGCAGGTTAAGGGTGACGCGCAAATGACGTCAGGGGCCAATTTCTTTTCGACACCCCCACCCAGCTGCTGTTAAATTTACATTAGGTAAGCAGGCTGGGAGCGACGCGCAAATGACGTCAGGGGAAAATTTCTGTTCGACACCCCCACCTAGCTGCTGTTGCATCTACAATACGTAAGCAGAATGAGGGTGACGCGCAAATTACGTCACGTGAAATTTTCTTTTAAATACCTCAACCCAGCTGCTGTCGCATTTATATTAGGTAAGCAGGGTAGGTGTAACGCGCAAATGACGTTAGGCGAAAATTTCTTTTGAACACCCACCCAGCTGCTATCGCATCATTATTAGGTAAGCAGGCTAGAAATGACGCGCAAACGACGTCATGTAAACATTTTTAAGGACACTCCTAACTAGCTGCTGTTTCATTAAAATTAGGAAAGAAGGTTAGGAGTAAAGCGCAAATGACGTTAGGGGAAAATTTCTTTCAGACACCCCCACCTAGCTGCTGTCGCATTTATATTAGGTAAGCAGGGTAAAAGTAACGCGCTAATGACGTCAGGGGCAAATTTCTTGTAGACACCCTAAGCCAGCTGCTGTTGCATTTACATTAGGTGAGCAGACTGAGGGTGACGCGCAATTGACGTCAGAAAAAGATTTCTTCTAGACACCCTGACCTTGCTGCTGTTGCATTTACATTAGGTAAGCAGGAAAAGGGTGACGCGCAAATGAAGTCACGTGAAAATTTCTTTCAGACAGCTCCACTCAGCTGCTTTTGCATTACCATTAGGTAAGCAGGCTAGAGGTGACGCGCAAATGACGTCAGGGGCAAATTTCTTTTTGACATCCCCACATAGCTGCTATTAAATTTAGATTAGGTAGGCAGGCTGGGAGCGACGCGCAAATGACGTCAGGGGAAAATTTCTGTTTGACACCCGCACCCAGCTGCTGTTGGATTTACATTAGGTAAGCAGACTAGGGGTGACGCGAAAATGACGTCACTTGAAAATTTGTTTCAGACAGCACTACTAAGCTGCTTTCGCATCTACATTGGGGAAGCAGGCTAAAGGTGACGCGCAAATGAAGTCACGTGAAAATTTCTTTTAGACAGCCCAACTCAGCTGCTATCGCATTTACATTAGGTAAGCAGGCTAAGGGTGACGCTCAAATGACTTGAGAGGAAAATTTCTTTTAAACACCCTACGCAGCTGCTATTGCATTAAAATTAGGTAAGCAGGCTTGGGTTGACGCGCTAATGACGTCACGTGAAAATTTCTTTAAGACAACCTCACCTAGCTGCTGTTGCATTTACATTAAGTCAGCAGGTTAGGGTTGACGCGCAAATGACGTGAAGGGCAAATTTCTTTTAGAAACCCCCATCCAGCTGCTGTTGCATTTACATTAGGTAAGCAGGCTTGGGGTGACGCGCAAATAACGTCAGAAAAAAATTTCTTTTAGACACCCTGACCTTGCTGCTGTTGCATTTACATTAGGTAAGCAGGCAAAGGGTAACGCGCAAATGAAGTCACGTGAAAATTTCTTTCAGACAGCCCTACTTAGCTGCTATCGCATTCACATTAGGCAAGCAGGCTAAGGGTGACGCGCCAATAAATTGAAAGGAAAATTTCTTTTAAACACCCCACCCAGCGTCTATAGCATTAAAATTAGGTGAGCAGGCTAGGGTTGACGCGCGAATGACGTCACGTGAAAATTTCTGTTTGACACCCCCACCTAGCTGCTGTTGCATTTAAAATACGTAAGCAGAATAAGGGTGACGCGCAAATGACGTCACGTGAAAATTTCTTTTAAATATCTCAACCTAGCTGCTGTCGCATATATATTAGGTAAGCAGGGTAGGTGTAACGCGCAAATGAAGTTAGGCGAAAATTTCTTTTAAACAGCCCTACGCAGCTGCTGTCGCATTCACATTAGATAAGCAGGTTAGGGGTGACGCGCAAATGACGTCACGTGAAAATTTCTTTTAGACACCGCCACCCAGCTGCTATCGCATCATTATTAGGTAAGCAGGCTAGGAATGACGCGCAAATGACGTCATGTGAACATTTTTAAGGACACCCCTAACCAGCTGCTGTTTCATTCAAATTAGGCAAGAAGGTTAGGATAAAGCGCAAATGACGTCAGGGGAAAATTTCTTTCAGACACCCCCACCCAGCTGCTGTTGCATTTACATTAGGTAAGCAGACTGGGGGTGACGCGCAATTGACGTCACTTGAACATTTGTTATAGACAGTACCACTCAGCTGCTATCGTATCTACATTAAGTAAGCTGGCTAAGGGTGACGCGCAAATGAAGTCACGTAAAAATTTCTTTTAGACACCCCCACCCAGCTGCTTTCGCATTAACATTAGGTAAGCAGGCTAGAGGTGACGCGCAAATGACTTAAAAGGAAAATTTTTTTTAAACACCCTACCCAGCTGCTATCGCATCAAAATTAGGTAAGCAGGCTAGGGTTGACGCGCAAATGACGTCACGTGAAAATTTCTTTCAAATACCCCAAACTTAGCTGCTGTCGCATTTATTTTAGGTAAGCAGGGTGGAAGTTACGCGCAAATGACGTTAGGCGAAAATTTGTTTTAGACAGCACCACTCAGCTGCTATCGCATCTACATTAGGTAAGCAGGCTAAGGGTGACGCGCAAATGAAGTCACGTGAAAATTTCTTTCAGAACGCCTAACTCAGCTGCTATCGCATTTACATTAGGTAAGCAGGCTAAGGGTGACGCTCAAATGACTTGAGAGGAAAATTTCTTTTAAACACCCCACGCAGCTGCTATTGCATTAAAATTAGGTGAGCAGGCTAGGGTTGACGCGCGAATGACGTCACGTGAAAATTTCTTTAAGACAACCTCACTTAGCTGCTGTTGCATTTAAATTAAGTCAGCAGGTTAGGGTTGACGCGCAAATGACGTCAAGGGCAAATTTCTTTTAGAAACCCCCATCCAGCTGCTGTTGCATTTACATTAGGTAAGCAGGCTTGGGGTGACGCGCAAATAACGTCACTTAAAAATTTGTTTAAGACACCCCCACTCAGCTGCTGTTGCATTAGCATTAGATAAGCAGGTTAGGGATGACGCAAAAATGACGTCACGTAAAAATTTCTTTTGGACACTCCCATCAGCTGCTATCGCATCATTATTAGGTAAGCAGGCTAGGATTTACGCGCAAATGACGTCATGTGAACATTTTTAAGGACACCCCTAACCAGCTGCTGTTTCATTAAAATTAGGAAAAAAGGTTAGGAGTAAAGCGCAAATGACGTCAGGGAAAAATTTCTTTCAGATACCCCCACCCAGCTTCTGTTGCATTAACATTAGGTAAGCAGGCTGGGAGTGACGCGCAAATGACGTCAGGGGAAAATTTCTTTCAGACACCCCCACCCTGCTGCTGTTGCATTTACATTAGTTGAGCAGGCTAAGGGTGACGCGCAAATGAAGTCACGTAAAAATTTCTTTTAGGCAGCCCTACTCAGCTGCTATCGCATTCACATTAGGTAAGCAGGCTAAGGGTGACGCGCAAATGACGTCAGGGGAAAATTTCCCATAGACACCCCCACCCAGCTGCTGTTGCATTAACATTAGGTAAGCAGGTTAGGGGTAACGCGCAAATGACGTCAGGGGCCAATTTCTTTTTGACTCTCCCACCTAGCTGCTGTTAAATTTAAATTAGGTAAGCAGGCTCGAAGCGACGCGCAAATGACGTCAGGGGAAAATTTCTGTTGGACACCCCCACCCAGCTGCTGTTGCATTTACAATACGTAAGCAGAATAAGGGTAACGCGCAAATGACGTCAGGGGAAAATTTCTTTCAGACACCCCCACCCAGCTGCTGTTGAATTTACATTAAGTAAGCAGGCTGGGAGCGACGCGCAAATGACGTCAGGGGAAAATTTCTGTTCGACACCCCCACCCAGCTGCTGTTAGATTTACATTAGATAAGCAGACTATTGGTGACGCGCAAATGACGTCACTTAAAAATTTGTTTCAGACAGCACTACTAAGCTGCTATCGCATTTACATTAGGTAAGCAGGCTAAAGGTGACGCGCAAATGAAGTCACGTGAAAATTTCTTTCAGACAGTCCTACTCAGCTGCTATCGCATTCACATTAGGTAAGAAGGCTAAGGGTGACGCGCAAATGACGTCAGGGGAAAATTTCTTTTAGACACCCCCACCCAGCTGCTGTTGCATTAACATTAAGTAAGCAGGTTAGGGGTGACGCGCAAATGACGTCAGGGGCCAATTTCTTTTCGACACCCCCACCCAGCTGCTGTTGAATTTACATTAAGTAAGCAGGCTGGGAGCGACGCGCAAATGACGTCAGGGGAAAATTTCTGTTCGACACCCCCACCCAGCTGCTGTTGGATTTACATTAGATAAGCAGACTATTGGTGACGCGCAAATGACGTCACTTGAAAATTTGTTTCAGACAGCACTACTAAGCTGCTATCGCATCTACATTAGGTAAGCAGGCTAAGGTTGACGCGCAAATGACTTGAAAGGAAAATTTCTTTTAAACACCCTACCCAGCTGCTATCGCATTGAAATTAGGTAAGCAGGCTAGGGTTGACGCGCGAATGACGTCACGTGAAAATTTCTTTCAAATACCCCAAACTTAGCTGCTGTCGCATTCACATTAGGTAAGCAGGCTAAGGGTGACGCGCAAATGAAGTCACGTGAAAATTTCTTTCAGACAGCCCAACTCAGCTGCTATCGCATTTACATTAGGTAAGCACGCTAAGACTTCGATTTCACTGCCAACTTATCCATGGGTAACTTATCTATAGGTAAGTTATCTATGGGTAAACTGCGATTTCACACAGTTTTATCCATGGGTAACTTGAAGATATCTATAGGTAAACTGCTGATGGATATCGTGATTTCACTACTAAACTATCCGTAGATACCTTTTGTGACACTTAAGTTTACATAAAAAGTTTAAAAAATAATTAGAAGTATGTCCTGGGTAGAATTTCATTTTTAATTTGTGTGACTCGATTTAAAATGGAAATGAATTTACAATTAGTAATAATTGCTACGCTGTGTTCCCAAGTTGTATTAATTAATCAGCAACGTCAAATTCAGCCAAGTATACTCGGTTAATAACTCTGCTGACTCAGTATTTTTAAAAACGACGGAAAAAGCAATATAGGTAAATTATTAAGGCAAATTTAATTGTAGCTACACAATAAACAAAATACGTGTTGTTTGTACATTATTGCGGACACATTATCATTTATCAGGTGCAAAATACTCAAGCAATTATAATATTATGGCAGGAAAAAGACCTGGTTTTTCGATATGCACAACAAATTTTGGGAAATGTCAACATGGACCAAGTACGATTTAAAAATAAATATCATCTAGAAAGGTCAACTTTTGATTACATTGTTGACGGCAAGATATTGAAAAACAAACTACACAGCTCCAGATTTGACATTAATTACTGCTTAATTTTTCTGTACTCCTTTTTCAATGAGTCCTACTTTGACCTAGCGATAGCACCATCGCAATCCCTTGATAGTTCTTGGGCTAGACTGGCCCAACTAATTTTATGACTTCTCATCCCCTTTGAAATTGATCGGACCATTTGCGGCTATTAAATAAACTAATAAGCTCATTAATTTCATTGCAGGACCAGTTCTTTGTTCTGTTATTTCCAGATTCCGTTTCCATTTTTTCAGCAAAGATTTTATTAAATTATGATTTATTCGACCTAATATAACACACTTAATCAAATATAAAAGTATAATTCTTTGGTGGAACAATCCATGCACGTGAAGAAAAGGAAATGTCAGTTTTAAGCCCTACCCAAGACACAATATGTTACATAATGTTAAATTAACACCTAACCTAAGACACAAAATGTAAATCACGATTTTTCTAAAAAAAGCAAAACACCTGATCAATTTATGAAACTTGCGTCAAAATGCAAGAATATCTAGAAAAAAACTTAACTAATATATCTAAAGATAGTGCAATTTCACTTAGACTTTATCCATAGACTAGAGATATCCATCAAACTCACCCATGGATAACTTTTACCCATAGATAGGGACTTATCCCCGGGATAGCTGCGATTTCATTCACTATCCATGGATAACTTACCTATTGATAAAGTTATCCATGGGTAAAGTTGGCAGTGAAATCGAAGTCTAAGGGTGACGCTCAAATGACTTGGGAGGAAAATTTCTTTTAAACACCCCACGCAGCTGCTATTGCATTAAAATTAGGTAAGCAGGCTAGGGTTGACGCGCGAATGACGTCACGTGAAAATTTCTTTAAGACACACCCACCCAGCTGCTGTTGCATTTAAAATACGTAAGCAGAATAAGGGTGACGCGCAAATGACGTCACGTGAAAATTTCTTTTGGACACACCCACCCAGCTGCTATCGCATCATTATAAGGTAAGCAGGCTAGAAATGACGCGCAAATGACGTCATGTAAACATTTTCAAGGACACCCCTAACCAGCTGCTGTTTCATTAAAATTAGAAAAGAAGGTTAGGAGTAAAGCGCAAATGACGTTAGGGGAAAATTTCTTTCAGACACCCCCACCCAGCTGCTGTCGCATTTATATTAGGTAAGCAGGGTAAAAGTAACGCGCTAATGACGTCAGGGGCAAATTTCTTTTAGACACCCCAACCCAGCTGCTGTTGCATTTACATTAGGTGAGCAGGCTGGGGGTGACGCGCAATTGACGTCACTTGAACATTTGTTATAGACAGTACCAGTCAGCTGCTATCGCATCTACATTAAGTTAGCAGGCTAAGGGTGACGCGCAAATAAAGTCACGTAAAAATTTCTTTTAGACACCCCCACCCAGCTGCTTTCGCATGAACATTAGGTAAGCAGGCTAGAGGTGACGCGCAAATGACGTCAGGGGCAAATTTTTTTTTAAAATCCCCACCCAGCTGCTGTTAAATTTAGATTAGGTAAGCAGGCTGGGAGCGACGCGCAAATGACGTCAGGGGAAAATTTCTGTTTGACACCCCCACCCAGCTGCTGTTGGATTTACATTAGGTAAGCAGACTAGGGGTGACGCGCAAATGACGTCACTTGAAAATTTGTTTCAGACAGCACTACTAAGCTGCTCTTGCATCTACATTAGGTAAGCAGGCTAAATGTGACGCGCAAATGAAGTCACGTGAAAATTTCTTTCAGACAGTTCTACTTAGCTGCTATCGCATTCACATTAGGTAAGCAGGCTACGGGTGACGCGCAAATGACTTGAAGGGAAAACTTTTAAACACTCTACCCAGCTGCTATCGCATTAAAATTAGGTAAGCAGGCTAGGGTTGACGCGCAAATGACGTCACGTGAAAATTTCTTTCAAATACCCTAAACTTAGCTGCTGTCGCATTTATATTAGGTAAGCAGGGTGGGGGTTACGCGCAAATGACGTTAGGCGAAAATTTGTTTTAGACAGCACCACATAGCTGCTATCGCATCTACATTAGGTAAGCAGGCTAAGGGTGACGCGCAAATGAAGTCACGTGAAAATTTCTTTCAGACAGCCCAACTCAGCTGCTATCGCATTTACAGTAGAAGTATATGCCGAATTTGGTGTCAAAATAAAATGGCGGCCGTGGGGGTGGGGGGTTGGGTGGGTGGGGAGGGGTGATGTCTTAAGATGATGGTCTTGAGATGTCGAGGGTCTTAAGAGGATAGGGATGAGATGTTCTGGGGGACTTGAGATGCTGTGGTAAGATGTTCTTTAGATCTTGAGATGCTGAGTAAGACGTTGTATGGACCTTGAGAAGGTAGGGAAAGATGCTGATTGGGTTCTTAGAAGGTAGGGTAAGATGTTCTCTGGACCCTGAGATGTCGAACGAATGTCATAAGAAGATAGGGTAAGACTTGGCTCTTGAGACTGGGTAGAGATGCTTGCCTTGAGATGCTGGCCTTGAGATGCTCGGGAGCGTCTTGAGATGTATAATATGTAATACGCTATGTTATATGCTATATGCTATATACTATATAATATAATATGCTATATACTATATAATATATTATTCTATATAATATGCTATTTAATTACAGTTCCTTATGCTATGTATGTGTAATAATATGCTATATACCATACAATTATTATGTATTATTAAGTGATCAAAATGATATGCGCATAAGATGCAACTTAAAAGAAACCGCATCAAAATCCGATAGATACTTTAGGAATAACATGTATTTCCCTTCTTTCCTATGCTTTATAATGGTAGGGGCCGGGGGGTGGGGATATGTCATGTTATGGTAATTAGTGGTTGGATTGAGCCCGGACTACTTTTAATGACCTTAAAAAAGTAAGACTTACAAGCCTGTTCAGTCTTAGTCTAAATCCCATTAGTTACTAATGGGACATTTAAAATATCGAAACTGAGGGAGCATGCATAAATGACGTGTTGAGGGTGGGTGGGGTTTATGCATAAAATCGTATATATGTCACATATAATGTATGTATATGCTAATGTAAGGTGTGTAGATAGCTTTATTGTGTATTACACATAATATATGCACGTACCCTATGGTGAAAGATGAGATAAGTCATATTGATTGTATGAGTCATAGATTCAAGTTGGAGCCAACATCATAGTAAAAAATCGATAGAGACGAAAGCCGAACGATCGATAGTGAAGAAGGCAGAGTGGTTTACATTCTATTGTAATCCTGGAGAGCACTTGATGTTGCCTGGTCGAGTTCTAAAGTTGAAATGAGAGGGTTAGCATTGCAGTAATAGGGAAATTTTTAGTAGGCAAAGTCCTTTACATTTAATTGTAATCCTGGACAGCAGTTGATGTTGCCTGGTCGAGTTCTAAAGTTGAAATGAGAGGGTTAGCATTGCAGTAATAGGGAAATTTTTAGTAGGCAAAGTCCTTTACATTTTATTGTAATCCAGGAGTGCAGTTGATGATTCCTGGTCGAGCACCAAAGTTGAAATGAGAGGGTTAGCATTGCAGTAATAGGGAAATGTTTAGGAGGCAAAGTCCTTTTCTATTCTATGAGAGATACAAACGAAACTCAAAGTTTGAGAGAGATACAAACGAAACTCAAAGTTTGAGAGATACTCACGTAACTCAAAGTTTTAAAGAGATGCAATGAAATGATATCAATGTTTAAAATGCTTTTATTGTCGCCAATTACAAAAGTGCAAAACGTTTTTTTTTATTTTTATTTTATAAATGTTTATTTTAATTTGTTTATTTTTAAAAAGTACAATACATTTTATTTTTATATTAAATTACAATACATTTTATTTTTTATATTAAATTACAATACATATTATTTTATTTTGTTTTTTTTATTTTATTTATTTTTTTGTAAATGTTTATTTTGTGTATTTTTTTAAATGTTTATTTTGTGTATTTGTCTATTTATTTTTTTTAAATGTTTATTTTGTGTATTGGTTTATATATTTTTTTTAAATGTTTATTTTGTGTATTTGTTTATTTTTGTTTTGTAAATGTGTATTTTAAATTACAATACATTTTTTGTATTTGTTTTTTTTATAAATGTGTATTTTAAATTACAATGTATTTGTTTATTTTGTGTATTTGTTTACTTATTTTTTTAATATTTATTTTAAACGTACAATACACGTTTTTAAAAATTGTTACAATGGTTTATATGATATAACTTTAATTCAACACATTGTTTTTGTAACTTTATCATTTTTTTTATTCGTTATTTGCACAAAGTATGGAATCCGTAGGGCAGACTGTAGTTTAAATTATTATCATCGGGATAGTATCGATTTACATCCAGTCCGTGAAAAGCAATTTTGTTGACTTTCATTAAGTAAAGTTTGTGATCTATTGATCTTATCAAATTCACAGGCAATCTTTTGACATGCTGTGTTCTAATTGCTGTTTCATATGTTTCAAACGTACATTTTTTTAAACTTTGAGCGGGAATACCCTTGCATTTTAATTCGTCACGACCGCAAAATGACCGTATGGCATATTCCTTTGCTCTGGATGCGGCAACTTTCCAAATATCCATATCCTCAATCTTCCATTTTCCACCAATTCCAGCATTATGATTGACCAAATCAGGATATTTAACTGTCAACTCATGTCCCGCTGGCAGTTTTGAATAATCCACAAAGCTTTTGCATTTGTATAGGTCGTCATAATATGTATTATCCGGATCCCAAATCTGCAAAATTATAAAAATTACAACTTTATCTATTATGTTTCATACTTTTATAGATTTAAATGTATTTGTTTATGGGAGAATTATGTTACATGCCTGAAAAATATGGCTGTCAGTGTCAGAGTACTGGTGATGAAGCCTTTCTTTAAACACTGGTTGGAATTCTTGATAAAACCCAGAGTAAAAAGCGACTTTTGAGTGCTCCAAACAATTAAAACCTCCTTGGATTGGCTTGTCAAGTATAACTTCCTTGGGTTTCAGTACAACTTGGCTGATATTTTCAGATAAACTTTTGAAACCGGTGCATCTTTCGTCTGCAATTGTTTTCACAACGCTTACACGTGTCGAACAAAATTTAACAGTAATAAGATTTTCGTTTGACTGCAAAAACTTTCCGTAGATAGCATTGTTCATTAGTTTCAAGAAATCCTTGTCTGATTTTGACTTTGCATTTCTTCTTCTTTCAACGTTTGTTGTTATATAATCTTTAATGTAGGCTTGATGGGAGAATGAAAATCCTTGATGAATTTTCACAAGTTTCATTCCCATTTGTAAATAATACTGCAAAGATGCATGGTTCACAACATAATGCATCTTGTCATAGCATGTAAGCATAAGTTTTTCTTGAGACAAAAAAGATTTTCCTAATGCTCCAAGTTTTGAAACATGATCTTTTTGTCGATCTGACAGCTCTTTCATTTGAACTTTGAGTTTTTCAGGGCAAAGTGGAATTTCCTTGGTTCTTTCTTGAACATCAATTGGGTATTCCAAGTCAACTTCTAGAATATACCCTTTGCTTCCAGCTTCAAAGTCTCGATTTATCCAGTCTATATTGTTTAATGTATCTACAGATTCCCATTTAAATTCGCCAAGCGGAAACTTCTTGCATAGAGCTTCAGCATACATTCCATTCTTATCTACATAGAGAATGTGCTGTCTTGGTAGCTCAGCATTGTAGTGCTTTGCATCTCGTTCAGTGTTGGCCACCACAAGTTTCTGCGAGGCATAGCAAATGCCACCACGAATGCCTTTTTTGACCATTTTATACATTTCATAGTCACGTATAACGTCAATTTCAACTCCATTTGTCTTTAAAAAACTCTGCCATGCGTATCCGCTAGTGGTGCAGACGTATGTAGGATCTAGTCCTGTATTTTTCATTCCAATTCGTCTAAAATTTTCCCACACAGCCGCCAAAAGTACACTGTCCAGTATATTATATAACTTACAATATTGGTTAAAGTCTTTGATATTGAACTGTTGAATTATTTTGTTCACTAGTGACCATTCCGAGTCTGTAATTTCTTTTCCCGTCAAATCGTTATTGAACCATTTGCGTTCTGGGATAGGGTGTCCATCTTGAAATACAGTTGGCGATGTAAGATAACTGTACGGAAACGGGATTTTTGCAAACAGCAATTCATTATTTTCAGTTGTATTTGGAACACCGGTTGGAACCATTTCCTTGAAACATTGGTCAATTAATGTCAAGCTTTTGCTTTTTTCTTTTACAATTACATCTGCGAGGTTTGACAAACTATCTTTCACAAATTGACAGCTGTCAATGAATCTTATTTTGACTCTTTGATCAATTTCTTCAAGTTTTTGAGTATTATCACTGCCCATGTTTTTATTAAGTGCTGATAAAACTTTATTTTTGTGAGTAATAGTCATTTGCACAAATTTTTCTGACGATTTGGCAATAACTTCAACATCTTCAGCATTAAACATCTCTTGTTCAAGTGAATTTACAAGCAAATGCAGATCAAAACCAGTTGAATTATGACAAACACACACCAGCTCACGTTTGTATTTTATCTTGAGGTTGCATGACTGGCATAAAGCTGCAATATAGGTACTATCGGTGTGGTTATGGTGATACGTTTTCACGACTGGAGCCTTTGCTTTTCCATTAACTTGATCTACTGCTCCAGCAAATCCGCCAATTTCATCTCCAAGTTCGTCAATAAGTGCAGTAATCTCATCTTCTGAATCAAATGCTTCTGAACGACTACGTTTCTTTGTTTTCTTCTTTTCAACCGTAAATTTCCATTTACAAAGTTCACATGCTGTTGCAGCTTGATGTTTTTTTAATGTTTTAGCATCGAATTTGTTAAAATTGTTAGTGTTACGAATCTTAGCTACAAGTTTGTCCGCCCAGTAGAAAACAGTCTCATAAAAATGCTTTACTGGGTTTTCTCTATTGTAATAGCTTGTATGTATAACTTCCATACCATACGTTGTTGTTTTCACAATAACAATTGCATAACTTGCTGGTTTGAACTGTGAGACAAATGTTGTAGCGTTTTTCTTTTGTCCCATTGCTTTAGCAAACGTCTCCCAATCATAGTATAAAATGTACGGCACTGCTAATGTCATATGTTCATTCTTGAATTTAATTCTGAATTTTTTATCAGGGAAATCAAATATTTGCTCTTTTACTTCTTTGCAATTATGTTTCAATAGCTGCTCATAACTTTTCTTGAATCTAAAACACTCTTGACAGAAAAACATTCGTTCTGGTTTTATATGTCCAAGAAAACGATTCAAGTCTTTAATTAACACAAAATGACAACGCTTTCCTTGCTCGTCGTTTTCATGTATTAAGAACAAATTCACAACTTTTGTAGATGTATGTACACTTTTGTAGGATAGAACAATGTTTTTTCCTTCATGAGTAAACACATAAACCCGAATATCATTGACTTCTTCAAACAATGGAATATCCGTATGTATATTAACACCCGCGTTACTTATCATTGAAAAGTCAAAGTTATGCAGATACTTTATCCACTGCCCAACATTCCGCAAGTTCAATTTTGGTGGTTTCTTTATAGCGCTAATGACTTTTATATCTTCATCATGTAATCGCTTATGTTCTTTTATCTCGTTTTCCATATACACAGCAGCAGCAATACAGTAATGGAAACATTTTCCATCTGTGTTGTTGATATTTACAATTCCTTGCTTTATAAATGGCATCTTGAGATGACCTCGTATTCTCGAGTTTTTTAAGAGTGAGAGTTCACCAAGCTTTACTTGAAACGATACAATTCTAATTATTCTCCATCCACTTCCTAGTTCAGTGAAACTATTCTTTTTGTCAATAATTTCATTAGCAGCTTCAAGCATAATCGTATCAATTCCATTTGAATCATGAAGATCGAAAGGTCTTGAATCGAAAAATATCGTTTCTTGATGTTCAAACGAGTAGTCGCCATCTTGAATATCTTTCTCCATAAGAATGTTAATTCCAATAATTACACTTATTGCTTTATACACAATCAAGTTTTCATTCAAAAGTTTTTCAGTTTGATTCTTCACAAATTCAAAAATATCTTCAATACTAATATAGTCATCTGCCGGCTCATATGAATACTCTTTGACTGCGCCAAGATTTGATCTTGAAATTTCCTTGAAAAATGACAGGTCAATTGCATGTCCAGCGTCCACATGTCCACCACGCTGCCCAATACGCGGGCACGCATGCGCAGATTTAGATGAAGTATACACTGCACAGTCTTCGCAGTGATGTGTTAGCTCGACATGACGGTAATATGGATACCATTTACGGGTATCGTAAGTACATCTTGCCATTGGACAATTAAGTAACTGTAAATTCGAATTATTAATATTTAGTACAAACAATAGATGGCGTGCGTCCCCTGTAAAATGAAAAATTGCAAAAAACATTTAAATTGTAGATAAAATTACTTACGACATATGCTAGATTTTCTACTCGTGGTTGAGTTTTTACAGCACTTGGAAATGTATATGTATCCTCCATTATTCCAATGATGTCGGTTTGCGCCACTCAGAATAAATCCTTTTTATACACTTGTACAATTTGAGTATACACAAAAGTAAAAGCAATCCAAACGATGAATACAAAAGTCCAGTATCTTGCGTACTTTCAGGCTTTTCGTCGGGAGCAAACTTTTTTTGGTTGAGCAGGTTCCACAGCAGAAACTGAACTGAGTCCGCGAGCGAGAGAGTCAACTGTTGACTATCCAGTTGCTCCGCCCCTTTTAACAAATTGTCTCGAATTTGGTCATACTTTCTAATCAACTGCGCATGCTCCGACTCACCAACATCAATGTCATTGCCATATGTACATTTTATGTACATTGCAATCATACAGAGAGCTATAAATTTCATGTTTACTCTTCAACGTCTCGCACAAGACTGACTACTTTTTCCTCTTCTTGTTTGGTTTATACATCTTTTCATCCGGTACTTGAAGCCAAAAATTATGTTTTGATCGTTCAGCAAACGTTGTTTCTTTCAACTCTTCTTGTTCTTCATTTGTTTTTGCAATCTTACTTATATGTTCGCTTGGTTGTGTTTCAAACTTTGACATATTTAAATAAATTTCCATTAGTTTTTTATACAGTTCGGGATCAATACACTTCATTACTCTGGCCATTGAAAAAATAGTTCACAAGTTATAATTTCACAAAATATAGTGCAAAGTACTTTGCGAACAAGCTTTAAATTGTGTTTTATAACTGTTTTAACGTTATTTGAATATATTTGTTCAATCAATGTATCTAATTGTATACACTCGGTATTACAAAACAGTTGGTAGTTATTTAGACAATCAATTATTGCATTTAATTGATTTTGAGTTGCACTTTCAATAACACTTTTTATATTTTTGTCTGTAATTAGCTTGTATAAAAACTCGCATTCTGTCTCCAATCTAGTTCTCATATTGGAGCATATGCTTCACAAGCCTTATCCGGAAATACATGTGAACGACACCAGTACTTTACGTTGCTGCTTCTTGGATGCAAGTCCATCACCAAATGACCAAATTTTCGCAATTGTACTGCTTTTATATATGCATCTTGAAGAAACTTTATATTATTAGAACATATCTGAGATGCCAATCGTCTAATAGTACTTCGGTCACGTGGTTGATCAAACATAATCAAGTATTGTGAATTAATATTGACTTCTCGCAACTGTTTTTTGAATGCATTTTGTAGAATAAGTATAATTGATACGCCTCTATGGTGGGCATGCTTTACAAAGAATCTAGTTATGAGTTCCAAATTATCGCCTTTTGTAAGTAAATCCATCTGGTCGTCAACAACAACCAATGTAAAATCAGTAGCAAGCTCTTCTAGATCTTGAATATTGTTTGTGAATATAATGTTATCATTTTCAGCTTGCATTTGATGAAATATTGGTTGGAAATCGCAGTACACATACACAACTTTGTCCAACTTTTGTGTTATAACTTCATGTCTACGTTTTATGAATTCTCTAATCATAAACGTCTTTCCTGAGCCAGTGCATCCTATGACTGACATTGTAAATGGATGATTGAGATCAAAATTTATGATATCCATGCTCAATGATGTTTCAACAACAAATGATTTAAAATCATAAAAACAAAAGCTATATACGTTTTTATTCAATTGAAAAACATATAACGGCATGAATTTACAAGATGTTTTTCATTTCTATTGTATAACATGTATGGATTAAAATTTGGAATTGATTTTACAAAACGTTCAACTTTCTTATCATTAACATTACAATATACTGTAAACGAATATATTATCTTCTTATAAGATATACCAATCATTCTAGCATACAAAAAGTATATACAGTACTGTCCACACACATAAGAAAAGTCACTTTGCAGTTGTTTACAATTGCTTCTAACTATAGGTATATTTGGTATCTCTATATTTACATATTTACTTATACAATTTATAAAACTATCAAAGTATTCACATTCATTATTCGATATAATAAACCAAGCTATCCAATGGGATCCGTTATTATTAATTGTATCTACATTCTGTACAATAGCTATAGGAAAACTATCAAATTTAACATCTTTATACAATGTATTTGCAGCTACAACATATATAGGTATATCTATATCTATATCTAACATTAATCGTCGCAAAGCTTCGCGAATAGAACTTGTATTCATATTTTTAATAGTCAAAATGTATTTGTTTATTTCTATCGAGCTCAAATACTCCTTGGTACAAGCAATAGACGAGTATGGTTATGGCTTTATCCAACGGTTTCTTGAATTTCAATCCAATTTTCACTTGTCCTTTTCGGTTCACGGAAAGAGCGTTACCATTGTTTGGTAAAAGTTCCACAGCAGTAAATACATTACCTGTAAAGTATACAAACCCAAATATGAAGCATATACATACAAGCAATTGTTTCATATATAATATTATTCGAGTTTGTGTAATTTACCCTTGAGATAGTTGTCTCTGGAGATTCCATTTCCCAGCGACTCAGATGCGACTGTCTTTCTCAACGATCGGAGAGCAACTAAGAAGTTGTTACCAGCTGTTGCGTCATCACCTGCAAAACTGTATGGAATAACGCGATTTTCCACATTTTCGCCATTCCAAGTAACATTCAGCTCGCTGATATTGAAATTTTCAAAATTGAATGCTGATTTCATCATATTTCCATTGAACCCTTCAGTATCAACCATACTGAACACCATTAGTTTTGGTATTTTGCCTATGACAACTCCATCTGACGTTACCGATGTTAATCCTTTTGCTACTGATATGGCTTTCATCTGGATTTCATTAGTTACATATTTGAATGTTTCATTGTTAATTAACTGTTGTCGATGCAAATTCACTACATCTTGCAAATCGCTTTTTTTAGCAGCATAAAAGGTTGCGTCTGTTATTTCTGCTTTATACGGACAACCAGAAAATCCTGATTTATCGTTCTTTGAACAGTCCAAGTACAAGTATGGATCGCTACGTTTTAAGACAATTCGACATTCTGTCCCACTAGGAATATATCTGTTTTGGTTGAAAAAGTTTCCGAGCAGCGATCCAAGTAAAAAGAATTGCTTTGAGTTTTGAGACAACAGATATCTTGCGTTAAATCCAGCGTCAGTGACTGCATATGTATTAGGGACAGCATTAGGATACCACATTTCATCCTTCAAGTATCCATCCTTTTCAAGTTGACTTGTCCCTAACGCTCTTTGCAAGTATGCTGACCATGGATAAAAGTTTGACGTATCCAGTACAAGTTGGCCATTCAAATAAAGTTGTAAATTTGAAAACAGTGCGTGAAAAAACAAGTTTGTTGGTGCCACAATGTCAGCTGCTTCGCAACTCGTACCGTCTTGTTTGACAATCCTTACGCCCAAACTTAGCATAGACTCTTGTAGCGAGCCATAATTATCATATATCCATCGAAATTCCAATGGGTTGTGTGAATCTTTTGTGCTCAATAGAGAGAAGCATTGAATATAGTCTGTTGTTGTAAGTTCACTTATATTTGTAGGGGGCAGTTCCACCAAATTCAACTCTGAACTTAATGATTTCTGAGATGTTTCGTAGATTGTTGGTTTTTCTTCAAAAACATTGTTAATATCCATGATGAGAGATGTGTACGCCTTGAAGGTTAGTCAATAACTGAAGATTTAATCAATAGAAAAGTCTATTTATACTATTTCTTGGATCTTTTAACACACTTTTGCTTCTTGGCTGTACTTGTTTTGTTATAATACAGGGATTTCTTGGGTTTTCGACCTCTTCCGGTTTGAATTGTTTTGGTTTTTTTAACGTTTTTTCTTTTTTTCTTAGCTCCGCCCACTTGTTTTCTTTGCATACGTTTGACTCGTATCTTTCTTGGTTTATAAGTTGGTTGAGATAGATGTATGGATTTTATTGGAATCAAATATGAAGATTCGTTTGGTGAAATCCCAGAACTTCCAGCGTATACGCCTCCGGCTACACCACCATTTCCGGTTTGAATATACGATGGATCTTGTAGAATACACTTTTCGTCGTCGCAATTAACTTGCCTCATGATGTCTAATATCTAGGCTTGAAATGCAATTTTATATTGGTTTCACTGTCTTCTCCAAAATCAAGCTGTCTTGCAAACTCGTCAACTAACTTGACATGAATTTGACGTATGTCTGCTCTGCTCAACGGTAGAAATATTACTGGATTGAAATAGACAATTGTCTCGTTTATATTGTCTTTAACTAGATCTGAATCTTGAAGAATGGGCAAAACGTGGTGATTATAGTACTGGTTCTGTACAATATCACCTATAACGACAATTCGTTTTGAAATTGGACATATTTGATCGTCATGTTCACCAATTTCTTCTTTTTCAATCTCTTTTTTTTCTTCTTCTACTTGAATATCTAAGTCTACCTTTACTCTTTTATCGCGAACAAACACTTTATTTTCCGGAATGCCGAGGTGACGGTTAACTGCTGCAGGTAGTTGAACAGACATATTTTCATCTAAATCTTCTATGTAAATGTCTCCGTCTTTGATTACAAAGTTGATAACCATATCATTGAAAATACGTTGCTCTATACTGTGGTTTATATCATCCAATACATAATCAATTTCTAGAGATTTTGGTTTGCTCATTGGCGCATAGTATCTATTGTCAATCGAGAAACGAAAATCCAAGTATTCACGATCGTTAATTTCGTTGAATTTTTCCATATCAAACGTTGCATTAGATACATAAAGCCCTGTGGCAAATTTTTCATCCAAAAACCCTAAGCATTCCAGTAGTTTTACAGGCAGCACACAATAGCTATTAGATTCTTTGGAATCATCTTGGAATTCAAAATTAGCTTTGCCATCAGATTCTATATTTATTTCAAATTTTTGAAAATATGGCATCATTCTTTCATTTAATCTTTTAAAGTATATCTTTAGATCATTGTCTCCTTGAGCATTTTGTCAGCTAAACGGAATAACGCTTTGAAATGGTTGTTGTATAGTTATCAAATTCTGGTAATCTTGAAATGTTTCTTGTTTTATTTCAAATTCAGTGTTTATAGGTATTCGTGCAAAAGATTCGAGCGATATTTTACTTAAAGCTGGTATTTGTCCAAACGGAAATTGGTTTCGGTTGAATCCATAAAAAACAGCTAACTCGTCTGGTATGACTACAAACTGATAAACTTCACCATATGTATTCTTAGCAGATATAAATATAGCATCATTTGACACGTAAAAAAATGAAAACCCAAATCGAACTCCTTCTTTTTGTAATGCAATATTGTTATCAGTAATAAAACTAAATATGTCTTCTTTTGTTTTCTTAATTTTTCCGGATACTATTTTAGATGGTTTCAAGTTTGGGAATAAGGGTTGAGCTTGCACTTCACGAGTCTTTCGAGTTGGTTTTTTTGCGTTATATTTCAAACTCACAACACCAACTTCGTACAATTCTTGTGGCAGCTTGAGCTCATTTGGGAGTTCAGCTATAAAATTAGTGGCTGTATTTGCTGTCAAATTTTTGCTTTTGCTAGTAAGTGTACAGCATACGCTAGGAGGCGATGCAGGTCCTAATGCATGTCTTGCAAGCATCTTAAACTAAATTCAGTTCCTGTTCGTAAAACGCGCCTGTGATATCTGAAAAACAATAAAAGCATGTTACTTTACAAATAAAATTAACAAAAACAATATCTGGATATCCATACAACAGTTTATAATTAGGAGCTGATATGTCGATATCAAACAGAGAAGTTACGACGAAAACAAACAAAACAGAGAAGTTATGACGATAACTTACAAAAAAGAACTGTTATGACGATAACTTACAAAAAAGAAGCTGAAATGTCGATAACTTACAAAAAAAAACTGATATGACGATAACTTACAAAAAGAAACTGTTATGACGATAACAAACATAAAAGTTATGACGATAACTTACAAAAAAGAAGCTGAAATGTCGATAACAAACAGAGAAGTTATGACGTTAACAAATATAAAAGTTATGACGATAACTTACAAAGAAGTTACGAGGATAACTTAGAAAAAAGAACTGTTATGACGATTACTTACAAACAAATTACGACGATAACTTACAAAGAAGTTATGACGATAACTTACAAAGAAGTTACGAGGATAACTTAGAAAAAAGAACAGTTACGCCGATAACTAACATAAAAGAAGCTGAAATGTTGATAACAAACAGAGAAGTTATGACGTTAACAAATATAAAAGTTATGACGATAACTTACAAAGAAGTTACGAGGATAACTTAGAAAAAAGAACTGTTATGACGATAACTTACAAACAAATTACGACGATAACTTACAAAGAAGTTATGACGATAACTTACAAAGAAGTTACGAGGATAACTTAGAAAAAAGAACAGTTACGCCGATAACTAACATAAAAGAAGCTGAAATGTTGATAACAAACAGAGAAGTTATGACGATAACAAACATAAAAGTTATGACGATAACTTACAAAAAAGAACTGTAATGACAATAACTCACAAAAAAGAAGCTGAAATGTCGATAACAAACAGAAAAGTTATGACGATAACAAACATAAAAGTTATGACAATAACTTACAAAAAAAGAAGCTGAAATGTCGATAACTTACAAAAAAGAACGGATATGACGATAACTTACAAAAAAGAAGCTGAAATGAGGATAAGAAACATAAAAGTTATGACGATAACTCACAAAAAAGTTATGACGATAACTTACAAAAAAAGAAGCTGATATGTCGATAACTTACAAACAGGGAAGCTGATATGTCGATAACTTACAAAAAAAAAGAAGCTGAAATGTCGATAACTAACAAAACAGAAGCTGAAATGACGATAACAAACAGAGAAGTTATGACGATAACAAACATAAAAGTTATGACGATAACTCACAAAAAAGTTATGACGATAACTAAAGCATACCTTCGTTGTTTAAGTCTTTCAATAAATAGGTAGTTGGGTGAGTGTTTTGCACAGTTTTGACGACAAATTCCTCTCTACTCCAATTTTCAGAATATCCTGTCAACAGCCAGTACATAACTAAATAAAACTTTGCATAACTTGTTATTATATGTGAAAATATGTAGCTTGTTTTACCTTTTTCAAACAAAATTTTAGCTCTTCATATTCTAACTCTGTCTCCAATGCTAAACTTTGGTGGTTTTGTTTCTTGATTTTGCAATGAAGATTTGAATATTCTGTGCCATATCTCAAATTCGTTCTTTTTTGTCACTTTATTAGGTGTTGTCTGTATAGTCCTGTGAATTGTATTGTTGTAAGCTTTGACAAAGTCTTGTATTTTATCATCAATTTTTAACGTGTTTTTTGCGGTCATATAACGTTCCAGTTTTGTAAACAGTGTACGAATAAAGCGTTCACTGAATGTACTCTTGATGTATGAATAAATGTGGTAATTTACAATTCTGTTTTCTTTTAAAAACTCTCTAAACTTTGTGTTTCTATATTCTTTTCCCATATCTGTAAACAACGTCATTGGTGTTGTTTCAGCTTCTCGAAATATAGACTTAAACGCTCGAATCATTGAATTTGATGACTTATCTTTCAACATACGTACATATGCTTTTTTGCTGAATGCGTCAACAACAATTAGCACAAAGTGGTTGCAATTGTTCCATTCTGCAATGTTACTAATGTCCTTAAGATCAGAGGCATAGTTTTGATTAATAAAATTAAACAATACTTTTCTGCGCGGAAACTTTCGTCGTATATCTTTGTGCAGAGAGTACGCTTGTAGTTTCTGGAGCTCTTGTTTAACTTGTTTTTTATTTTTCCATTTTTTTCTATTTGCTAGAAATCCACTTAAACCAGAAAAACTTCCAGCTAAACGATAATTGAGATAGGAGCGGGGAATAGCAGGGTCAGCCATTGTAGCATGAATGAGAGATAAATACATGTGTCGCTTTATTTATACATTCAGTTGCTGCCTGGCAGTGTAGGATGGAGGATGAGTTGTACACTGTGGATTTTACCATATCTATTTACGGAAACATTGCTGTCATAAAAACACGTAGTGTGGACAAGCCTACTTCTAAACCTATTATAAAGTGGGAAAACAGATGGGAAAAGTGGGAGCTTACTTTCCCTCAAGTTTGTCGAATATATAATAAAATTGAAAACGTTTCACATACGGAAACTACAACGTATTATGTTAACCTTTCCCCTCAATACCCAGCTGACATTCTGAGCTTTGCAGTCTGAAAGTCTATAAATAGAGCTTAAGTGACAAACTTTATTCAGTCGTGAGTTGGAAGCCGAACTGGAAACATCTAATATGGAGCAAGTGACTCTTGAATCGTACGATCCGATTTTGTGTAAGAATTGGGATACTCCATTGAATGAAAACAAACAAAACATCATTTTTCAAGAACCCAAATTCAAAAATTGTAAGTTTGAATTAAAATGTAGTGTAATTTTGTTATATACTTTGTGTAAATTTGTTGTATTGTAAACATTTAAAATGAATTTAGATTGGAACTCGACTCTTGGCTCGAAAAACTTGGAAAAATTTCAAGCAAAGCAATTACATTTACATTGGTCGAATTCGAAACGAAATTGATTGCACAACAGTTGAATTTTCATTGGCGACAGGCAAGCTGATATTAAAGTTCATTCAAGGAGTACATGATCAAAACGTTTACATTCAAAAACCAGAGGACAAAATTGAAAAACTGAATGTTACATATTATAACGACGGAAAGAATTCAAGCCTTGTACTGCATTGCCCGGTTTCAGACAGAACAACAGTCAAGTATGGTGGATGGTTAGGTCCGCAAATTGAAATGAATAATGATGAAATTGAAAAACTTGTGTTGTTCTTAACCCAAGATTGCAAATTGTAAAGTTTGTTGTGCAAAAAACATGAATACAATAACTCTGGAAAGTTTGTTGTGTGAGGCATGCCAGTTCTGCTGGTTGAACTATATGCCGTCAAATTTGCAAAGTATTAACTATACGCCGTCAAGTTTACAAACTGTCATGTATAAAAACAAACAATACTGTGCAAGATGTGTAGAGCAAGAAAAGAAAAAAGATGAACAAGTACTTGCTAGCTTTAATACACCGTACGATGAGTGGATTGACTTTGATGATTTCAACGATCTTGACAATTGGTGTGAAGTAACCCGATGTTTTGAAAAAATTGATTGTTTCGTGTGTAAATTTGATCCTGGCGATGTTTCTTCAGTCAGAGGCGATCCCAATGCAGAGTATATTCACAGCATATCTTTGTATGGTGAAACTGTGTACATATATAAGTATATGCCAGAAATTAAAGTATGCAACTATTGCATGTTTTGGCGAGTCTTGAATGTTTTAGAGAATGTTCAAGAATATATTTATGAATATAAAGAAGATGAATATAAAGCGTTGCAATTGTCTATGGCAATGGAACAAATGTAATTTATGTTAAAAACAAGATGGCTACACTGCAAAGTTTGTTGTGTGAGGCATGCCAGTTCTGCTGGTTGAACTATATACCATCAAATTTGCAAAGTATTAACTATAAAAACAAACAATACTGTGCGCGATGTGAAGTGCAAGAAAAGAAAAAAGATGAACAAGTGACCGAATGCTTCAATACACCGTATGATAAATAGATTGACTTTGATAAGTTTGACAATATTAACAATTGGTGTCAAGTTACAAGGGTGATGGACAAAACAGATTGTTTTGCATGTAAATACGATCTTACATCATCTACTGACGAACCTGATGCAGAATTTGTTCACGGCGTATCTCTGTATGGCGAGATTGTGTTTATATACAAGTACATGCCGGAAATTAAAGTATGTGGTTATTGTATGTACTGCCGAAGCTCTGCAAAGGTTTTAGAGAATGTTTACGAATATATTTGCAACTATAAAGAAAATGAATATAAAGCATTGCAATTGTCTATGACAATAGAACAAATGTAATTCATGTTAAAAACAATATGACTACACTGCAAAGTTTGATGTGTGAGTCGTGCCAGTTTTGCTGGTTAAACTTTAAGCCAACAAGTTTACATACTGTAATGTATAAAAACAAACGTTACTGTGTAGATTGTGAAGAACAAGAAAATATAAAAGATATAAGAATTGCCAATAGCTTAAATACACCATACAATGTATGGATTCAATTAAAGAAGTTTACAAATATTGAAAACTGGTGTAAGGTAACTAAATTAGTGGAAAACAATGGATGCTTTGTATGCGTTTACAACCCTGGCAATATAAAAGCCACTACAAAAAACCCAGATTTAAACTATATTCGCAAAATAACCCTATATGAACGAATTTTCATGTACAAGTACGAGCCAAAAATAAAAATGTGTGGACATTGCATGTTTTGGCGAAACTATAAAGTTTTAGAAATTGTACAAAAATATATTTGCAAATACAAACAAGATGAATATAAAGCATTAGATAATACGTAAAGTGTATTTACATACATTATATGTGTTAATGTGTAGCATATTTTTACAATATACTTTATAAGATGTATTAACAATTACACTTAATGTATTGTAAAACAAAATAAACATTAACAAAAAATAAACAAACAAAATAAATGTATTGTAATTAAAAATAAAACAATATGTATCGTAATTTATTATAAAACGAAATAAAACAAAATACATTGTAATTTAAAAAAACAAAACAAAATAAATGTATTGTAATTTAAAATAAAACAATATGCATTGGTATTTAAAATAAACAAATTAAAATAAAATTTAAAAAAAACTGTAATTTAAATTTAAAATAAACATTTAAAAACAATAATATGTATTGTGATATAAAATAAAAATAAAAAAACAATATGTATTGTAATTTAAAATAAACATTTATAAAATAAAAATAAAAAAAATAACTTGTATTTTTGTAAATAGTGACAATAAAAAACAATTTGTACTTTTGTTATTAGACACAATAAAAAACAATTGAATTTTGTAAACAGTGATTTCATTTATCAGCTCTTTGAGTTACGTGAGTATCTCTCAAACTTTGAGTTACGTAAGTATCTCTCAAACTTTGAGTTTCGTTCGTATCTCTCATAGAATAGAAAAGGACTTTGCCTACTAAAAATTTCCCTATTACTGCAATGCTAACCCTCTCATTTCAACTTTAGAACTCGACCAGGCAACATCAACTGCTCTCCAGGATTACAATAGAATGTAAACCACTCTGCTTTCTTCTCTATCGATTTTTTACTATAGTGCCGGCTCCAACTTGAATCTATGACTCATACAATCAATATGACTTATCTCATCTTTCACCATAGGGTGCGTGCATATATTATGTGTAATACACAATAAAGCTACCTACACACCTTACATTAGCATATACATACATTATATGTGACATATATACGATTTTATGCATAAACCCCACCCACCCTCAACACGTCATTTATGCATGCTCCCTCAGTCTCCAAATTTTAAATGTCCCATTAGTAACTAATGGGATTTAGACTAAGACTGAACAGGCTTGTAAGTCTTACTTTTTTAAGGTCATTAAAAGTAGTCCGGGCTCAATCGGCCCACTAATTACCATAACATGACATATCCCCACCCCCCGGCCCCTACCATTATAAAGCATAGGAAAGAAGGGAAATACATGTTATTCCTAAAGTATCTATCGGATTTTGATGCGGTTTCTTTTAAGTTGCATCTTATGCGCATATCATTTTAATTACTTAATAATACATAATAATTGTGTGATATATAGCATATTATTACACATACAAATGCAACTCCATAAGGAACTGTAATTATACAGCATATTATATAGCATATAATATTGCATATTGTATAGTCTATAGCATACTATGTAGCATATTAAATTATATAGTATATAGCATATTACATAGCGTATTACATATTATACATCTCAAGGCGCTCCCGAGCATCTCAAGACCAACATCTCAAGCCCAGCATCTCAAGGCAAGCATCTCAAGGTACCCAGTCTCAAGAGCCAAGTCTTACCCTATCTTCTTATGACATTCGTTCGACATCTCAGGGTCCAGAGAACATCTTACCCTACCTTCTAAGAACCCAATCAGCATCTTTCCCTACCTTCTCAAGGTCCATACAACGTCTTACTCAGCATCTCAAGATCTAAAAAACATCTTACCACAGCATCTCAAGTCCCCCAGAACATCTCATCCCTATCCTCTTAAGACCCTCGACATCTCAAGACCATCATCTTAAGACATCACCCCTCCCCACCCACCCTACCCCCCACCCCCACGGCCGCCATTTTATTTTGACACCAAATTCGGCATATACTTCTACTATTTACATTAGGTGAGCAGGCTAAGGGTGACGCTCAAATGACTTGAGAGGAAAATTTCTTTTAAACACCCTACGCAGCTGCTATTGCATTAAAATTAGGTAAGCAGGCTAGGGTTGACGCGCGCATGACGTCACGTGAAAATTTCTTTAAGACAACCTCACCCAGCTGCTGTTGCATTTACATTAAGTCAGCAGGTTAGGGTTGACGCGCAAATGACGTCAAGGGCAAATTTCTTTTAGAAACCCCCATCCAGCTGCTGTTGCATTTACATTAGGTAAGCAGGCTTGGGGTGACGCGCGAATAACGTCAGAAAAATATTTCTTTTAGACACCCTGACCTTGCTGCTGTTGCATTTACATTAGGTAAGCAGGCAAAGGGTGACGCGCAAATGAAGTCACGTGAAAATTTCTTTCAGACAGCCCCACTCAGCTGCTATCGCATTCACATTAGGCAAGCAGGCTAAGGGTGACGCGCCAATAACTTGAAAAAAAAATTTCTTCTAAACACCCCACACAGCTGCTATAGCATTAAAATTAGGTAAGCAGGCTAGGGTTGACGCGCAAATGACGTCACGTGAAAATTTCTGTTCGACACCCCAACCCAGCTGCTGTTGCATTTAAAATACGTAAGCAGAATAAGAGTGACGCGCAAATGACGTCACGTAAAAATTTCTTTTAAATACCTTAACCTAGCTGCTGTCGCATATATATTAGGTAAGCAGGGTAGGTGTAACGCGCAAATGACGTTAGGCGAAAATTTCTTTTAAACAGCCCCACGCAGCTGCTGTCGCATTCACATTAGATAAGCAGGTTAGATGTGACGCGCAAATGACGTCACGTATAAATTTCTTGTGGACACCGCTACTCAGCTGCTATCGCATCTTTATTAGGTAAGCAGGCTAGGAATGACGCGCAAATGACGTCATGTGAACATTTTTAAGGACACCCCTAACCAGCTGCTATTTCATTCAAATTAGGCAAGAAGGTTAGGATGAAGCGCAAATGACGTCAGGGGAAAATTTCTTTCAGACACCCCCACCCAGCTGCTGTCGCATTTATATTAGGTAAGCAGGGTAAAAGTAACGCGCTAATGACGTCAGGGGCAAATTTCTTTTAGACAACCCCACCCAGCTGCTGTTGCATTCACATTAGGTGAGCAGACTGGGGGTGACGCGCAATTGACGTCACTTGAACATTTGTTATAGACAGTACCACTCAGCTGCTATCGTATCTACATTAAGTAAGCAGGCTAGGGGGGACGCGCAAATGAAGTCACGTAAAAATTTCTTTTAGACACCCCCACCCAGCTGCTTTTGCATTAACATTAGGTAAGCAGGCTAGAGGTGACGCGCAAATGACGTCAGGGGCAAATTTCTTTTTGACATCCCCACCCAGCTGCTGTTAAATTTAGATTAGGTAAGCAGGCTGGGAGCGGCGCGCAAATGACGTCAGGGAAAAATTTCTGTTTGACACCCCCACCCAGCTGCTGTTGGATTTACATTAGGTAAGCAGACTAGGGGTGACGCGCAAATGACGTCACTTGAAAATTTGTTTCAGACAGCACTACTAAGCTGCTTTCACATCTACATTAGGTAAGCAGGCTAAAAGTGACGCGGAAATGAAGTCACGTGAAAATTTCTTTCAGACAGCCCTACTTAGCTGCTATCGCATTCACATTAGGTAAGCAGGCTAAGGGTGACGCGCAAATGACTTAAAAAGAAAATTTCTTTTAAACACCCTACCCAGCTGCTATCGCATCAAAATTAGGTAAGCAGGCTAGGGTTGACGCGCGAATGACGTCACGTGAAATTTTCTTTCAAATACCCCAAACTTAGCTGCTGTCGCATTTATTTTGGGTAAGCAGGGTGGGGGTTACGCGCAAATGACGTTAGGCGAAAATTTGTTTTAGACAGCACCACTCAGCTGCTATCGCATCTACAATAGGTAAGCAGGATAAGGGTGACGCGCAAATGAAGTCACGTGAAAATTTCTTTCAGACAGCCCAACTCAGCTGCTATCGCATTTACATTAGGTAAGCAGGCTAAGGGTAACGCTCAAATGACTTGAGAGGAAAATTTCTTTTAAACACCCGACGCAGCTGCTATTGCATTAAAATTCGGTAAGCAGGCTAGAGTTACGCGCGAATGACGTCACGTGAAAATTTCTTTAAGGCAACCTCACCCAGCCGCTGTTGCATTTACATTAAGTCAGCAGGTTAGGGTTGACGCGCAAATGACGTCAAGGGCAAATTTCTTTTAGAAACCCCCATCCAGCTGCTGTTGCATTTACATTAGGTAAGCAGGCTTGGGGTGACGCGCAAATAACTTCAGGAAAAAATTTCTTTTAGACACCCCCACCTAGCTGCTCTTGCATTAACATTAAGTAAGCAGGTTAGGGTTGCGCAAATGACGTCAGGGGCCAATTTCTTTTCGACACCCCACCCAGCTGCTGTTAAATTTACATTAGGTAAGCAGGCTTGGAGCGACGCGCAAATGACGTCAGGGGAAAATTTCTGTTCGACACCTCCATCCAGCTGCTGTTGCATTTACAATAGGTAAGCAGAATAAGGGTGACGCGCAAATGACGTCACGTGAAAATTTCTTTTAAATACCTTAACCTAGCTGCTGTCGCATTTATATTAGGTAAGCAGGGTAGATGTAACGCGCAAATGACGTTAGGCGAAAATTTCTTTTAAACAGCCCTACGCAGCTGCTGTCGCATTCACATTAGATAAGCAGGTTAGGGGTGACGCGCAAATGACGTCACGTGAAAATTTCTTGTAGACACCGCCACTCAGCTGCTATCGCATCATTATTAGGTAAGCAGGCTAGGATTGACGCGCAAATGACGTCATGTGAACATTTTTAAGAACACCCCTAACAAGCTGCTATTTTATTAAAATTAGGAAAGAAGGTTAGGAGTAAAGCGCAAATGACGTCAGGGAAAAATTTCTTTCAGACACCCCCACCCAGCTTCTGTTGCATTAACATTAGGTAAGCAGGCTAGGAGTGACGCGCAAATGACGTCAGGGGAAAATTTATTTCAGACACCCCCACCCAGCTGCTGTTGCATTTACATTAGTTAAGCAGGCTAAGGGTGACGCGCAAATGAAGTCACGTAAAAATTTCTTTTAGACAGCCCTACTTAGCTGCTATCGCATTCACATTAGAAAAGCAGGCTAAGGGTGACGCGCAAATGACGTCAGGGGAAAATTTCTTCTAACACCCCTACGCAGCTGCTGTTGCATTATCATTAGGTAAACAGGTTAGCGGTAAAGCGCAAATGACGTCAGGCGCCAATTTCTTTTCGACACCCCGACCCAGCTGCTGTTAAATTTACATTAGGTAAGCAGGCTGGAAGCGACGCGCAAATGACGTCAGGGGAAAATTTCTGTTCGACACTCCCACCCAGCTGCTGTTGCATTTACAATACGTAAGCAGAATTAGGGTGACGCGCAAATGAAGTCACGTGAAAATTTCTTTCAGACAGCCCCACTCAGCTGCTATTGCATTCACATTTAGTAAGCAGGCTTAAAGTGACGCGCAAATGACGTCAGGGGAAAATTACTTTTAGACACTTCCACCCAGCTTCTGTTGCATTAACATTTAGTGAGCAGGTTAGGGGTGACGCGCAAATAACGTCAGGGGCAAATTTCTGTTTGACATTCCCACCCAGCTGCTGTTGCATTTACAATAGGTAAGCAGAATTAGGGTGACGCGCAAATGACGTCACTTAAAGTTTTGTTTTAGACAGCACCACTAAGCTGCTATCGCATCTACATTAGGTAAGCAGGCTAAGGGTGACGCGCAAATAAAGTCACGTGAAAATTTCTTTCAGACAGCCCCACTCAGCTGCTATCGCATTCACATTAGGTAAGCAGGCTAAGAGTGACGCGCAAATGACTTGAGAAGAAAATTTCTTTTAAACACCCCACCCAGCTGCTGTCGCATTTACATTAGGTGAGCTGACTGGATGTGACGCGCAAATGACGTCATTTAAAAATTTGTTTTAGACAGCACCACTCACCTGCTATCGCATCTTCATTAGGTAAGCAGGCTAAGGGTGACGTTTAAATGACTTGAAAGGAAGATTTCGTTTAAACACCCCACCCAGCTGCTTTCGGATTACAATTAGGTAAAAAAGCTAGGGTTGACGCGCGAATGACGTCACGAGAAAATTCCTTTAAGACACCCCCACCCGGCTGCTGTTGCATTAACATTAACTAAGCAGGTTAGGGGTGACGCGCAAATGACGTCAGAGGCAAATTTCTTTTAGACACCCCCAGCCAGCTGCTGTCTCATTTACATAAGGTAAGCAGGCTGGGGGTGACGCGCAAATGACGTCACCTAAAAATTTGTTTAAGACAGCACCACTCAGCTGCTATCACATCTACATTAGGTTAGCAGGCTAAGGGTGACGCGCACATGAAGTCACGTGAAAATTTCTTTCAGACAGCCCTACTCAGCTGAAATTGCATTCACATTAGGTAAGCAGGCTAAGGGTGACGCGCAAATGACGTCAGGGGAAAATTTCTTTTAGACACCCCCACCCAGCTGCTGTTGCATTACCATTAAGTGAGCAGGTTAGGGGTGACGCGCAAATGACGTCAGGGGCAAATTTCTGTTTAACATTCCCACCCAGCTGCTGTTGCATTTGCAATAGGTAAGCAGAATAAGGGTGACGCGCAAATGACGTCACTTAAAAATTTGTTTCAGACAGCACCACTAAGCTGCTATCGCATCTACATTAGGTAAGCAGGCTTAGGGTGACGCGCAAATAAAGTCACGTGAAAATGTTTTCCAAACAGCCCCACTCGGCTTCTATCGCGTTCACATTAAGTAAGCAGGCTAAGGGTGACGCGCAAATGACTTAAGAGGAAAATTTCTTTTAAACACCCCACCAAGCTGCTATCCCATTTACATTAGGTAAGCAGGCTAGGGTTGACGCGAGAATGACGTCACGTGAAAACTTTTTTTATTACCCTAACCTAGCTAATGTCGCATTTACATTAAGTTAGCAGACTAGGGGTGACGCGCAAATGACGTCACTTAAAAATTTGTTTCAGACAGCACAACTCAGCTGCTATCGCATCTACATTAGGTAAGCAGGCCAAGGGTGACGCGCAAATGAAGTCAGGTTGAAATTTCTTTCAGACAGCCCCACTTAGCTGCTATTGCATTTACATTAGGTAAGCAGGCTAAGGGTGACGCGCAAATGACTTAAGAGGAAAATTTCTTTTAAACACCCCACGCAGCTGCTGTCGCATTACCATTAGGTAAGCAGACTGGAGGTGACGCGCAAATGACGTCATTTAAAAATTTGTTTTAGACAGCACCACTCAGATGCTATCGCATCTACATAAGGTAAGCAGGCTAAGGGTGACGCGCAAATAAAGTCACGTAAAAATTTCTTTCAGGCAGCCCCACTCAGCTGCTATCGCATTCACATTAGGTAAGCAGGCTAAGGGTGACGCTCAAATGACTTATGGGGAAAATTTCTTTTAAACACCCCACCCAGCTGCTATCGGATCAAAATTAGGTAAGGAGGCTAGGGTTGACGCGCGAATGACGTCACGAGAAAATTTCTTTTAGACACCCCCACCCAGCTGCTGTTGCATTAACATTAGGTAAGCAGGTAAGGGGTGACGCGCAAATGACGTCAGAGGCAAATTTCTTTTAGACACATCCAGCCAGCTGCTGTTGCATCTACATAAGGTAAGCAGGCTGGGGGTGACGCGCAAATGACGTCAGGGGAAAATTTCTTTGAGACACCCTGACCCAGCTGCTGTTGCATATACATTAGGTAAGCAGATTGGTGGTGACGCGCAAATGACGTCACCTAAAAATTTGTTTTAGACAGCCCCACTCAGCTGCTATCGCATTCACATTAAGTAAGCAGGCTAAGAGTGACGCGCAAATGACGTCATGGGAAATTTTCTTTTAGACACCTCCACCCAGCTGCTGTTGCATGTACATTAAGTAAGCAGGTTAGGGGTGACGCGCAAATGACGTCGGGGGAAAATTTCTTTAAGACACCCCTACCTAGCTGCTGTTGCATTTACATTAAGTAAGCAGGTTAGGGGTGACGCGCAAATGACGGCACGAACAAATTTTTAATAGACACCTCCACCCAGCTGCTGTTGCATTCACATTAAGTAAGCAGGTTAGGGGTGACGCGCAAATGACGTCAGACGAAAATTTCTTTTAAACACCCCTACCTAGCTGCTGTTGCATTTACATTAGGTAAGCAGACTTGCTGTGACGCGCAAATGACGTCACTTAAAAATTTATTTTAGACAGCACCACTCAGCTGCTATCGCATTCACATTAAGTAAGCAGGCTAAGGGTGACGCGCAAATGAAGTCACGTGAAAATTTCATTTTATTACCCCAACCCAGCTGCTGTCGCATTTACATTAGGTAAGCAGACTCGCTGTGACGCGCAAATGACGTCATTAAAAAATTTGTTTTAGACAGCACCACTAAGCTGCTATCGCATCTACATTAGGTAAGCAGGCTAAGGGTGACGCGCAAATGGCGTCACTTAAAAATTTGTTTCAGACAGAACCACTTAGCTGCTATCGCATCTACATTAGGTAAGCAGGCTGAGGGTGACGCGCAAATGAAGTCACGTGAAAATTTTTTTTCAGACAGCCCCAATCAGCTGCTTTCGCATTCACATTAGGTAAGCAGGCTAAGGCTGACGCTAAAATGGCTTGAGAGGAAAATTTCTTTTAAACACCTCACCTAGCTGCTATCTCATTAAAATTAGGTAAGCAGGCTAGGGTTGACGCGCAAATGACGTCACGTAAAAATTTCTTTTTAATGCCTCAACCCAGCTGCTGTCGCATTTACATTAGGTAAGCAGACTGGGGTTGACGCGCAAATGACGTCACCTAAAAATTTCTTTTTTTTTACCTTAACCTAGCTGCTGTCACAATTACATTAGGTAAGCAGACTAGAAGTGACGCGCAACTGACGTCACTTAAAAATCTGTTTTTGACAGCACCACCCAGCTGCTATCGCATTCACATTAGGTAAGCAGGCTAAGGGTGACGCGCAAATGAATTCACGTGAAAATTTCTTTTAGACAGCCCAACTCAGCTGCTATCGCATTCACATTAGGTAAGCAGGCTAAGGCTGACGCTAAAATGGCTTGAGAGGAAAATTTCTTTTAAACACCTCACCTAGCTGCTATCACATTAAAATTAGGTAAGCAGGCTAGAGTTGACGCGCGAATGACGTCACGTAAAAATTTCTTTTTAATGCCCCAACCCAGCTGCTGTCGCATTTACATTAGGTAAGCAGACTGGGGTTGACGCGCAAATGACGTCACCTAAAAATTTGTTTTAGTAAGCACCACTCAGCTGCTATCGCATCTACATTAGGTAAGCAGGCCATGAGTGACGCGCAAATGAAGTCACGTGAAAATTTCTTTTAGACAGCCTTACTCAGCTGCTATCGCATTAAAATTAGGTGAGCAGGCTAGGGTTGACGCGCAAATGACGTCACGTAAAAATTTCTTTTTAACACTCCTACCCAGCTGCTGTCGCATTTACATTTAGTGAGCAGGTTAGGGGTGGCACGCAAATGACGTCAGAGCAAATTTATTTTAAAAACCCCCACCCAGCTGCTGTTGCATTTACATCAGGTAAGCAGACTGAGGGTGACGCGCAAATGTCGTCACCTAAAAATTTGTTTTAGACAGCACCACTTAGCTGCTATCGCATCTACATTAGGTAAGCAGGCTAAGGGTGTCGCGCAAATGAAGTCACGTGAAAATTTCTTTCAGATAGCCCCACTCGACTGCTATCGCATTCACATTAGGTAAGCAGGCTAGGGGTGACGCTTAAATGACTTGAGAGGAAAATTTCTGTTAAAAACCCCGCCCAGCTGCTAACGCATTGAAATTAAAAGAGCAGGCTAGGGTTGACGCGCAAATGACGTCACGTGAAAATCTCTTTTTAATTCCCCAACCCAGCTGCTGTTGCATTAAAATTAGGTAAGCAGGTTAGGGGTGACGCGCAAATGACGTCAGGGGCAAATTTCTTTTAGACACCCCCACCCAGCTGCTGTTGCATTTACATTAGGTAAGCAGCCTGGGGGTGACGCGCAAATGACGTCAGGGAAAAATTTCTTTTAGACACCCCAATCAAGCTGCTGTTGCATTTACATTAGGTAAGCAGACTCGCTGTGACGCGCAAATAACGTCACGTGGAAATTTTTTGCAGGCAGCCCCACGTAGCTGCTATCGCATTTACATTAGGTAAGCAGGCTAAAGGTGACGCAAAAATGACGTCACGGGAAAATTTCTTTTAGACACCCTCACCCAGCTGCTGTTGCTTTTACATTAAGTCAGCAGGTTAGGGGTGAGGCGCAAATGACGTCAGGGGAAAATTTCTTTTGGACACTTCTACCCAGTTGCTGTTGCATTTACATTAGGTAAGCAGGTTAGGTATAACGCGACAATGACGTCACGTGAAAACTTTTTTTATTAATCTAACCTAGCTACTGTCGCATTTACATTAAGTAAGCAGACTAGGGGTGACGCGCAAATGACGTCACTTAAAAATTTGTTTCAGACAGCACCACTCAGCTGCTATCGCATCTACATTAGGTAAGCAGGCCAAGGGTGACGCGCAAATGAAGTCAGGTTAAAATTTCTTTCAGACAGCCCCACTCAGCTGCTATTGCATTTACATTAGGTAAGCAGGCTAAGGGTGACGCGCAAATGACTTAAGAGGAAAATTTCTTTTAAACACCCCACGCAGCTGCTGTCGCATTTACATTAGGTAAGCAGACTGGAGGTCACGCGCAAATGACGTCATTTAAAAATTTGTTTTAGACAGCACCACTCAGATGCTATCGCATCTACATTAGGTAAGCAGGCTAAGGGTGACGCGCAAATAAAGTCACGTAAAAATTTCTTTCAGACAGCCCCACTCAGCTGCTATCGCATTCACATTAGGTAAGCAGGCTAAGGGTGACGCTCAAATGACTTATGGGGAAAATTTCTTTTAAACACCCCACCCAGCTGCTATCGGATCAAAATTAGGTAAGGAGGCTAGGGTTGACGCGCGAATGACGTCACGAGAAAATTTCTTTTAGACACCCCCACCCAGCTGCTGTTGCATTAACATTAGGTAAGCAGGTAAGGGGTGACGCGCAAATGACGTCAGAGGCAAATTTTTTTTAGACACATCCAGCCAGCTGCTGTTGCATCTACATAAGGTAAGCAGGCTGGGGGTGACGCGCAAATGACGTCAGGGGAAAATTTCTTTGAGACACCCTGACCCAGCTGCTGTTGCATATACATTAGGTAAGCAGATTAGTGGTGACGCGCAAATGACGTCACCTAAAAATTTGTTTTGGACAGCCCCACTCAGCTGCTATCGCATTCACATTAAGTAAGCAGGCTAAGAGTGACGCGCAAATGACGTCATGGGAAATTTTCTTTTAGACACCTCCACCCAGCTGCTGTTGCATTTACATTAAGTAAGCAGGTTAGGGGTGACGCGCAAATGACGTCGGGGGAAAATTTCTTTAAGACACCCCTACCTAGCTGCTTTTGCATTTACATTAAGTAAGCAGGTTAGGGGTGACGCGCAAATGACGGCACGAGAAAATTTCTAATAGACACCTCTACCCAGCTGCTGTTGCATTCACATTAAGTAAGCAGGTTAGGGGTGACGCGCAAATGACGTCAGACGAAAATTTCTTTTAAATACCCCTACCTAGCTGCTGTTGCATTTACATTAGGTAAGCAGACTCGCTGTGACGCGCAAATGACGTCACTTAAAAATTTATTTTAGACAGCACCACTCAGCTGCTATCGCATTCACATTAGGTAAGCAGGCTAAGGGTGACGCGCTAATGAAGTCACGTGAAAATTTCATTTTATTACCCCAACCCAGCTGCTGTCGCATTTACATTAGGTAAGCAGACTTGCTGTGACGCGCAAATGACGTCACTTAAAAATTTGTTTTAGACAGCACCACTTAGCTGCTATCGCATCTACATTAGGTAAGCAGGCTAAGGGTGACGCGCAAATGACGTCACTTAAAAATTTAATTCAGACAGAACCACTAAGCTGCTATCGCATCTACATTAGGTAAGCAGGCTGAGGGTGACGCGCAAATGAAGTCACGTAAAAATTTTCTTTTAGACAGCCCTAATCAGCTGCTATCGTATTCACATTAGGTAAGCAGGCTAACGGTGACGCGCCAATGACTTAAGAGGAAAATTTCTTTTAAACACCCCACCCAGCTGCTATTGCATTTACATTAGGTAAAAAGGCTAGGGTTGACGCGCGAATGACGTCACGTGAAAATTTCTTTTTTTTTACCTTAACCTAGCTGCTGTCACAATTACATTAGGTAAGCAGACTAGAAGTGACGCGCAAATGAATTCACGTGAAAATTTCTTTCAGACAGCCCAACTCAGCTGCTATCGCATTCACATTAGGTAAGCAGGCTAAGGCTGACGCTAAAATGACTTGAGAGGAAAATTTCTTTTAAACACCTCACCTAGCTGCTATCTCATTAAAATTAGGTGAGCAGGCTAGGGTTGACGCGCGAATGACGTCACGTAAAAATTTCTTTTTAATGCCCCAACCCAGCTGCTGTCGCATTTACATTAGGTAAGCAGACTGGGGTTGACGCGCAAATGACGTCACCTAAAAATTTGTTTTAGTAAGCACCACTCAGCTGCTATCGCATCTACATTAGTTAAGCAGGCCATGAGTGACGCGCAAATGAAGTCACGTGAAAATTTCTTTTAGACAGCCTTACTCAGCTGCTATTGCATTAAAATTAGGTGAGCAGGCTAGGGTTGACGCGCAAATGACGTCACGTAAAAATTTCTTTTTAACACTCCTACCCAGCTGCTGTCGCATTTACATTTAGTAAGCAGGTTAGGGGTGGCACGCAAATGACGTCAGAGCAAATTTATTTTAAAAACCCCCACCCAGCTGCTGTTGCATTTACATCAGGTAAGCAGACTGGGGGTGACGAGCAAATGTCGTCACTTAAAAATTTGTTTTAGACAGCACCACTTAGCTGCTATCGCATCTACATTAGGTAAGCAGGCTAAGGGTGACGCGCAAATGAAGTCACGTGAAAATTTCTTTTAGATAGCCCCACTTGACTGCTATCGCATTCACATTAGGTAAGCAGGCTAGGGGTGACGCTTAAATGACTTGAGAGGAAAATTTCTGTTAAAAACCCCGCCCAGCTGCTAACGCATTCAAATTAAAAGAGCAGGCTAGGGTTGACGCGCAAATGACGTCACGTGAAAATCTCTTTTTAATTCCCCAACCCAGCTGCTGTTGCATTAAATTAGGTAAGCAGGTTAGGGGTGACGCGCAAATGACGTCAGGGGCAAATTTCTTTTAGACACCCCCACCCAGCTGCTGTTGCATTTACATTAGGTAAGCAGCCTAGGGGTGACGCGCAAATGACGTCAGGGAAAAATTTCTTTAAGACACCCCAACCAAGCTGCTGTTGCATTTACATTAGGTAAGCAGACTCGCTGTGACGCGCAAATAACGTCACGTGAAAATTTTTTTCAGGCAGCCCCACGTAGCTGCTATCGCATTTACATTAGGTAAGCAGGCTAAGGGTGACGCAAAAATGACGTCACGGGAAAATTTCTTTTAGACACCCTCACCCAGCTGCTGTTGCTTTTACATTAAGTCAGCAGGTTAGGGGTGAGGCGCAAATGACGTCAGGGGAAAATTTCTTTTGAAAACTTCTACCCAGTTGCTGTTGCATTTACATTAGGTAAGCAGGTTAGATGTAACGCGCAAATGACGTCACTTGAATATTTGTTTTAGACAGCACTATCCAGCTGCTATCGCATCTACATTAGATAAGCAGGCTAAGGGTGACGCGCAAATGAAGTCACGTGAAAATTTCATTTTATTACCCCAACCCAGCTGCTGTCGCATTTACATTAGGTAAGCAGACTCGCTGTGACGCGCAAATGACGTCACTTAAAAATTTGTTTTAGACAGCACCACTCAGCTGCTATCGCATCTACATTAGGTAAGCAGGCTAAGGGTGACGCGCAAATGACGTCACTTAAAAATTTGTTTCAGACAGAACCACTAAGCTGCTGTCGCATATACATTAGGTTAGCAGGCTGAGGGTGACGCGCAAATAAAGTCACGTAAAAATTTTCTTTCAGACAGCCCCAATCAGCTGCTATCGCATTCACATTAGGTAAGCAGGCTAAGGGTGACGCGCAAATGACCTAAGAGGAAAATTTCTTTTAAACACCCCACCCAGCTGCTATTGCATTTACATTAGGTAAAAAGGCTAGGGTTGACGCAAGAATGACGTCACGTGAAAATTTCTTTTTTTTTACCTTAACCTAGCTGCTGTCACAATTACATTAGGTAAGCAGACTAGAAGTGACGCGCAACTGACGTCACTTAAAAATCTGTTTAAGACAGCACCACCCAGCTGCTATCGCATTCACATTAGGTAAGCAGGCTAAGGGTGACGCGCAAATGAAGTCACGTGAAAATTTCTTTTAGACAGCCCAACTCAGCTGCTATCGCATTCACATTAGGTAAGCAGGCTAAGGCTGACGCTAGAATGACTTGAGAGGAAAATTTCTTTTAAACACCTCACCTAGCTGCTATCTCATTAAAATTAGGTAAGCAGGCTAGGGTTGACGCGCGAATGACGTCACGTAAAAATTTCTTTTTAATGCCCCAACCCAGCTGCTGTCGCATTTACATTAGGTAAGCAGACTGGGGTTGACGCGCAAATGACGTCACCTAAAAATTTGTTTTAGTAAGCACCACTCAGCTGCTATCGCATCTACATTAGGTAAGCAGGCCATGAGTGACGCGCAAATGAAGTCACGTGAAAATTTCTTTTAGACAGCCTTACTCAGCTGCTATCGCATTAAAATTAGGTGAGCAGGCTAGGGTTGACGCGCAAATGACGTCACGTAAAAATTTCTTTTTAACACTCCTACCCAGCTGCTGTCGCATTTACATTTAGTAAGCAGGTTAGGGGTGGCACGCAAATGACGTCAGAGCAAATTTATTTTAAAAACCCCCACCCAGCTGCTGGTTCATTTACATCAGGTAAGCAGACTGGGGGTGACGCGCGAATGTCGTCACTTAAAAATTTGTTTTAGACAGCACCACTTAGCTGCTATCGCATCTACTTTAGGTAAGCAGGCTAACGGTGACGCGCAAATGAAGTCACGTGAAAATTTCTTTTGGACAGCCTTACTCAGCTGCTATCGCATTAAAATTAGGTGAGCAGGCTAGGGTTGACGCGCAAATGACGTCACGTAAAAATTTCTGTCAGATAGCCCCACTCGACTGCTATCGCATTCACATTAGGTAAGCAGGCTAGGGGTGACGTTTAAATGACTTGAGAGGAAAATTTCTGTTAAAAACCCCGCCCAGCTGCTAACGCATTCAAATTAAAAGAGCAGGCTAGGGTTGACGCGCAAATGACGTCACGTGAAAATCTCTTTTCAATTCCCCAACCCAGCTGCTGTTGCATTAAAATTAGGTAAGCAGGTTAGGGGTGACGCGCAAATGACGTCAGGGGCAAATTTCTATTAGACACCCCCACCCAGCTGCTGTTGCATTTACATTAGGTAAGCAGCCTAGGGGTGACGCGCAAATGACGTCAGGGAAAAATTTCTTTAAGACACCCCAACCAAGCTGCTGTTGCATTTACATTAGGTAAGCAGACTCGCTGTGACGCGCAAATAACGTCACGTGAAAATTTTTTTCAGGCAGCCCCACGTAGCTGCTATCGCATTTACATTAGGTAAGCAGGCTAAGGGTGACGCAAAAATGACGTCACGGGAAAATTTCTTTTAGACACCCTCACCCAGCTGCTGTTGCTTTTACATTAAGTCAGCAGGCTAAGGGTGACGCAAAAATGACGTCACGGGAAAATTTGTTTTAGACACCCTCACCCAGCTGCTGTTGCTTTTACATTAAGTCAGCAGGTTAGGGGTGAGGCGCAAATGACGTCAGGGGAAAATTTCTTTTGAAAACTTCTACCCAGTTGCTGTTGCATTTACATTAGGTAAGCAGGTTAGATGTAACGCGCAAATGACGTCACTTGAATATTTGTTTTAGACAGCACTATCCAGCTGCTATCGCATCTACATTAGATAAGCAGGCTAAGGGTGACGCGCAAATGAAGTCACGTGAAAATTTCATTTTATTACCCCAACCCAGCTGCTGTCGCATTTACATTAGGTAAGCAGACTCGCTGTGACGCGCAAATGACGTCACTTAAAAATTTGTTTTAGACAGCACCACTCAGCTGCTATCGCATCTACATTAGGTAAGCAGGCTAAGGGTGACGCGCAAATGACGTCACTTAAAAATTTGTTTCAGACAGAACCACTAAGCTGCTGTCGCATATACATTAAGTTAGCAGGCTGAGGGTGACGCGCAAATAAAGTCACGTAAAAATTTTCTTTCAGACAGCCCCAATCAGCTGCTATCGCATTCACATTAGGTAAGCAGGCTAAGGGTGACGCGCAAATGACCTAAGAGGAAAATTTCTTTTAAACACCCCACCCAGCTGCTATTGCATTTACATTAGGTAAAAAGGCTAGGGTTGACGCAAGAATGACGTCACGTGAAAATTTCTTTTTTTTTACCTTAACCTAGCTGCTGTCACAATTACATTAGGTAAGCAGACTAGAAGTGACGCGCAACTGACGTCACTTAAAAATCTGTTTAAGACAGCACCACCCAGCTGCTATCGCATTCACATTAGGTAAGCAGGCTAAGGGTGACGCGCAAATGAAGTCACGTGAAAATTTCTTTTAGACAGCCCAACTCAGCTGCTATCGCATTCACATTAGGTAAGCAGGCTAAGGCTGACGCTAGAATGACTTGAGAGGAAAATTTCTTTTAAACACCTCACCTAGCTGCTATCTCATTAAAATTAGGTAAGCAGGCTAGGGTTGACGCCCGAATGACGTCACGTAAAAATTTCTTTTTAATGCCCCAACCCAGCTGCTGTCGCATTTACATTAGGTAAGCAGACTGGGGTTGACGCGCAAATGACGTCACCTAAAAATTTGTTTTAGTAAGCACCACTCAGCTGCTATCGCATCTACATTAGGTAAGCAGGCCATGAGTGACGCGCAAATGAAGTCAAGTGAAAATTTCTTTTAGACAGCCTTACTCAGCTGCTATCGCATTAAAATTAGGTGAGCAGGCTAGGGTTGACGCGCAAATGACGTCACGTAAAAATTTCTTTTTAACACTCCTACCCAGCTGCTGTCGCATTTACATTTAGTAAGCAGGTTAGGGGTGGCACGCAAATGACGTCAGAGCAAATTTATTTTAAAAACCCCCACCCAGCTGCTGGTTCATTTACATCAGGTAAGCAGACTGGGGGTGACGCGCGAATGTCGTCACTTAAAAATTTGTTTTAGACAGCACCACTTAGCTGCTATCGCATCTACATTAGGTAAGCAGGCTAACGGTGACGCGCAAATGAAGTCACGTGAAAATTTCTTTTGGACAGCCTTACTCAGCTGCTATCGCATTAAAATTAGGTGAGCAGGCTAGGGTTGACGCGCAAATGACGTCACGTAAAAATTTCTGTCAGATAGCCCCACTCGACTGCTATCGCATTCACATTAGGTAAGCAGGCTAGGGGTGACGTTTAAATGACTTGAGAGGAAAATTTCTGTTAAAAACCCCGCCCAGCTGCTAACGCATTCAAATTAAAAGAGCAGGTTAGGGTTGACGCGCAAATGACGTCACGTGAAAATCTCTTTTCAATTCCCCAACCCAGCTGCTGTTGCATTAAAATTAGGTAAGCAGGTTAGGGGTGACGCGCAAATGACGTCAGGGGCAAATTTCTATTAGACACCCCCACCCAGCTGCTGTTGCATTTACATTAGGTAAGCAGCCTAGGGGTGACGCGCAAATGACGTCAGGGAAAAATTTCTTTAAGACACCCCAACCAAGCTGCTGTTGCATTTACATTAGGTAAGCAGACTCGCTGTGACGCGCAAATAACGTCACGTGAAAATTTTTTTCAGGCAGCCCCACGTAGCTGCTATCGCATTTACATTAGGTAAGCAGGCTAAGGGTGACGCAAAAATGACGTCACGGGAAAATTTCTTTTAGACACCCTCACCCAGCTGCTGTTGCTTTTACATTAAGTCAGCAGGCTAAGGGTGACGCAAAAATGACGTCACGGGAAAATTTCTTTTAGACACCCTCACCCAGCTGCTGTTGCTTTTACATTAGGTAAGCAGGCTAGGTGTAACGCGCAAATGACGTCACTTGAATATTTGTTTTAGACAGCACTACCCAGCTGCTATCGCATCTACATTAGATAAGCAGGCTAAGGGTGACGCGCAAATGAAGTCACGTGAAAATTTCATTTTATTACCCCAACCCAGCTGCTGTCGCATTTACATTAGGTAAGCAGACTCGCTGTGACGCGCAAATGACGTCACTTAAAAATTTGTTTAGGACAGCACCACTCAGCTGCTATCGCATCTACAATAGGTAAGCAGGCTAAGGGTGACGCGCAAATGACGTCACTTAAAAATTTGTTTCAGACAGAACCACTAAGCTGCTATCGCATTCACATTAGGTAAGCAGGCTAAGGGTGACGCGCAAATGACCTAAGAGGAAAATTTCTTTTAAACACCCCACCCAGCTGCTATTGCATTTACATTAGGTAAGAAGGCTAGGGTTGACGCAAGAATGACGTCACGTGAAAATTTCTTTTTTTTAACCTTAACCTAGCTGCTGTCACAATTACATTAGGTAAGCAGACTAGAAGTGACGCGCAACTGACGTCACTTAAAAATCTGTTTTAGACAGCACCACCCAGCTGCTATCGCATTCACATTAGGTAAGCAGGCTAAGGGTGACGCGCAAATGAAGTCACGTGAAAATTTCTTTCAGACAGCCCAACTCAGCTGCTATCGCATTCACATTAGGTAAGCAGGCTAAGGCTGACGCTAAAATGACTTGAGAGGAAAATTTCTTTTAAACACCTCACCTAGCTGCTGTCTCATTAAAATTAGGTAAGCAGGCTAGGGTTGACGCGCGAATGACGTCACGTAAAAATTTCTTTTTAATGCCCCAACCCAGCTGCTGTCGCATTTACATTAGGTAAGCAGACTGGGGTTGACGCGCAAATGACGTCACCTAAAAATTTGTTTTAGTAAGCACCACTCAGCTGCTATCGCATCTACATTAGGTAAGCAGGCCATGAGTGACGCGCAAATGAAGTCACGTGAAAATTTCTTTTAAACAGCCTTACTCAGCTGCTATCGCATTAAAATTAGGTGAGCAGGCTAGGGTTGACGCGCAAATGACGTCACGTAAAAATTTCTTTTTAACACTCCTACCCAGCTGCTGTCGCATTTACATTTAGTAAGCAGGTTAGGGGTGGCACGCAAATGACGTCAGAGCAAATTTATTTTAAAAACCCCCACCCAGCTGCTGTTGCATTTACATCAGGTAAGCAGACTGGGGGTGACGCGCGAATGTCGTCACTTAAAAATTTGTTTTAGACAGCACCACTTAGCTGCTATCGCATCTACATTAGGTAAGCAGGCTAACGGTGACGCGCGAATGAATTCACGTGAAAATTTCTTTCAGATAGCCCCACTCGACTGCTATCGCATTCACATTAGGTAAGCAGGCTAGGGGTGACGCTTAAATCACTTGAGAGGAAAATTTCTGTTAAAAACCCCGCCAAGCTGCTAACGCATTCAAATTAAAAGAGCAGGCTAGGGTTGACGCGCGAATGACGTCACGTGAAAATCTCTTTTTAATTCCCCCACCCAGCTGCTGTTGCATTTACATTAGGTAAGCAGCCTGGGGGTGACGCGCAAATGACGTCAGGGAAAAATTTCTTTTAGACACCCCAACCAAGCTGCTGTTGCATTTACATTAGGTAAGCAGACTCGCTGTGACGCGCAAATAACGTCACGTGAAAATTTTTTTCAGGCAGCCCCACGTAGCTGCTATCGCATTTACATTAGGTAAGCAGGCTAAGGGTGACGCAAAAATGACGTCACGGGAAAATTTCTTTTAGACACCCTCACCCAGCTGCTGTTGCTTTTACATTAAGTCAGCAGGTTAGGGGTGAGGCGCAAATGACGTCAGGGGAAAATTTCTTTTGGACACTTCTACCCAGTTGCTGTTGCATTTACATTAGGTAAGCAGGTTAGGTGTAACGCGCAAATGACGTCACTTGAATATTTGTTTTAGACAGCACTACCCAGCTGCTATCGCATCTACATTAGATAAGCAGGCTAAGGGTGACGCGCAAATAAAGTCACGTGAAAATTTCATTTTATTACCCCAACCCAGCTGCTGTCGCATTTAAATTAGGTGAGCAGACTCGCTGTGACGCGCAAATGACGTCACTTAAAAATTTGTTTTAGACAGCACCACTCAGCAGCTATCGCATCTACATTAGGTAAGCAGGCTAAGGGTGACGCGCAAATGACGTCACTTAAAAATTTGTTTTAGACAGAACCACTTAGCTGCTATCGCATATACATTAGGTAAGCAGGCTAAGGGTGACGCGCAAATGAAGTCACGTGAAAATTTTCTTTCAGACAGCCCCAATTAGCTGCTATCGCATTCACCTTAGGTAAGCAGGCTAACGGTGCCGCGCAAATGACTTAAGAGGAAAATTTCTTTTAAACACCCCACCCAGCTACTTATGCATTTACATTAGGTAAGAAGGCTAGAGTTGACGCGCAAATGACGTCACGTGAAAATTTCTTTTTATTACCCCAACCTAGCTGCTGTCACATTTACATTAGGTAAGCAGACTAGATGTGACGCGCTAATGACGTCACTTAAAAATTTGTTTTAAACAGCACCACTCAGCTGCTATCGCATCTACATTAGGTTAGCAGGCTGAGGGTGACGCGCAAATGAAGTCACGTGAAAATTTTCTTTCAGACAGCCCCAATCAGCTGCTATCGCATTCACATTAGGTAAGCAGGCTAAGGGTGACGCGCAAATGACCTAAGAGGAAAATTTCTTTTAAACACCCCACCCAGCTGCTATTGCATTTACATTAGGTAAGCAGACTGTAGGTGACGCGCAAATCACGTCATTTAAAAATTTGTTTTAGACAGCACCACTCAGCTGCTATCGCATCTACATTAGGTAAGCAGGCTAAGGGTGACGCGCAAATAAAGTCACGTGAAAATTTTTTTCAGACAGCCCCACTCAGCTGCTATCGCATTCACATTAGGTGAGCAGGCTAGGGGTGACGCTCAAATGACTTGAGAGGAAAATTTCTTTTAAACACCCCACCCAGCTGCTAACGCATTAAAATTAGGTGAGCAGGCTAGGGTTGACGCGCGAATGACGTCACGTGAAAATTTCTTTTTAATACTCAAACCCAGCTGCTGTTGCATTTACATTAAGTAAGCAGACTGGGGGTGACGCGCAAATGTCGTCACCTAAAAACTTGTTTTAGACAGCACGACCTAGCTGCTATCGCATCTACATCAGGTAAGCATGCTAAAGGTGACACGCAAATAAAGTCACGTAAAAATTTCTTTTAGACAGCCCCACTCAGCTGCTATCGCATTCACATTAGGTAAGCAGGCTAAGAGTGACGCGCAAATAACGTCACGGAAAAATTTCTTTTAGACACCTCCACCCAGCTGCTGTTCTATTCACTATAAGTAAGCAGGTTAGAGGTGACGCGCAAATGTCGTCAGGGGAAAATTTATTTTAGACACCCCTACTAAGCTGCTATCGCATTTACATTAGGTAAGCAGGCTAAGGGTGACGCGCAAATGACGTCAGGGGAAAATTTCTTTTAGACACCCCTACCCAGCTGCTGTTGCATTAACATTAAGTAAGCAGGCTAGGTGTAACGCGCAAATGAGGTCACGTAAAAATTTCTTTTAAACACCCCCACCCAGCTGCTGTTGCATTTACATTTAGTAAGCAGGTTAGGGGTGACACGCAAATGACTTCAGAGCAAATTTATTTTAGAAACCCCCACCCAGCTGCTGTTGCATTTACATTAGGTAAGCAGACTGGGGGTGACGCGCAAATGTCGTCACTCAAAAATTTGTTTTAGGCAGCATCACTTAGCTGCTATCGCATCTACATTAGGTAAGCAGGCTAAGAGTGACGCGTAAATGAAGTCACGTGAAAATTTTTTTCAGACAGCCCCACTTAGCTTCTATCGCATTCACATTAGGTAAGCAGGCTAAGGGTGACGTGCAAATGAAGTCACGTGAAAATTTCATTTCAGACAGCCCCAATCAGCTGCTGTTGCATTCACATTAAGTCAGCAGGTTAGGGGTGATGCGCAAATGACGTCAGGGGAAAATTTCTTTTAGACACTCCTACCCGGTTGCTGTTTCATTTACATTAGGTAAGCAGGCTAGGTGTAACGCGCAAATGACGTCACTTGAATATTTGTTTTAGACAGCACTACCCAGCTGCTATCGCATCTACATTAGATAAGCAGGCTAAGGGTGACGCGCAAATGAAGTCACGTGAATATTTTATTTTATTACCCCAACCCAGCTGCTGTCGCATTTACATTAGGTAAGCAGACCCGCTGTGACGCGCAAATGACGTCACTTAAAAATTTGTTTTAGACAGCACCACTCAGCTGCTATCGCATCTACATTAGGTAAGCAGGCTAAGGGTGACGCGCGAATGACGTCACTTAAAAATTTGTTTGAGACAGAACCACTAAGCTGCTATTGCATCTACATTAGGTAAGCAGGCTAAGGGTGACGCGCAAATGAAGTCACGTGAAAATTTTCTTTCAGACAGCCCCAATCAGCTGCTATTGCATTCACATTAGGTAAGCAGGCTTAGGGTGACGCGCAAATGACTTAAGAGGAAAATTTCTTTTAAACACCCCACCCAGCTGCTATTGCATTTACATTAGGTAAGAAGGCTAGGGTTGACGCGCAAATGACGTCACGTTAAAATATTTTTTTTTTACCCCAACCTAGCTGCTGTCACAATTACATTAGGTAAGCAGACTAGGGGTGACGCGCAACTGACGTCACTTAAAAATCTGTTTTAGACAGCACCACTCAGCTGCTATCGCATTCACATTAGGTAGGCAGGCTAAGGGTGACGCGCAAATGAAGTCACGTGAAAATTTCTTTAAGACAGCCCAACTCAGCTGCTATCGCATTCACATTAGGTGAGCAGGCTAGGGGTGACGTTAAAATGACTGAAGAGAAAATTTTCTTTTAAACACCCCACCCAGCTGCTAACGCATTAAAATTAGATTTGAAGGCTATTGTTGACGCGCGAATGACGTCACGTGAAAATTTCTTTTTAATACCCCAACCCAGCTGCTGTTGCATTTACATTAAGTAAGCAGGTTAGGGGTGACGCGCAAATGACGTCAGGGGCAAATTTCTTTAAGACACACCCACCCAGCTGCTGTTGCATTTACATTAGGTAAGCAGGCTGGGGGTGACGCGCAAATGACGCCAGGGCAAAATTTCTTTTAGACACCCCGACCCAGCTGCTGTTGCATTTACATTAGGTAAACAGATTGGTGGTGACGCGCAAATGACGTTACCTAAAAATTTGTTTTAGACAGCACCACCCAGCTGCTATCGCATCCACTTTAGGTAAGCATGCTAAAGGTGACACGCAAATAAAGTAAAGTGAAAATTTCTTTTAGACAGCCCCACTCAGCTGCTATCGCATTCACATTAGGTAAGCAGGCTAAGAGTGACGCGCAAATAACGTCACGGAAAAATTTCTTTTAGACACCTCCACCCAGCTGCTGTTCCATTCACTATAAGTAAGCAGGTTAGGGGTGACGCGCAAATGTCGTCAGGGGAAAATTTATTTTAGACACCCCTACCCAGCTGCTGTTGCATTTACATTAGGTAAGCAGGCTAGGTGTGACGCGCAAATGACGTCACTTGAATATTTGTTTTAGACAGCACCACCCAGCTGCTATTGCATTTACATTAGGTAAGCAGGCTAAGGGTGACGCGCAAATGACGTCAGGGGAAAATTTCTTTTAGACACCCCTAACCAGCTGCTGTTTCATTAACATTAGGTTAGCAGGCTAGGTGTAACGCGCAAATGAGGTCACGTAAAAATTTCTTTTAGACACCCCCACCCAGCTGCTGTTGCATTAACATTAGGTAAGCAGGTTAGGGGTGACACGCAAATGACGTCAGAGCAAATTCATTTTAGAAATTCCCACCCAGCTGCTGTTGCATTTACATTAGGTAAGCAGACTGGGGGTGACGCGCAAATGTCGTCACTTAAAAATTTGTTTTAGACAGCACCACTTAGCTGCTATCGCATCTACATTAGTTAGGCAGGCTTAGGGTGACGCGCAAATGACGTCACTTAATAACTTCTTTCAGACAGCCCGACTCAGCTGCTAACGAATTTACATTAGGTAAGCAGGCTAAGGCTGACGCGCTAATGATTCGAGAGGAAAAATTCTTTTAAACACCCCACCCAGCTGGTATCGCATTAAAATTAGGTAAGCAGGCTAGGGTTGACGCGCGAATGACGTCACGTGAAAATTTCATTTGAATACCCCAACCCAGCTGCTGTCGCATCTACATTAGGTAAGCAGACTCGCTGTGACGCGCAAATGACGTCACTTAAAAATTTGTTTTAGACAGCACCACTAAGCTGCTATCGCATCTACATTAGGTAAGCAGGCTAAGGGTGACGCGCAAATAAAGTCACGTGAAAATTTCTTTCAGACAGCCCCACTCAGCTGCTATCGCATTTACATTAGGTAAGCAGGCTAAGGGTGACGCGCAAATGACTTAGGAGGAAAATTTCTTTTAAACACCCCACTTAGCTGCTGTCGTACTCACATTAGGTAAGCAGGCTAGGGTTGACGCGCGAATGACGTTACGTGAAAATTTCATTTTAATACCCCAACCTAGCTGCTGTCACATCTACATTAGTTAAGCAGACTTGGGGTGACGCGCAAATGACGTCACTTAAAAATTTGTTTTAGACAGCACCACTCAGCTGCTATCGCATCTACATTAGCTAAGCAGGCTAAGGGTGACGCGCAAATAAAGTCACGTGAAAATTTCTTTCAGACAGCCCAACTTAGCTGCTATCGCATTCACATTAGGTAAGCAGGCTAAGGGTGACGCGCAAATGACTTGAGAGAAAAATTTCTTTTAAACACCCCACCCAGCTGGTGTCGCATTTACATTAGGTAAGCAGACTGGAGGTGACGCGCAAATGACGTTATTTAAAAATTTGTTTTAGACAGCACCACTCAGCTGCTATTGCATCTACATTAGGTAAGCAGGCTAAGGGTGACGCGCTAATAAAGTCACGTGAAAATTTCTTTCAGACAGCCGCACACAGCTGCTGTTGCATTCACATTAGGTGAGCAGGCTAAGGGTGACGCTCGAATGACTTAAAAGGAAAATTTCTTTTAAACTCCTCACCCAGCTGCTATCGGATTAAAATTGATAAAGGAGGCTAGGGTTGACGCGCGAATGACGTCTCGAGAAAATTTCTTTTAGACACCCCCACCTAGCTGCTGTTGCATCAACATTAAGTAAGCAGGTTAGGGGTGACGCGCAAATGACGTCATTTAAAAATTTGTTTTAGACAGCACCACTCAGCTGCTATCGCATCTACATTAGGTAAGCAGGCCAAGGGTGACGCGCAAATAAAGTCACGTGAAAATTTCTTTTAGACACCCCCACCCAGCTGCTGTTGCATTTACATTAGGTAAGCAGGCTGGAAGGGACGCGCAAATGACGTCAGGGGAAAATTTCTTTTAGACACCCCCACCCAGCTGCTGTTGCATTTACATTAGGTAAGCAGGCTGGGGGTGACGCGCAAATGACGTCAGGGAAAAATTTCTTTTAGACACCCCAACCAAGCTGCTGTTGCATTTACATTAGGTTAGCAGGATAAGGGTGACGCGCAAATGACGTCACCTAAAGATTTGTTTTAGTAAAATCCACTCAGCTGCTATCGCATCTACATTAGGTAAGCAGGCTAAAGGTGCCGCGCGAATGAAGTCACGTAAAAATTTTTTTTAGAAAGCCTTACTCAGCTGCTATCGCATTCACATTAGGTAAGCAGGCTAAGAGTGACGCGCAAATAACGTCACGGAAAAATTTATTATAAACACCTCCACCCAGCTGCTGTTGCATTTACCATAAGTAAGCAGGTTAGGAGTGACACGCAATTGACGTCAGAGCAAATTTCTTTTAGAAACCCCCACCCAGCTGCTGTTGCATTTACATTAGGTAAGCAGACTGGGGGTGACGCGCAAATGTCGTCACTTAAAAATTTGTTTAGGACAGCACCACTTAGGTGCTATTGCATCTACATTAGGTAAGCAGGCTAAGATGACGCGCAAATGAAGTCACGTGAAAATTTCTTTCAGACAGCCCAACTCAGCTGCTATCGCATTCACATTAGGTAAGCAGGCTAAGGGTGACGCGCAAATGACGTCACGGAAAAATTTCTTTTAGACACCTTCACCTAGCTGCTGTTGCATTCACATTAAGTAAGCAGGTTAGGGGTGACGCGCAAATGTCGTCAGGGGATTATTTCTTTTAGACACCCCTACTCAGCTGCTGTTTAATTTACATTAGGTAAGCAGGCTAGGTGTGACGCGCAAATGACGTCACTTGAATATTTGTTATAAACAGCACCACCCAGCTGCTATCGCATCTACATTAGGTAAGCAGGCTAAGGGTGACGCGCAAATAAAGTCACGTGAAAATTTCTTTGAGTCAGCCCCACTCAGCTGCTATCGCATTCACATTAGGTAAGCAGGCTAAGGCTGACGCACAAATCACTTGAGAGGAAAATTTCTTTTAAACACCCAACCCAGCTGCTATCGCATTAAAATTAGGTAAGCAGGCTAGGGTGGACGCGCAAATGACGTCACGTGAAAATTTTATTTTAATACCCCAACCCAGCTGCTGTCGCATTTACATTAGGTAAGCAGACTCGCTGTGACGCGCAAATGACCACTTTAAAATTTGTTTTAGACAGCGCCACTCAGCTGCTTTCGCATCTACATTAGGTAAGCAGGCTAAGAGTGACGCGCAAATGAAGTCACGTAAAAATTTCTTTTAGACAGCCCCACTCAACTGCTTTTGCATTCACATTGGATAAGCAGGCTAGGGGTGACGCTAAAATACCTTGATAGGAAAATTTCTTTTAAACACCCCACTTAGCTGCTATCGTACTAACATAAGGTAAGCAGGCTAGGGTTGACGCACGAATGACGTCACGTGAAAATTTCTTTTTAATACCCCAACCCAGCTGCTGTTGCATTTACATTAGGTAAGCAGGTTAGGGGTGACGCGCAAATGACTTCAGGGGAAATTTCTTTTAGACACCCCCACCCAGCTGCTGTTGCATTTACATTAGGTAAGCAGGCTGGGGGTGACGCGCAAATGACGTCAGGGAAAAATTTCTTTTTGACACCCCAACCAAGCTGCTGTTGCATTTACATTAGGTTAGCAGGATAAGGGTGACGCGCAAATGACGTCACCTAAAGATTTGTTTTAGTAAAATCCACTCAGCTGCTATCGCATCTACATTAGGTAAGCAGGCTAACGGTGCCGCGCAAATGAAGTCACGTAAAAAATTTTTTTAGAAAGCCCTACTCAGCTGCTATCGCATTCACATTAGGTAAGCAGGCTAAGAGTGACGCGCAAATAACGTCACGGAAAAATTTATTATAAACACCTCCACCTAGCTGCTGTTGCATTCACCATAAGTAAGCAGGTTAGGAGTGACACGCAAATGACGTCAGAGCAAATTTCTTTTAGAAACCCCCACCCAGCTGCTGTTGCATTTACATTAGGTAAGCAGACTGGGGGTGACGCGCAAATGTCGTCACTTAAAAATTTGTTTAGGACAGCACAACTTAGCTGCTATCGCATCTACATTAGGTAAGCAGGCTAAGATGACGCGCAAATGAAGTCACGTGAAAATTTCTTTCAGACAGCCCCACTCAGCTGCTATCGCATTTACATTAGGTAAGCAGGCTAAGGGTGACGCGCAAATGACGTCACAGGAAAATTTCTTTTAGACACCTCCACCCAGCTGCTGTTGCATTCACATTAAGTAAGCAGGTTAGGGGTGACGCGCAAATGACGTCAGGGGTAAATTTCTTTTAGACACCACTACCTAGCTGCTGTTGCATTAACATTAGGTTAGCAGGCTAGGTTTGACGCGCAAATGACGTCACTTGAATATTTGTTTTAGACAGCACCACCCAGCTGCTATCGCATCTACATTAGGTAAGCAGGCTAAGGGTGACGCGCAAATGAAGTCACGTGAAAATTTCTTTCAGACAGTTCCACTCAGCTGCTATCGCATTCATATTAGGTAAGCAGGCTAAGGCTGAGGCGCAAATGACTTAAGAGGAAAATTTCTTTTAAACACTTCACCCAGCTGCTATCTATAGTAAGACAGTCGGTCACTTTTGCTTGCTAAAATACTTGTGAACAGTAGTCACTTATTTTTTAAAAAACTAATAATTTTGAGCCTTGAGTGTGCCCGATGAAAAAAGTGCCGTTCGAGTTAGTTCGTTTTTTAAGTCCTTTAGGAGCCTATGGGCCTCACAGTGAGTCCGACAAAAAATTTTCACCTCTGTCGTTCACAAATGAGCTGACCCATCAGATACTAAAAGTAATTTGTACCTTTTACTACCTACCTATAGAAAATGTATAATAAAATAAAATAGTATTACTATTACTAGTGTGAGCGGAATCAACACCAAAACTGAATCATCAGTTTAAAATTGAACATTTTGATTTATTTTATTTTTTTATTTAGTACAATTAATTAAATTATATTAGATAATATGAATAACAAAAAACATTTAAATGTAATGAAATGTCAAGCAAATAAGTAAAATCTTGACTTTTAATGAAATAAAATTAATTGTAAATATAAATAATTATATGATAAAATATATTACACAAAATACATAACTCGAAAATATTTACAAGTAGTGCAGATAAATTTATTAATTGTAAATATAAAAAATTATAGTATAAAATATATTACACAAAATACATAACTCAAAAATATTTACAAGTAGTGCAGATACATTTATAACTATATACAGTACTAAATCAGTCCAGAATTAATTTTTTCTGTGACAAATGCTTTTTCAAGCCTCCCTGTGCCCGTCTTTGTTTTAACCTCTCATTATTTTCAGTTTCAGCTCTCTGGTAGGACTGGTATGACTCTGAGTCATCTGAGTCTGAATCAGACCCAAAACTTAAATCTAAATCATAATTATAACTGTCCCTGGAATTATTGTAGCTGTGCAAGCCAGTCTTAGTCTTAGTGTGAGTGGTGTTTACACTAGTGTAGCTATCTAAGCCATCGCCATCGTCAGAATTCATGTCGTCGTCTTCCTCTTAAAGCACATGAGTAAACCAGTGTCGACGCAGAGACTGTGCGTGCTTTACAGCACACATACAACCTTCAACTTTACACAAATAAAAACTTTGTTTCGTATAATCAAACTGTTTTCGGATAATTTTCATTGGTATTTTTTTATTTTTAGTTGCGTATATTTTGACTAAATCAGAATATTTTTTTAATTTGATATTTTTTTTACGTGGACCATCAGGACCATCTAAGTTGCTTTTGCTTATAGAATTAAGGTCAAGGCCAAGGTCAGTTTCAGTTACTTTTGTGTTATCTTTTGGTTTGCCTGAATCGTCATCGTCTGACTCTGACTCTGAGGACTCTGACTCCTCTGACACTGTTTTTTTTTGCTCCGTTACAACTACCTAGTTCACCTTCTGCTCCTGCTTCTAATACGCTACGCATAGTTTGAGGCTTTAAATACGAGCTACTGAATTGTAAATAATTTTTAAACTCGGTGTCATTGCTATTGCTGTCGCTGCTATTATTAGGACTGCGACTACGTTTGCGTCTTTCTTACCTGTTAGGCTCGACAGAATTATGACCGTGGTTGATGTTAATGCCATCATTATTGACATTGAGAATATTTTTTATGCCTGAATGCACTTTATTAAATAATACACCAACAGCTAAACGAGGCACAGACGGTGTTTTATCTTTTTGTAACCTAGAACTACGTTTAGATTTAGATTAAGATACAGTTAGAACTACATTTTTTTGCTCACTTATATTGACAACTGCACATGTTGATGGTGTAGAATCTTCTTTAGCTGAGGCTAAGACTGAAATTGAAGTTTTGATCTTGCTTTTGCATTTGCAGTGTAGCTTGGTATTAGAAGCAGCAACGCCAGCAACAGCATTATCAGAGTCATTGTGAGAATAGGAGTTGGAACATCCAACGTTGACAACTAAATTGATAACATGTGATCCCGCAAACGATTTTAATGACTTAAGTGATGCCAGCACTGAAGTTTCTGAAAATAAAATAAAATTTTTACAAAATTCATACCTAATTTTAAAAATAACTAAATTAAATTAGTAACAAAAGAATGCAAATACCATTGTTTTATTTAATCTTCTGCAAAATATACAGTTACATGTAAGTGTTATGTGATACTTACGAACAATGTTTTTAAGTTGGCTGGTGTCAAGCAGTGACAAATTTGATAAAACGGTAGAATTATTGTTAGCGGATGTGAAATTATTGTCACTATCGTTATCATCATTAACGTTGACGTTGACAGCGGCAACATCATTGTCTCTAGGGGCACGGTCACACTCCAGTTCGGAATCGGAATCAGCTAAAATATCATCATGTCTTGGAGCAGCAGGATGTGGTGTTGAATCACAACTGAATTCCAGTGATTTTATAGGAATATGAGGCTAAGTAGGCAAACCTAATACAAATATTACAATAACGGTTACGGCTGTTAAATTAGCAAAATTAATTGTTTTAAATAATATTGCAACAACGTTTAGAGTTGAAAAACAATTTTTGGCCTTCATTCTCATTTATAGATTATCAACAAAGAGCTTTGAATTTAAGCTAAATGTGTGTTGCCTGCCTGGCGTTAAATAAATTAGTTTAGGTCATTTATTATTACAAAAAAAATTGTTTTGTAATTTAAATTTGAATACTTTGCATGCATGAATAAATACATTTGTTAGAATAGATACCTTGTTTTACTTCATTGTTTTGAGAGTCTTCAAGTGTTTCATTTTGATAGGCGCAGCCACTTGAACCTGAGCCACTGATTACAGTGGTGTATACTACTTTTAATTCTTCTCCACTTACTTTCACGCTATTTGGAATTCGATCAATGTAAACTATACCATCGCCATTCGTATCAGCTAAGGATAAAGACACTAAGTTCACATTCTGAAGTTCGGCAGTTTTTAGATCTTGAACTTCACAGGACTGAATGGTTTTATTCGTGTCTCAATCAGTAGTTGTGCCATACTTGTCAACATTTTCAATAGTCTGTAAATAAATATAGAATAATATTGTGGGAACTTTTGGACGCCCGGCCGGGCGTCCCATTTTTGAGATTTACTATATAGGACCATTTAAAAGACTTATAAACGGTTTTCATAGCCCTATGTATTACACATGGACACGCAGTCCAGTGGTATAACGACCAGCAAAAAGTTAATTAGCCTGTAGCGATCAACCAGGCTGTTGCCAAGGCCAGGGGAAAAGCAAAAGCGAGTTCTTTTCCAAGGGCCGACACGACTGTCTCCATAAACAGTCGGCAGGATCGATCCCAGGCCCCAACAACGTTGTGAACTAGAACACTCGACGTTCTTGATTTGGTGGATCCACTGGCCGGGGCTACAAGGCTTAAGTAAGGCTTAAGGTCGAGATCGTGGATAGGAAACCCAGCCAGCCACAGCTTCAGATGGAGTCAAGCTGTGGCACCACTGGGCTGGTGTGCCTTATTTTTGTAAGAAGGCAAAAAACACCTATATAACTCTCAATCTTATGCCTATGGAAACGCAATGGCCGGTGTTCGATCCTGCGATCAGGCAACCTGCGATCAGGCAGGCTGAGTATTCAGGCTTTTTTAATTTTTTTTACAAATATTTGCTAGGGTCGGACTAGCATGCTATTCGACCCCGTTCCGTTTTAGCAATAAACAAAGAAAAAAAATACAAAAATATATATTTATTGTTGCGTAGTAATTTATAAGTTTAATTGTTGCTTGTTGTAACACTAATAAAACACTTTTAATATAACTGTAGTACAAATAAAGTATCAAGTATCATAGCTTACCTGGCCAGTGCAGTTAAATCTAGATAAAGACATTGTTGTAGCTGCTGCTGCTAATAGTAGTTATTATTCATTCATCAACACAAAGACACAAAGACTGTAGACCCGTGTCTCAAAACCCTAATACACTAATCTATTTATTTTTGAAGAATTAAAAACAGAAAAAAAGGATGTACATTAAAAAATACCTGAATACTAAATACAAGAAACTGGAAGAACTTTTGATTTAATATTTTAAATTTTGTAATTAATACTAAGTCCATAAGTCAGTGAGTAGATAAACCTGTGTAATAAGTTACAGAGACTACAGAGTACTGTCAACCGTATTAGTGCTCCAACAACATATAATTTAAGAATCAAACAGAACACAAGACACTTTTTACTTAACCCTTAAATAGTTAAGCAAGTCAAACTAAAACAAAAATAGTAACATTGTGTTTACACACCTACCTACCTAATCCAACCCACCAAAGTCAAAGTGAGTCAGAGTACAAGTACATGTGAGAAGCTTAAATTGTTTATTTATTTTTATTTTTTTTGTATGTTACGTTCTGCATCTGCAAAATATCAAAAACAACAACACTTTATCAGTTAAAGTGACGTAAATTGCCGTTTTTCTACTTGCAGAAGCCAATAGGCCAACTGACCGCCCAAATATCACGTGCATACATTACTCGTATGTGTGCGAAGCTTTAAAACTGAATAAGTAGCCTAATAGCTGCACTTTTCAATTTACAAACAGTGCAAACACAAGCTCTAGGAACTAAACACTTTATTAACGTATAAAGGACGTAGTGAAGTGCGCAGTACGCACACGGCTATAACACCAGACCTAGAAGAATTAAGCACAATCACAGTCGTCACAGAACTAACACCAAGAAATTATCAAAATAGAAGCAAAATTGCGGGTGTTTTTTTTAAAAAAGTTCTAAGGGCAATTAGTTGTTAGTCATCAGTCGTCAGTCAGAGTCAGACGGCAGACTTTCAGTGTCCAATTTAGTTAAAAAAGTAGTAATTTTTTGACAATTCGGCAAATTTTCCAAAAGCAAAAAGTAAAACTGTAAAAAATATTTTTGAATCAACTACTATCGCTTCAGTTTTTTACTGATAAGAGTATTATTGAATAAGTTAGTAGGATTCAAGATTTCAGAGGAAACAAACGACTGCTTGCTTCGCGTTTGATTTTCTTTGAACTAACGGACTGAATGCAGGTATAAAAAAGTAAATTAACAGAATTTTGTAATATGTTTGTATTTATATTTAATTATTGTGAATGTTGCTATTGTTTAAGTTTAAAATATTTAAATAATTTACAGATTTTACATTTGATTTATTTAAGCACTAGCTGAAGCTGACTGTGAATAGAAATACACCAGTCAACATAGGCAAATTAACCAATTAAGCTAAGTCGCCACAGATCTTGTCTACAAATTCATCTTCGGCATCCACAACGACAACAACAACTATGTTAAATATTTTTCATGATTTAAAAGGTAAAAAATGGCTAGTTTTGCATTGTTGCAGCAGCATTTTGCATGTTACGCTATATTTAGTTTGGTGATTTGGTTATATCTACATTTCTAACATCAGTAGTTGACATTTTAAGATTACCAAGCTAACTTATTTAATTGAAATGAATTAAAAATAAAATGCAGAATGCGACATAGATAGAAATCAGAAAACAATACGTTACCCTGATCCTGATCCTGATCTAGTATGATATCCTGATAGCGTGCAAAACATAATTAAATAATGTTTTTGTTTATTTTTTTAAGATTAAATTGCTGGACTAATCTTAATTGGAAATCACTGTGACGTAAATATTTATGTCACAAAAATACAGTGCCACAGTGGTGTATCTTTAGGTACGCAAACAGAACCAGAGGAAGAGGAAGTGGAAATACAAGAATTACCTTTGGATCTAAGTGTGAAAGAAGTGACATTGCCAGCATTGCCTTCAGCTTCAACTCAAGTTTCAACCTTGCCAGCTTTAGCGTGCTACGCATCCGCAGCCTTAAGTAGTGACAGTAAATCTCGTGCCAGTGAACCAAAACCAAATGAACCGGAAGCAGAAGATATTACCAGCAACACCAACACCAGCGGCAGCAACACTTCTCAAGAAATTTTGACTGTGGTGACTACACATCCAAATGCAAATGGTGTGTCGCAAAAAAGAAGCCTTCTTGCGACACTTCTCCCAATCACTGTTGAATGCTGTTTAGACACTGAAGTTGCAAGCTCCGATAATTCTAATGACTTTAATAAACCTGCACCAGTTTCACCTGCAGCCAGTGCAACCATTAAAGTGGAAGTAGTAAAAGAAGAAGAGGGAGAAGAATTTGTTAATACAGATTACGTTGAAGGTAACGATGATAATGACTATGCGTGGGGATCAAGGTTTAACGAACTACGGCAACATATCCTCAATCTCTTTTTCCAGATCAAGACGCAGAGGACCCGAGTCCTCAACCGTTCCTGAACTTAATATCTGAGGATCGAAATGTTGACCGACCTCCGACTCCGATGCCTCCGATGCCTCCGTCGCTTCCGCATCAGCATCAACAGCAAAATAAAAAAGGACGTGGCCGTGGCCGTGGCCGTGGACGTCCCCATAAACAAATACAGAAGTCTAGCAAAGGTATTAATAAGCCCACTTCCACGTTTTCCAAATCAAAACGCTTATCAATGAAGTTTAAAAAAAACAAAAATGGAAAGTATCAAATAGCTGATCCAGATCAAAATCTTCCTAATCTTAGTGTTCGTGCTATTGAAAAAACTAGCTTTGATTCATACGATAAAACTCCGAAAATTATTATTGATTACTTAGATACAGCAACGGCTGACGCTGAAAGCAAAATTGCCAATCCAAGCTCAAGCCAAAGAAATGTTCGTGTTGTCAAAGGAGCCAAAATTCCAGTGTATGTGGCTGTAGGTTCGGCAGCCGACGTCGAAGATGAAGTTTCAACTTCAGATGCAGCCATCGCATCATCATCATCATTAAAGTTGAACACTGGGCATGGGCCAGAGCCAGTCAAGCCAGAGTCAGAGCAATTAAAATCGCAGAAACCACGACGACATGCAAATCCGAATTCAACACCTAAACCAAAAAATAAGGATTTGGTGTATCGTAAGAAGAATAATATGAACGTCAAAGATGTAGCTTCAACTTCAGATGCAGCCATCGCATCATCATCATCTTTAAAGTTGAACACTGGGCATGGGCTAGAGCCAGTCGAGCCAGAGGCAGGTCATTCAAAATCGCAGCAACGACGACATTTAAATACGAAGTCCACACCTAAACCAAAAAAAACGGATGTGGTACATCGTCAAAACAATAATATGAAGGACAAATGGCAGTCAGCTGCTGCATTAGCAATGCTAAAAGTTCTAGGCGACCGTTTTTACTAGTTCTTTTTTACTACAACGATTACTGATTGAGTCAAAAGTAAGTTTTACGACAATTAAAATCTACTATTTATCATTTTCTATTTGTAACATCTAAAACTAAACACCGTTTTTTTTTACTAAACAATGCACAAATTATTGGCGTAGAGGTAAAGCGTAAATATTTCATGCTTTCAAAACTCTGATAGCATTGCATGTTTTAAGGTTGATGTTGATGCTAATGTCATAATCAGTTTTACTTACTCAATAATATTTTTCATTTTTTGCTTTAAACAGTGTATACATGCAAGATATGTCAAGAGATGAGTCGAGATTGCACCACGATTGCAAAAATTCTCCGAGATCATATTCGAAACCATTACTATCCGCTGAAATATAAATGTAAGGTGTGCAATATCAAATTAAAGAATCTTTCGAGCGTCGGTAGACACAACCGTACAACACTCCACTTGAAAAACAAAAAGAAACAGGCGACACGCTTAAGCTAAGCTGCCGCTGCCATTCAGCGTCAGTAGTCAGTGTCAGTCCCATGATCGTAACAAGATAAGTAATTAATAAAACGAATTACAGTTTGAAAGTACTAATTACTTACAATATTTAAGCATTTCGGACAATTCTAATATTTGTCATGGTTTGCATGTTTGTTGTGTGTTTAGTGAAAGTTGAAGTAGAATGTAGAATCAGAATCAATCAGTATAAGTAATCAGTAACTATTATCAAGACTGAGATCTAATTAATTATATTGCTTTTAAATTTTTAACTTTAGTTTAGATTTGAAGTAGACTGTAGTTGTAGTCGCAGTAGTCGCAATAGTGTCATTTTATAGATGCAACCGTTAAGCAGTAAGCAGCACAGCAGACAGCAGGATAAAAAAACAAAATTTACCAGTTTTCAGTTCCTAGTTTCCTAGTTCTAGTTTCCTAGTGTTTTGAGTGTTGCGACTGTTCGGACTTAGGACACAGTATTTGGTGATTCTAGCATTTTAATTATTATAATCATAACTGTCCGATTTAGCATTCATTCTTCAGTACCTTGTACTTTGTAACTTAAACTTTTGTAAGTTTCTGGTTCTCGTCCTAACCTAACATTGCTTGATAGCTTGTTGTTGTGCTAAGTTGTGTTATGTTAGGTTTTTAACTTTGATAGTTCATATTATTTAATAGTTTACATCTTGCATCGATAAGCACATGATGTCTGATGTTTATATTTTGATTCCAATAATTTTAATAAATTCTTTTATGCGATATACATGATGGATTATGTAATTATTAGAAATTATAAACTAACAATGACAAGCAAATGTCGTGAGTGTTTGTATTAATCTGTCAGTAAGTGCTTTCAGTTTCAGTATACAGTCTGTAGTCTGTACATATCGATTTTATTGTGTGTAAATGAAATTGTGAGCTGAAAAAATGATTTTTTTGTGTTCAATTTTTTAGTAAAGTTTTAATACTTTTGATGTTAAGAGTTATCTAAACGTAAACATCTAATTTTATGTTGTGTTAGTGTGTTAGTGTGTTAGCCTTAGCCATAAAATATGAATTCTATAACTTCAAGCAAACTAAGGCTATCCAGTTATTAGGTTTTTTAATTATTTTTTTACCGCGTTACCTGTCAGTTGGCAGGCAATGAGGCAATCAAGTTAATTTTGTATTCTATGAATGAATTCTGATATGCATTTCGTTATTGCGTATTAAAAAATGATGTTGTACAAAAACAATCACGAATAAAAATGGTATCAATAAATGTTAAAATTTTAAATTACTGATTTTAATTTATTCATAATCTTTTAAGTCAATAGTCACAATCACAATAATAATCTTACACTACTTAACTAATTACACAGCTTTTGTGTTATATTTTATGACTTTATGCGTGAAATATTGTCATTTTAAAAGTTGAACTTTTAAAATCATAGTAACAGTACTTATAGTTCTTCATCCTAAGTGTGGTCAATTTCATTTTTAAGGTCAGATGTTGTAGTAAGTCACATATGTAAATGCAACAACAGAATTTAGATTTTTAATAACTTTATACACTGCACAACTGCACTGCAGCTACTGCAGCATGGAATTATTCACAGTTCTGCAGTCTTTTACTTCTAACTCGAACGGAAAAATGCTAACACTAATTTGCTTCGTGGATTGTGTTGACTGTAATAAAATCAAAATGTTTAAAAAAATCTTATGAAATCTTTCCACAGGTATGTGTAAAACAAAAGGATGTTCTCGGAGTTGTGTTGTTGTTCCTTCTCTTCCGATCTTCTTCGTCTTTTTCTACAATCGTCGACCACGATGACCACTCTTCCTCCGGGTTGAGTCTGACGGAATTGGTGTCACATCCTCAATACGTCCAATCTTCATGTTGGATCGAGCTAAAGCACAAAGAGCTGACTAAGCCCCTGGTCCAGGAGTCTTAGTTATGTTTCCTCCAGTTGCTCTTGATTTAATATTAAGACGGATTTATCAGGAAGAGAAATAATTGCTCGTATTACTAGATGGATGAAAGTGAAGGCAGATCGTGATGAAGCCAGTCCCTACGCCGCTATGTTAGCAGCTCAAGATGTTGCTGAAAAATGTAAATCCCTTGGAATTACAGCTCTTTATATTAAATTAAGAGCATCTGGAGGAAACAGAACTAAGACTCCTAGACCAGGGGCAGAGGCCCAGTCAGCTCTTTGTTCTTTAGCTCGATCCAACATGAAGATTGGACGTATTGAGGATGTGACACCAATTCCGTCAAACTCAACCTGGAAAAAGGGCTGTCGTCGTGGTCAACGATTGTAGAAAAAGACGAAGAAGATCAAAAGAGAAGAAACAACAACACCACTTCGAGAACATCGATTTGTTTTACACATACCTGTGCAAAAATTTCATCAGATTTTTTCAAACATTTTGATTTTATTACAGCCAGTACAATCCACGAAGCAATTTAGAGTTAGGATTTTGCCGTTCGAGTTAGAAGTAAAAGACTGCAGAACTGTGAATAATTGACTGGGCCTCTGGTCTTGGAGTCTTAGTTATGTTTCCTCCAGTTGCTCTGAATTTAGTATGAAGAGCTGTTATTCCAAGAGATTTACATTTTTCAGCAACATCTTGGGCTGCTTACATAGCGGCGTAGGGACTAGGGACTGGCTTTATCACGATTCACCTTTACTTTTATCCTTTAGGTAATACGAGCAATTATTACTCTTTCTGATAAATCTAGCTGTGTGTGCCAACGGTGTAAACACCAGCGTACCTGCGCTTACTGCTACTGCTGCTGCTGCATTTTTGCTATTACTCCTGCTGTCTGCTACTACACTGCTACCAGAAGTAGCTGAAAGAAAATGCTATGCAGTATGCAGTGATAAATAATATGTTATGACAGTGAAATAATATTATGAAATGAAACTAAGAAAATAATTGACGAATAGTAAAATGATTTTATGAAAGTAAATTATTGCAAAACCGTAGTGTAATTCAAAATTTGGTATTAATTTTTATGTTTAATATATTATTGTGTATAAACAATAATGTAAAATTGTACAATTCCAAATCACTTAATAAATCTATACGAAAATTAGCAAATATACCTAAATCATAAAAGTTTCGTGTTTTGATTTTTAAATTGAAATAACTTAGAATAAAATTAATTTAAATTACCACTAAATTTAAAATTAAAATACTACCGCAATACAAATTAGTAAAGACTGACTGTATGTATAGCTTAAAAATTAGACGAGTTTAAGGTAAATTATAAAATACTAAAATTAGATGTTACACTTTTATCGATATTTATAATTGTAAACACGTTTACTTAAATAAAAATAATGAATTACATAGCGAAAATTAAAAATCAGTTTGCTTTGCAATTAGCTAGCACACTTTAAATGATTGTATTGCTTAAATTGCCACAAAATAAATATTTAAACCTTAATTTAATAAAACTGAAATTGAAATAAATAAAACTTCTACGCAAGAAAAGCAAAAAAAATATACAATTATGCCTACAAAATTAAAATTAAAAACGTTTGACGTTCATTTCTAGAACGACAAACCGGAAAATTGAAAAAAAAGTATAAAATTAGGCCTACAAAATTAAAATTAAAAAAGTTTGACGTTTATTTCTTAAACAAAAAACCGGAAAATTGAAAAAAAATAAAAAATAAATTTAAGTTGCTAAAAAGTTTTAAAGTTGATTAAAAATTAAAATGAAAAAAATATTTGAGCATAACATCCTGATGATAAATATCAAGAGTATACATTAAAATGAGTATGCACTTTACTGCATCCTAGGACATCCAACTTTGATGTTGTGATTCTTCACACTTTCATGTACCCGCATCTTCCTCGTCGTCGCCATCTCCAACCAAAGGATCAGTATCGTCTTATACCATTCTAAGAGCGGTATCAAAATCGATAAACTCGTCTCTGTCTCTGAGTAACGAGGAGGAGCTGCGTGAGGACGGTGAAGTTGGAGATGATGAATAGGAATATGTTAACGATCCTGGCGTTGGTCTTAGTCTTAGTCGATTTGGACGTTTGCCTGGGGTCGTCAACTGCTTTGATTGGCTTGAATTATTGGTGTCGATGCCATCAGCATTTGGATTCACACCATCTTCCACTTCCACATCAGAGTCAGAATTATTAGCGCGTTCCTCAGCATCTGCTCCAGTTTCATTTTGCATATGTTTCTGTGACTCCTTCTCCTTCTTCAGATTAGGTGTTACGACCTCGTCCTCCGCTTCAAACCACTCTCTGGTTACGAGCATATTTTTTAGTGTAGCAGGTAATGTCGCAGTTCTTTTATCCCGGGTATTAACTCCGCATTTTGAAAATAATCGTTCAAGCTGAAAAAAAACAACAAAATCACAGATGTTTTAGTCTCCACAATAACCAAATAAAAATGCTAATATATTTACAAGTCATCAGGTCATTAGGTCCCAATCTTAAATTTTATGGTTTAGAAATTTGATAAGTCAATTTAACCGGTCAGGTTATTGAGATTAGGTGCAACTAATTTTAAAGCCCCTGTAGCTGTAGCTCTTGCCCAAACTTGGCGTAGAAATTAAAAAACAGAATAATAGGAGGGATTTATTTGTGATAGTTTGAATTACTAAATAACAATCAGTGACTTACCTGAGCCGTTGATGATGAACGCGACATCACGCAAGGAAATAAATTGGCTAACATAGAAAAAGAGAGCTTTTTTTCTTGCCAAAACGACCCTACATCTGCTTTGATAATCGGAGAAAAAGCAAACGCTTTAATCTCTAATGATATTGTTGCTGACAGTCCTTCTTCTAGAGTTCCTGATGCCGTGGCCATGGGTGGTATTTGGCACTCAGAATTTGTATTGGTGTTGAACGTGGATAGATTCGATTCACACGTTGTAGGTGAGGAAGGTGCATATTTTTCTAAAGATTCTGAACGATCTATGGGTCTATTTAAAGGTGGTGACGCCGCTTTGTTTTCGGGAGAGACAGCTGTAGCATCATTCCTTGATTTCGGTGATTCGTCTTTATTATTGCCAAAAATGACTTTGCTAGAGGTGATAGAAAAATCTTCCAGTTGTTAAAGAATGTCAAAGTTATTCATTATTGGGAGATGTCGATCATACCCAACTGTAAAAAAATACAATGTAAAAAATACACATTATTGAAATATTTTTAATTCTAAATCAACACAGACACAAGAACACAGTAAAATTGTGACACTGTGTTTGCCTACCAATAAAAAATTTTATTTTTTCTGTTTAATAATTTATATTGCATTGATTAAATCAAGTGTATATTCAAATTTAATTTCTTGCTTACAAGTGCGCATATAATCAAAAAAATGTAGTTTCCGCCATGGATCCAGAAATGTTGCGACTACCAATATAGCGTCTGTGAACCAAGATGCAAAGCGACAAAGAAACTCCGAAATCAGTGCGGATGCAACACTGTTTGAGGGTGATTCCAACTCAACTTTTTTGATTTCTAAGTTTAAATTAAAAGTAAATACAAAATTGTCAAAAAAAAATAATAATAATTTGTAGAGCTTTTAATAATAAGTATAATAATGTAACGTTATATATGGAATATTAAACTCATGTAAGACTTACTTTGAAAGCATCAAAGGAGTTCAGGCAACACTAAATGCGCTGTAAACCCGTCACCTTGCAGTCTATTTGTCGCTGTAGCTAACGGCTCTAATAAATCGCAATATTGCTTTAAATTCAAGAAGTCTTGTGATCGCATTACTACTGGCTTAATTATACAGTTCTGGAAGAAAGATCCGTCTTTTGTAGTCAATGCGTAGTTTATGATGCTGTTGACAGCATTAAACATTTTTTCCTAGAATTAAATGAATAAACAACATTATGAATACAACTATTTCAGCAATGTACATATAAAGGTTATAAAACCTGTTGCAACACGACTATTAGGTAATATTTGCACGTACATAATTTGATTATCTTTTATATAAAATAATGAAATCTTGAAGCTAAAATAATTAAAAAATATGCTACAACTTAAGACGACTTACAGTCACAAGCAGACAGATTATGTCGTATTCACAATTCCAGCGCGTATCCGATTTCTTCAGAAATCCCCTACCCGTTTGAATTTCCAGTAATTTTTTCAGTAGTTGTGAACTCATGATCCTAGCGATACACAGCATTGCGTTCTTGACGGAGAAACTTATACTACCTAAATAAGCAGTCTTGACAACGCGCTGCAATGTATGAGCAACGCATCGGTAGGTTCCATGAGACTTTCCAAATGGACGGGGTGGCTCTCCGTGCACAAATAGCTTCCTACGAGGGAAATAATCCAAAGCACTCACCATGTTGCTACCATTATCGATCACAAATGCCGCTACCTGTTCAAATTCAAAACCAAATAATGTTAAATGCGTAATTTAATTAATTCAGTGCATGTACAATACAAAGTTCATGCATAGAATGAGGTGTGCGGAAAACGTACAATACAATACAGGACAGTGAACAGTATAATTATTATAAGAATATGATACTTGCTGTTAAATAATAGATACATACCTTATCAAGAAGACTATGCTATTCAAGCATAGTGTTGACGCAGTCTCGAATTGCTGTGCCAGTGTGACTACCGGCCAATTCTTCTAATCCGATAATTCGTACACCCCATTTCATATCGGAAGTACAAAACACTGCTTGAGCAGCAATGACTTCTTCATTCCGTTTTGTAGTCCATCCGTCTACAAGAATACTTACGAATTGTACGCTCTTAAGAATCTTTTTATTGTCCTCTATTGCCTGAAATCAAATAAAAATATATTAAATTCTAGAATTAAATTTTTTGTGCAAGTTATTCACAATCATTACTAAAAATGGAAGCAAACGTGATTAAAAAATGCAGAAAATAACTAATACGCTCTTAGTATTTCTAAACGATTCGCCGTTTTGAATTAATTAACAGCTACTAGCTACTACATGTAAGTGTGTAAAATTGAAATAATAATTGCCTAGTTTTACACTTACCCAATTACTGATTCGAAACATGCGTCTACTTAGTGTTTTTCCACTAATTGTTCGGATGTTGTCATCAAGATCCAGCACCATGGTTTGAAATGCATCATATCTTGCCATTTGGAATGGCAGACTGTTCAACAATGTGAAGCGCAGGCAGTTCATCTCATATCTGAGCTGCTTAGGATGAGATCGATGATATAATACTGGCACAGGTGCTGAAGCTGGATTCTTGGGTTGCGGTGGTGTCTTAGGAGGACGCCCAATACCATGGCGCGTCTGAAATATTAAATAAAAACACAAATTTCATTTTAGTATATTTCGAATTTATATCAGACAATCAGACCGGTAATTAAATCCAAACAAAAATTAAATATATACATGACATAAAACTCTACTTACCAACAAATGTCGACTCAAATTCGAATAGGACGTTGTATGTCCAGCTAACACGGCTGGACAACGCCTGCAGGCCACGGCGTATCTATGCTCTGGAATTCCAGAGCATGTTATAACTTCATCTCGGTGTCCGATGTAATCAAAATGAATAGCGATTTTTCCCCAAAGTTAAAATCCTGGACGTATACTGAGATTCCACTTTACTGAAGATACAGTTCTAGAAGAAGCAGAACGGGAACGGGATGCGCTTGACCGCAACAACGGCGTGGAGTTTAATTGGAGAGGAGACAAACAATTATCAGAAGAAACATCATCAGAATTTTCATTACAATTGCTAGAAGTGGGATCAATATCCATATCCATAGAAGCGACCTTTTTCCTTTTAGCTAGATGCGGCGAGCCGCCGGAGCCGCTGGCACCTAAAATAAAATTAATATATATAATAATTAAATTATCATTCAACAATAATAGTAGGACGAGACTGGAACTAAACTATTTTGCACAGTGGTTATTATTATTTATAAATGTTATTTAAACTTGTTCAAACAATGATTAGTTTTATTTTACCTTCCGACAGTTGTGACAGCTTTCTTCTAGATGTAACACTAGTTCGAGTTGGTGTTGTTTCTGTTTCTAAACAGTTAAGTTTCAAGTTTGAGGGATTTTCGCTGTCACTATTTTTAGGACTCCCGATGCTTCCGTGGTCCATTCCTACCCTTAATGCTTCTACTGTTGCTAAGTCATCAACGGATGAGTTCGGTTCTTTTTCTTTTGACTTTGATGCTAGCGGTAGCGGTTCTGCAAAGGATTCATCACCACTTGAGGATTTTAGCAGCGGAGAGTTTCCTGTTTGCAAGTACAGATAAAAACAAAATATACATCAATAAAACAATACTTAAATTTTTAATTATAATCGCAATGTATACAAAATTAAAAGGATTATTATTATTAAACAAAAAACTTAACTAAATAAATTATTATTAACTTAGATACTTCATAAAATCGTAAAGTTGTCTAAACGTTTGTTTAACAAGTTGAAAATCTAAATAACTAAATAAAAATTAAATTACCTTTTAATGATCGACAGCGCCGTCAAACTACCGGACGATGTTGGGTATGTATAGGCCTTTTTTCAATCAAAGCATCTGCACGATCCAATAAAAATAGAGTTTCCTCTTCATCTTTTAACTCGACTTCGACTTGCACCTTGGATGCAGGAGAATCTGACAATTCCGAATTGAATGCTTCTGCTTCAGCTTCACCAAGAGGTTCAGGTTGAGATTGAGACTTTCTTTTGTGGTTTGGGTCTTTTTGAGTGAACACCGAATCAGATTCGGAACCTGCTAGAAAATTAGCTTCTTCTTTTTCTTCCTCTTGGTTATTTTTTGGTGATGTTAAACCACTATTCTTACTTGGAGGATCTCGACATGATTTTAAGCCTTTCCCCAATACTAAGGACAAGCCTTCACTAGTGCTGGAACTGGAACTGGAACTTGATTTAATATCTACAACTACTGCGGGTTTACGTGATTTTCTTCATTGATTTGTCTGCTGATTGAATTTTGATTTAGAAAATTTCGAAGCCCTAGAATCAGTAACCGCTGGGGAAACGGTTACATTACCTTCCTCAGAGTTCGAGTCTAAAGGTATTTTGTCTTTGCCTAACCTTTGGCCTTTACCCTTACTGCTACCGCTGCTACTACTGCTGGCTTTTCTACCTCGTTTTTTTAATTTGACACTGGATGTTGGAGCCGACATTTTTGTAAATTGCAATAACAAAGTAAACGCACTAATAAGCGGATGAACATAAATGGTTCGCCTTTTATACCAAATTTTTAATCTTTATTGCTGTGGCGTCTTTTGCAAAACCTAATTTAAGATTTATGTGTTGTTTGTAGTGAGTCAGCAAATGTAATGAGTAGCCTGTAGTTGTTAGTGTCAGTAGTTCAGTAGTAAAACGTATTTCAGAAGGAATTATTCAAAACAAAAACTGAATAAATTAAGTTCCTGGAAATAATATCTTAAAATAAAAGTGACACTTTACAAAAGAACTGCCGAATATTAAACAAAAAGCTGGAACTGAAATAAAACATAAAACTAGAGTAACTTTTTTAACCTAAATCATTATTATTGTGCTATGCAATTAGAATATTATTAAAACACCTATAATTAATATGTACATAAAATTAGGAAATATAGAAATATTATAAGGAAAAAATGTAAATGAAAGTCTCAAGTGTAAGTGTAAGGTATGTAGGTAAATATCAGGAATTAGGACTCAGTCTCAGAGTCTCAGTCAGGCGTCAGGGCACAAATATTAATTAACCTGAACTATCCTAATCCTAACTATGATGGCTATGACCATGACGATACACTATACCCTTCAATATGCGAAATTCCATTGGCATAAATGAAGTCCGCGGTCAAAACACCATTGTTATTAGACCAAAATCGAAGTTTCTGTCCTCCTGCAGTTTCAGTTAATGCTGGGGATCCAAAAATATGATCATATAATGCAAAAGACAGCGTGTGGTCGATGTTGGCCATAAACATATTTTTCCAACATAAAGAAATAAAACTGCCTGAGCAACTTCAACGACTGGATAATTTTCAAGGTTAATTACTGAATCAGACGCCGTTCCGGTCACAGTTTCAGTCCCAGTCCCAGTTTGCGCAGTTAACTAAATAAATACACAAGAAACATTATGAAAATTATTAGTTTTTGATTTATGCAATGCTTGCAGATCAATGCAGGAATTGCAGACTGCAGAACTGCAGACTAGCTGACTAGTGGAAAGTGGACTTGGGGAAAGGGAAAACACAAATATGTAAAACTTACTTGCTGGTTATGGTTATTAACGGTATTAACCACAACCTGAGCTTGGTAACTTTCAGGTTCAGATTCAGGATAGTTGGGATGAATAGGGTCGTCGCCTTGATTAAAATATTCAACTAAAAATCCATGAAATGGTATGAATCGCCCAAGCTGACATAAAATTGTTGTATCAGTAAACGAGAACTCTGCATTTTGAAGATTTAGCAAATTTTGACATTGCCAGGACGCTGCAGATGGTACTCTAAAGCCAACTAGGTGCTGTGAGTAAGTAAATAATTTAGCTCATTAGTCTTCAAGCTCAAGCTGCTACAGAGATTTACATAAATCTAATTCATAAAAGAGTAAAATGTTTATTATTATTTTAATAGTTAAATTTTAATTCACCTCTGTGACTGGCATTATAAACGGCGCAATCTCTTCGAGACCAAAGAACACAATCCTGATGTACACTTGAACGTTGCAGAAAGATAGATAATAGTAATCAGTAAAATCAAAACAAATTGTAGGAAAATTAACAATTCAAAATGCAAAGTCAAAGTAAAGTTGTGAAAAGTTACGCTGTATTTAGTGTGTAGATGTTGCTACACCACTAAAGCACTCACGGTCGCGACTGACTAACTGACTAAAGAAGTAAAGAGTGACGACTGAACTGAAAACCTGTAAAATGGAAGACTAACTGACACTGACTAAGAACGAAGAACTGAATACTAGTGAATTTGAATGTTATGTGAGTACTGACTACTGACTTTGAAAAATCCTATATAACTAATAATTATATTTTAATGTTTTAGGTAATGCAAAACGCAAACGTTTTTCAAATATATGCACGGGTGTTGTATTTTTGAGAATTCTTAAGCTTGGAGCTTGGGATGAATTTGAATTAGTGTTAATGCCAAGTTTTAGCTGCTACTTAGTAGTACTAGTTAGTGTTAGTACTGAAGTAATGCCAGTTCTAGTGACTAGCTGACATACTTAAACTGAAACATGAGACTACAAAACTAAAAACTAAAACTAACGACTCACTAGTAAGTCATTGCCACTACCAGTTTGAGTTACTAGACTACCATACCAGTAGACCAGCACTTACTACCACGCAAGACGATCAATGTTACTACTGTTACTTGCTGCAGCACTGGCACTGGCCTGGCAAATGGCACTGCACTGACTGCCACTGGCCACTGACACTAGCCAAAGTCGAATATTAAAATTTGAATACACAATTAATTTGTGCTACATAAATCACTAAAAATAGAACATTACAAAGTTACAACTTGTTTTAGTTCATGCCTTTATTTCATGCATTAATTAAAATAGCTTTTGTAATACCGCAGTTGCAGTTCATACTACTGCACGATGTAGTATGTGACCTGTGTTGAATCTAACACAAATTTAACATTTTCCAATTTGATTTTTATCTAAATTTAAATTCAAACTAATTGCGTACATTTTAATTTGTTAACTTTCAGCTTTGATACTAGATTTAAGAAAACCAAACCAGTAAATCAAAAATAGGTAATCAGTGCCAACGTATTTAGTAATTAGTAATGTCGAAAGTCGAACCCTAAGGTCCAAATAAGTATTTAAAATATTATCTTTATTTTTATTTTATGAGCAGGCAGTTCAATGTACTGCAAGTTAAACCAAGTGAATGAGTAACTGTTAGAACGCAGGCAGTAATGTGATTGAGTACCTAACTTAAGTAAGTAAGTAGAAGTATCAACACTAAAATACTATACATTAATTAATTATACTGTACTGTACGACTATCTACTGTGCTGTATACCTATGCTTTTTTTAAATCATACTATAGGCGTTTGAAGGTATGTTACTTGCGACTGCGACTTGCAGTAGTTGTCCTTGCTACTACTGCGACCACTAATTAAGTAATTAAATTACAGATTACGATTACAGCCAACTGCTTATGTACTTTGTTTCTACTTCTACCATTTGTTTTCATTATCAGCTGCATTTTGCTGGCTGCTTTGCTCTTTGCTTTGAGTTTCTATTTTTAATGTTACGCGAATGATGCTATGAGTCAATTATAAATAAAAAATAAAATCACTAGCACTCGCTGACGGCCTGACCGGGCCTGAGCCTGACGGTGATAGTGACCTTTACGGATGAAATGGTAGCGTTATTTATTGGTCAGATATTTAAATTAACATAAAAAAGTCAATAGAACCAGGACAAACAAAACACATACTAGCCAATATTTATTTTTTTTATTTTTTTTGTGACAATAAAAGACCTGAATAGCATTAACAAGAGTAATTAAAAACTGGAAATATCCTAATCTGCGGTGCTTGTTCATGACTGCTTTATAAACTATAAACAATATTTCTGTTCATAAATTAGTCCCTATAAATCTAATAAATGAAAACACAATTCATTTTGCTGACGTTAGCGTTTAGAATAAATACCTAAATTTAAAAACAAAAACTTTAACCTTTTTATTGTACTTTGTTATTTTAATTTTAGATTGGCTTCACTACAATTTAGAAAGACAACTAATTTACTGAAAAGTTGAATTTAATACTTTAAAATTAAAAACACATTTAATTTTTAGTTTCTGTATTTTAGTGTTATTGCATAAAATAGTAATGTTGATTCCACACTAATGTCAAGTTATAGTTTAGTTACAATTTAAAACATGGAACAGCGGAACAGCAATAGCAATACTAAAACAATCACTTCCAGAAACTAGCAAGAAATCATAAATTTAAAAGAAACATAGTAATATTAAAATAATATTAAAAATATTTAGTTCATTAAAGTAAAGTTAGCTTAGACCATTTAATTTTAACTGTACGGTCAGTACCACTTTAGTAGGCCTGCCGCCTCCCGCTGCCTGTGCCGCCTGTGCGTCCTATGTCCTAGGATACTACTGCAATAGGCAATATGCCATAATTATAAAGGCCTTGGCGGCGTTGGTCTCTTTGGGACCGAACCCCTGTCATATAATAATATACTATACTACTAAACTAGTTGTTGTTAGAAGCTACTATCTATATACACATATTATTTATATAAATTCATGAAGTATGCTATTTTTAGGCCATATTTGGGCTGACCTCGTATAAGTATAAAGAAATACAAAACTACATTTAAAATTTATGTCATTTAATTCATTGTGTCATGTCATAATATACCTAGGTCGGAGTTTGGAGTTTTGATATGTGAGATTTCAATTCCTAGATAAATACTAATACGTATGACATTATTACTACAATTAAAACTTAAAACTACATGCTACATCTAAATCTAAAATCTTACTTCAACGTTTACGTTCTGAATCTGAATGACGTTTCAACGTTTCTGAATTAAATAATCAATAGATAATTAGGAGTTATTTAATGTCTACTTTATTTCAAACCTGTGTCAAATCTTAACTTACTTTTTTTGCTTCTGCTTTTTTTTCGCTTCCTTTTTCGATTTTAAATTGATTGCGTGAGCAGGAGACAATCTGCAATGGCGCTCAAGGGACGTACGAGATTATAATCCGTCTTGCAAAGAGAGCAGTGGAACAATTCTGGATAAAAATGTTTTTTTATGTGCACCATCTTACTAACTTCAACTCCAGTTATGTCTGGAATTGTCATCTTACACAGCTTACAGGTGATGACTATAAAAAACAATAAAAGAGTATCAAATTAAATATGTGGTTTTAATATAGTTGCTTTATTGCAATGGATTATTTGCGCCACAAGGTCAATGGCAAAATAGCACTACGCAGACGGTGCATGCGCTATGCAGGCGATGTATGCACTACGCAGGTGGTGTATGCACAAAAACTGCAAGACACCTTACTGCCGACAAAGTTCGGGTCTGTCTACGGGGTCGGGTCGTCAGGTAAAGTGCAACTCACCTGACGATTTTTCTCCCGAGAAATGTGCTATTTTAATGTGTTTAAACCATTTTGAATCTTTGAAACTATTCATTTATTTAAGAAACTAGTTTTAACATGCTTAGTATTGTTCAGTTTGTGCGGCCTAATAATATTGGCTCATAAAAGAATACGGATGTAGGAAATTTGCTTCTAAGTGATTTTATACCCAAATCCGACTATTATCTGCTTAATGTGGTTTGCTGGGATACTTAAGAATTAAGTTGATGAAAACTATCTCAATTAAGAGAGTGATGAGGGCTCTCTTGTAGTTACTGCTGGTTTCCGACTGTTGAACATAAAATAATAAAACATAATATTCGACCCACAATAAAGCATCAAAATACATGTATACAGTCTACATGTTGGTGATTCTAAGCCACAGAACTTTAAGTTGACCGCTTAACTTGAATATTGACCGCGCATCGTTTATACTAAACTATTATTATTCATTTAATCACGTAATAATCATGTAACTGACAAACAGAATAGTTTAAATATGTATATAGAACGGAATTAACCCCTTTAGCAACAGTTCTTGTTTCTTCAAAAATTTTAGAATTTTTTGCATTTTTTTTTTGGCTTCACGTCTGAGCCCAATACTAAATATTCTGCTTTAATTGAGGCATCGTCTGTTGTTACAAGGATATGACTCGTCTCCGTCTCTACGCTGTCATTTTCATTTTCTGATGATTTTACGTGGTAAACTACACTTGCAATTTGCACAGATCGTTTCAGAATAAAAATCCTGCCGTAAATAGCAAATAGGCGACAGAATACTTGACATATTTCGCGACCTATTGACTGGAGGAAAATTCGAAAGGACTGGAGAAAGCGGGCTGTAAAGTGAGGGAGGTCAAAGGCATCCTTAACATTTTTCACCGAAGTTTCAATAAGTGTTGGATTTTGTCGGTGATCCCGCCCACGCAATCCTAAAAGTATATTTTTGTACGGATTAGTACACATCTAAAAAGTTTGTTGCGCGCGCATCATGTTCTAATTCATGTACACATACCAACCAGGAGTATGCATTACGTTAGCATAGTATAGCATGTCCCTTTTTATACTGCCTCGTGCGAATTGAATGCATGCTGGCATAGTGGTACGTATTAGTACCAGCCAGTACACCAATCCGTACTTGCTTCTGTTTGTTGTGATCACGCTTACCCGTGCTAACTCAGTGGGTACATTTTTACATGCCACTCAATCCAAAAAATCTGCATTAGTTAGTATTACATGTGACACGTCTTGAAATTCCCGCATTCATAAAAGCCTATCACAAGCACTAGTCATACCGCCTCGTGCCAGGCTTACAGACGTTTTAACGGTTGTTTCATGAAATACACTAGTTGCTTAAGTACAGGCAGTGTAGTATTTTACTAGTTAGTAGTTAGTACTAGTTACCAAACCTTTGAGTGTTACGCATTAACCAATTAATTAGTTGTAAAGTATCTTAGATGAACACTACTATTTTCTGGTGTCAAAGTGGTAGTCATAATAGATAATGGTTCATACACCTATCTTTTCAATATTTAAGTGACAATTCCATTGTGAACATAGTGACGGGAGTGCTACAAACCGAAAACATTACACCTGTGTTTCATTAATAATATCATGCTAAATAAGATATATTAATATTAAAAATAACTTCATTGTTGTTTAGTGCCGTCATTATTATTACCTTCACAGCTATTGCACTAAAATTGTGAAATATTGTTAATTTATATTTTTATTGTTTCACGTCCAAGCGTATAGTTTTCAATAGGCTTTGACTTTACAACACATCCCAATTACAATACAAATTCACAATTTCATTGCACTATTCACAAAATTCAGTGTCGCGCTTCATAAACTGTCTCGTCGGCTTCCGAAACGAGATTTAATGAAACATTTTTTTGAAATTTTTTTTTATTGGGCCAAGTCATTATTATTTCACATTCGGACTACTAATAATATGGTCAAACCAAGTGACCAAGTACGTGCACAGTCTGAAAGCGCTACTCATTGTCACATGTGCAGACGTGATTTTGACGTAGCTGAGAAAATCGTGCGCACGTTTTATCATAACCAAAATCATAGTCATTTCGAGTTTGCTGCTTGTAGCTGCTGCAATCTAAAAATTAAATACAAGCATGAAATTCCAATTTTATTATTGTACAGGAGTTGGTTTGATTATTACTTGCTAGTAGGTGCCATGAACACAGGTCATTTTAAAGCTAAAGATATTCAAGTTGTGGCAAAGTCTGCTGAAGAATTTGTTTCAATTTCAATAACAGCTATAGATGAATGGTTTCCAAACCTAAATATTGAGTATTTACTGAAAGGCAGTAAAAATCTAAAATACTTTGGAAAAACGTTACATTCAAAAGTTAAAGTTGGTTTTACGGATGCAAATTCATTCTTTAATTCAATTTATTTGATTTTGTGGAATCTCTAAATTCAAAATATAAATTTAAATTCACAATTGCGTCTCAATGCTTTGACGATTTAATATTTTTTAGTGACCAAGTAGATTCAAGCCTAGAAGTAAAACTTCTAACAAAATTACAATTAAAATTATTACAGAAGCCTGTTTACTTCCCATTTATGGCATTAACTAGTTTAGATGATTCAAATAATCCTTTTTTGTCCTGAAGTCAATTTTAAAGATCATTTTTGAACAATAAGCTCATTCTAGATCACCAGTGGGATCTTGTCAAAAATGTTTGTGCTGAATTTAAACCAACTACATTACGTAACTATACACGATTTACATGCCTATTAGATATGGTTTTACTTGCAGATAGTATGGCAAAATTTTCGCAAAGTTGGACTTGAAAATTACGAACTTGACCCGACCTACTCACTTACAGTGCCTAGTTACTCTTGAAAATGTTTTTTGAATTACACAAAAGCAGAAATAGATTAAATAGGAGATCGACGTGTATTGGAAATTGCAAAACAAGGAATACGCGGTGGGCAGTGTATTTTTACTCAGAAACACGTTATTGCTAACAACCAGAGGTGGTCTGGAGGTTAAGATCCTACTAGGCCACGTAATCAATCACTTTCTCTGGATAACAATAGTATAAATGCACATAGTATGAATCAACTAATGCAAGTCTCAGACTTTAAGTATATCGAATCACAGGATTTAAAAAATACTGATTGGACTGACCTAACGGTAGGTACATCAGAAGGTAGCTATGGCTACGTTCTTGTTTGCGACTTAAAGTAACCAACATATCTACACACACCAGACGCCAACTTGCCACTAGCTATGGAACAGCGGGTACTCAATATGCAAGATATATCAGAACAGTTTTATTGAAATAAACGTGCACTGCACTCAACTCAGCACTATGTATCTTGCCCTTGACTTTTGCTAACACTGCACGATAAGCATAACTACGCAGTTTATTTTAAAGCTTTAAAATAATATTTGTCAAAAGGCCTAGTTCTTGCAAAAATATATTGTGGGGTGCGGTTCAGGCAACAAAGTTATTTTAAACCTTAAATTAAAGATAATTTAGAAAACAAAAAAAAAGCAAAGACCCCATTTAAAAATAAACTGTTAAAAAAAGGTTGTAACGTTCTGTATGACAAAACGCTAGCCCAAGTACTTGTATTTGATTAAGTTAAGTTAAGTTACGAATTTATTCAAGAAAAAATAATGTGCTTTCGGGCATTACCCATCACACACACAATATGATTACAGATTAATATTAAGCTAATGAAATAATACACTGCAATCGGAATTTGTTCCACTTCCGATGCAGATGCATGTTAGATACGAACAGAGGAGGGTATAAGTTTTGAATTACAAAATACAACAGGAGTTTTTCGGTTTAAAATTAAAACATTTACACTTGTATAGTGGATAAACATTCTTTAACAAAGGAAAAAACCTTCATAATTTTGTTGACACAATTTAAGTTTTTAAGGAAATGATTGTACTCTATCTCTGTCATACAGTTTACATTGTAATGTTGAAGGTGTTTGGTTCGTAGAGTCTGCTACTTTGAGCATTCTACGAAGAAATGGAAAATAGAATCGTGAAACGAGGGCCCACATTGCATACAACTTTCATTGCAGTTAAACTTGAGATATACATTATTAAACGATATAAAACTACTGCTTAGTCGCAGTTGAGAGCACACTCGGACTGTTTGAATTAGTAGCATTAATTTTAAATACTTACTACACATGAAATTAGATTTAATTAGGTGGTAGTATTGATAGTACGAAGAGTTATTAACATGGGATAGATCATCATGTCTGGCCTGGTCACTTATACATTGAATGATATTTTTAAAATTTTCAGCAAGGATCACCGGTGACTGGGCATTCCACACAAACGAAAAGCCAGCAGAGTCCAGAATATTTTTAATCTGAAGTGCCCAATTGTATGATTCCTGAACATCTTTAAGCTTTATTAGGTCCGTTAACCAAGAGTAGCATGTTTTCGCCAGCCTATCCGGGGTCATAAGTAAGATGCGAAACCAGAATTTTAGGGTAATGGAATAAATATGACACTTTGAATGTAACCTTCCAGTTTCGCATCGAACCAAATAACCCGGGGTATAGATCGGCACTTTTAGTAACTTCTTAAGAAATCCAGTTTGAACTTTTTCTATCTTCTCAACGTATCTCAGACCCCAAATTGCAGCAGCATATGTAACAGTAGGAATTACCACAGCATCCAAAAGCTTAATTTTTCCTGCCTATGATTTTATTTTGCTTCTTCTAAATGTATCAATTATACATCCAGTCGAGGAGTTTGCTTTACTTATTAGCAAATCTGCAGCATTGCGAAAAACTCCAGAGGAACTAAATGCAACCCCTAGGTATACATATGAACTGACTATTTCTATCGGTTGACCGTCTAACGACCACTGCCACGACTTACATAAGGGACCACCTTTACGAAATACAATAATTTTAGTTTTACCTAGATTTATTACCAACTTATTTTCGCTACAGTAGTCTGATAGTATATCTATTTTAGCTTGCAGTGAGAGTTTTGTTTCTGCTAAGGTTGAATTATCGTCTGCCAGCATTAAAAGATCAAACTCGTTCGTCCCCCTAAAACTTACAAGTTTAGCCCCTCTAGAAGTTAAATATTTGTCAATATCACTTACATAAATAGAAAATAAAAGAGGGCTTAAAATTTCCCCTTGTAGGACTCCCAACGTTATATTAAAGAACCGTGAATATCCACTAGGTAATTTTACTCTAAACTTACTTTTGTCATAAATAGATTAAATTACACGTATTATTTTACCGCTGATACCTAAGCTGTGCATTTTTTTCCATAGTCTTTGATGCGGAATGCTGTCAAAAGCGCGAGTAAAATCAACAAATAGAGCAAATAACTTTCCCCTTTTTTTGCACAACTTTGATTAAATAATTGACATTAACGAAAAAATTTGATCTGAACAGCCTCTGCCTTTTTAAAAGCCTGATTGCGACTCTGGAAGAATGTTGTTGCTTTCGCATTAGTTGTACAACCTGTTGTTTAAAATTGAGGTAAAGAGCTTGGCAAATGTGTTGACTAGGGCTATTCCTCGGTAATTTGTAGGAATAGTGCAGTTACCTTTCTTAAAGATCATAACAATGTCAATTTCGGACCAACTGTCTGGTGTAATACCCTCGCTAAAAAAGAAATTGAAAAGATTTAGAATTTCGTTTAAAATATAATTAGGAAAACTTTGTATAATTTCGTTCGGGATTAGATCGGGACCTGCAGCCTTGTTAGTTTTAAATGAATTAACAGAAAAAAGAAGCTCCTGAATTGTAAACTCCGCATCTAGTGTATCGTCCGCATTTAAAAATGTTATAGTCTCACACAACTGACTAGGTGGCATAATGTGAGTGTAAAATTGCTCCCACTCCAAAATACCTATTTTACATTGCACTGTATGATTTTTTCTAAATTTGCCTACACATTTCTAAAATTCAGTGGGTGATCTAACATTTGACAACTGCTGTTGAATATTGTCCCAGTAGCCTCGTGTTTTACTTTTTACTAAACTTGAAAACAGTTTACGGGCGGCAAAATAGCAAGTACTTGTATTTGTAAATGCTCGTTCATGCACCAGTACCGCGCAAGCTTAAAAATTACTTGCAAATGCTTACTGAATAAATTTTGAAGGTTAGTCTGGCAATTTTAGTTTGATTATCCAATACCTCAAAACATATCAGATAAATAACCTTCTGCTGACTTTTGTTACAATCCCGAATTCTGCAAAGGTTCTTTTTAATGAAAAATGGGATCTTGTGTGCAAAATATTCAATAAAAGAACCCATCTAGATTACATTGATACTGACGGATTCGAAATGCACGCCCTTGACCAATTTAACACATTTTGAAGTGAAATTTTTAAAGCAAGATTTGAATTTCATCTTAATTGAATACCTTAAGACCATAAATTTTTTAAATTAATAGAAATCAGTACCTAACCTTGCTTTTATTAAATAATCGCAAAAGCAGCAAGCTTAGAATCCAGAGCTTAGATGTAAAACAAGTTATAGTTTTACGACCAAAAATGTATAGTTTGTTATTTAATAATGATTACAAAGAACAAAAAAGTGCAGGCAATCCTGCAATTTTTCTGCAACAATGTAAACAACAAATATAAGCAGATGTTAGAAACTAACAAATCATGTAAAATAGATGTACATACAATAGCAAATTTTAATCATAAATTATATATAAAAAATCAGATTAGGTTAGCTTTAAATAGTTTAGATTTATCTAGAATATTTCCAGATCATAACAATTGTAATTTTAGCCTGCCCTTGGGCCACACTAATTTAGTTAATAAAGTTAAATATGTATTATAAGTAAGTAATATATAAAAAGTGTTAATTTATAATTGTAGTTTACGTTTGTAGTTTAAAAAGTAAATAAATAATTAACAACTAATTTTAGGTTAACAAATGTAGTGCACACATTAGAAAAAAGTATTGATATATAATTGTGTAGTGTTTTGTAGTCAAGTAAGATGTCAATAATTGTAAATAGTAGTATAATAAGATTGTGAATGTCAGTGTGTCATAAGTGTAAACTTGTAAAAACATAAATTAAATTTAGCGTCTGCAGATCTTCTGCACACTTGTTAATATTATGTGTACTTGCAAATAGTGGATGTTAAACTATGTATGTGTGTCGTATTTGTAAATCATGTGTGTAAATATGTGTAAGTATGTATTCGTGTATGTGAAAAAAATCTGAAAAAATTAAACTTGTGAATATGTATATATGTAAACAATGCGTTACAATCAAACTTTACTCTGCAATAGAAAATTTGAATACATATATAATAATATATAATATAATTTATTCATTATGTCGATTTGGCCGCAGCCCATACAACATTGTTTAGATATTTACAATTTGAGATTTACAAAAATTATTGTTAGTCCTTGGTTGCACTTTGTCTGTTAAAAGTAAAATATGTTAATATGATAAGCAGTTATTTTGGTTTATGTCTTGCCTAAAAAGATCATGATTTAGGATGTATTAAATGCATCAATGGCAAAACATGCATGCTTATATTAGTGAAAATGTTAACAGCATATTTATTAAATGATGAGGTGTGCATAGTTGAAAGTGTTAAGCTTCGGACGACACGTTTTTACGTTTAAGCAGACAAATCAAATTGTTTTAATTTAAGGTAATAATCAAGGAATCAATCAAAAATTGTTAGCTTCTTCTACCTAGGAATAGGTTAACTGTAGTGTAGAAGAATACATTATCATTTTAAAACTTTTAAATGCAGTGGGTTTTTTGTTGTAAAAGAAAAACGTCATTATTTTAAAAAATCTAATATTATAAATAACTAATTTTGTAGATCGTAATAAAAATTCGAATCTGTTCAAGATAATTAAAGGAACACCTAACTTTAATAAACCTTCCAATCTTTAACTTTGTTTGCAGGCCTAATGTCTTTGACAATTTTATCAAAAGTATAGTTTTGTAATTTTTAAAATATTTGTTTTAAAGTAGTTCCTAGTAAAAAAAGTACAGAAAGAAAAAGTAAAGTAGTTTAGTTTTAATTAAAAACCAAATCTTGCATTTGTCATTAAAAACAGGTTGTTTTAGGAAAACCTCAAAATTGGTTAGTATTTATACATTTAAAAAAATTAAGAAAACATAAAAATTAGGAATTTAATTTTAATATAAAATTGTAAAGATAACACTTTTTCGCTTTTAAAAATTGATAAAACGGTAAAATTAGTGAAGAATTTTGTGAAAATCAATGCGTTTTAACAATTTAATAAATTTGTAGTAGAAATAGGTTAGGTTAAAAAACAACACATGAATTTTATTACAATCTGTTAAAATGTAGTCCACAGGCAGAAATAATGACTTAAAGGTACAATTATCATAGGGTCCATTTAATTATCATAAGCGACCTTATATTATTATAAAAATTAGTTGTCAAATAAAAATAACTATGTTATATTACGATTGACACTTCACCACTTTGTTTCACATGGTTTTTACAGAAAACATAGATAAGCTGATTTAGATGGTTTTGCGTATCATGGTTGTGACTATTTTCTCCTAAGTTGCTAATCACGTGATCTCAAAATTTTAAATTTTTTCTTAATTAACATGGTTTTTGTAGTAATTTGTTGAAAATGTTTGGCTTGTCGCAGCCCTACGAGTTTATATTTTATTTTGTAACTATACAAATATAACTCTGAATAAGTATATATGTATACATAAGTTTTTCAATTTTTGGCACTAAGCGACTGATCTTACGCCCGGCTTTTACAAGCGCGTGTTATGACAAATTGCCCGAATTGCGAAGACTTATGTACATTAGGTGTACATATTTAAGCACACACACACCTATAGCAGTGATGTTTGTACTAATAAAGTATGTTTCAACATCAAAGGTATACGTCAAAGAATAGTTACAATGTAAGTATAAGTTAAATTAAAAATATCAGCCATCTAAGACTCGACATTCACAGCAATAATAGGTAGGTTCAGGTAGTTCAGGTAGGTGCAGTTCTTAAATGAAGAATACTAATGCATGTATAGAATACTTTCAATGGTATGCATTGTAAAGTTTGTTGACGTTTGAGTATTTAGTACACATTTATTTGTTAAATCAAATTTCATGATGAGCGTAAACATCTCCCAACTAAAACACATCATTCTATTTTTCTTATTCTTCAAGCAGGAATTTATTAAATTGGTAATCCCAGAAATTTATTCAGTAATATATGTGAAAGAATATTAATAAAAGTAGATCAACTATTTTATGTGACTATGATCAGATATTTGATCATTGCCTACTTGTAAAACAATCCGTATTATTTATCCATTTATATGTTGTTATTGTTATTGTAAGCTTGTTGCAATAGTTTAACCCAGCCAAGATTTGGTAAACGCTTAACTAACCCAATACAGTAGTAAAATCTTGTGAAATGCCTGTGAACTAAACTGAACCCGAGGCATCGTTTTTTATAAACCAAGAACCCCAAAATGACACATTTCCGATTCTCACCAAACCCATATCGTTTAATCCTGATACCTAACAATAAGGTTTAAAGTTAAAATTTTTAATTTTTGGATACCCGTTTCAAAGAAAACCCGGATTTAAGTATTATAGAAAAGAATTTTTAAAAAAGAATCTATGCATAATAACACAAATCGTCTTCAGCCAAAAATTAAGTTTGGCTATAAGAACCATTCAGGAATTTTTTCGAAGTCAAAATTCGGGTTTTTTTGATTTTCACCATATAAAAATTGCATTTTTCAATTCAATTTTTAAAATTGTCGCCGTCAAAACGGCTCGATGGGACAAGTTGTAATTGATTCAGAATCATGTAAAGATCAATTTGTGCTAAGTCACTTTTAGCCGTTTTGACGGCGACAATCGGAATAACGGTTTAACCGAGCCGGGTATTACTGCCTAAATAGTATGTATATACATATAGCCGCACTGCCGTACGCACGTGTGTACGTCCGCATCAAAAAATAGTCCCTACTTAAAATTACTTTTCTCTCTTCGTATTCGCTCGAATTTCCCAATTTAAAAAATGAACATACTAGTACCAATGGAACTCAACGCTCTATGAGTGTTGTTTAATGAGATTCTGGAAAACACCGTCAGAATGCAGACCCAGCATTTATAAAGAACGATGCCCCCGAGCAAGTATGTTGGCAAAACTTAACTAAGCCTTAGAAAGCCTATAGCCAAAAAGTAACCTTGGCAACCTTGTTTTAAAACTTGACATTAGTAGAATTTTTAAAACGGCAATCCGGATATCGAATGGACTTAATAATTTATTTACAAAAGAAAGAATCAAAACAGAAATTGGAAAATCAAACAATTTAAATCTTGTGTGATACTGATGTTCTTACTGCAAAAGAAGAATAAAATTACGATTAGGTATTCACAAACCTAGTTTGATTTTTGTCCACTTATAACTAATCACATAATGTCTAACGGATTACAATGAACAGGGTTAAAAATAAATGACTAAAACATTTCTTAAATGGCGAAATCTGGTTTTCCAACTGATGAAAACTGTGAGATTTAATTTTAATCCAATTGTTTTGTTGTAATATTAATTTAATTTAACCTCGTAATATTTAAGATTATTTTGGCCATTTAGAGAGTTACAGGACCGATTTGTGTTTTACAATTATTAGGATAAATGATAAAAGGCAAAATGTTTACTAATTCTTCCTTAGATATTGAAAGGCTTAGGACGGTGAAAGGATTGTATGACTATCAACTTAGAGTTGATCCTTCTGTAATCCGTTTTCCATTTAACACCATTATTACCAGTATACGTATTGTAACTGAAAAAATAATTGAAAATTGGATAGGGAACTTACAACAAAGAATATTATTAATGAGAAAACGCAAAACTATATATATATTGGGAAGACGGAGCAGTGAAGCGGATATGGAAAATCTGGTTATCTGTGTCGATGGTGATGGGGAGCACTGCTGCAAAGCTGCTATTGGTTGAGAAGTCTAAAGGCAATTGTTTCGTGGTTGAAAATGTAAAACACTTAGTATTTTCGTTGTGCGGAGTGTTATGGGTTCTGTGAAGGGGACGTGTGCTGGAAAATTGCGTTTTGTTTTGTGCTTTGTGGGTTCTATGAGAAGGAATGATGGCTGGAGCCGCTGCGGAATTGAAGGCTTTTATGCTATATTTTTTTTCGGCGGCGTCTAGTAACTTCGATTCCTTTTCATGAAAAAACTGCAAGTAATTCATGAGTTTTGGTCTTTTCCGGCTGGTAGACGGCAAATCCTGTCGTCTACTGGCTGAAAAAGCTAAAGCTATTATTTTTGGCATTTTCATATTCTTCTCATTTGAAGTCTACAAGGAATACAATTTTAACCATATGGTTAAAATTTTTAACCATTTGGATACATACTTCCTTAAGTAAAGTTTAAGTATAATTTAAAAGTCTGCAAAATCGAAGGGTACACTAAGACTTGTCTGTATAGTGTATCTCTGAAGAGTAAGCGGTAAAGTAAATTGTTACGAAGTGTGCAAAGGCTTTGGCCTGCAAGTACGATACTTCTAACATACATACATACTTTCTTATGTCAGGAAGTATGTGGCAAAATCTTAGCTTGGACAAGTCTCTTACCACAGCTTAATATGGTCAGGTATTTAGTGATTAAAATTTACACTCATCACGCATGTTGCCAATAATGTCAATACTTTGGTTGAAGTTAAAAACTGTGAACCACTCACCTTCCACGTTATTCACTCGAATGTCACATTTTACAAATTTGTAGTCGCGCGCAGTTTTATCATTTTGGAGTGACGGGCAGCACATGGCCAGACGTCTGCCGGCTGTACGATTGGTGTAGGTGTGACTGCAGATGTACAATTATGCATCTTAGTCTTGGGCTTGGAAAAAGACGTGTCGGTGCAAACGCTCCTTGTACAACAATGCTTCTTACGCGTGGGCTGAATGCCAGTGGTAAAGATACGAGTCGCACGGTTACAAGCAGTACGGTTACGAATAATAAGAATTCCTATAATACGATTACAAATTGTACCAGGATACTCATGTGCATGAAATTTAGTTAAGTTAAGATAGGTTGTTAAATGTTTGGTTGTTAATTTAAAGTTGGAAATAGGTGTACTTAAAACTATGATATTTTAAGTGGGTAACTATGAACGATCCCTGAATGTCTATAATCTACATAAACTAAATGTATGTTCATGACATGTAGTTCAAATAGGTTGGAAAAAATTTTAAAGTTGAAAATGGGGCTACTGAAAACTATAATAATCGAATGACGTAATTATGGACGATCCCTGAATATCTTCTGTGAATATCTTTAACCTGATTAGGTATGTATATCCATGACATGTAGTTCAATTAGGTTGGAAAATATTTTAAAGTTAGAAACAGAGGTGCCTAAAACTACGATATTTGAAGGACGTCATTAGGGACGATCCCTGGTTGTCTATGAGTCATTCCCTGCGTATCTGACGTAGCAGACCACAGACCATTGAAAACTGTAGCTGAGATTGGTTGGGTCTGTACTATAAGATATACTTGTATTCGCCGCGCAGAACTTTAAAATTACGTATGTACATGCACATTCTCTATTTGTTACACGTATCTAATGGTTTTTGGGAAGCTCACTTTCCTGATTCTTGACATGGGTCCATTGAACTGTTAATTTTGAAGAAATGGTTAGACGGAGCAAATTTAAAAAAACAATACAGACCTGCTAGCTCGCATTTGTGGTGGGTTAAAACTTGTTTCATGAAAATCGCATTAAGACTGTGACATGTAGTGTATGGCAACAGACGGACAGACAGACGAACATGACCATTTCAACAGATGCTTAAGCTCAGCATCTGAATACACTAATATACAAAAAGTTTCACTAAACAAATTGCCAATGCGTAACTTAAAACATGCAAGCCTTTGCAGGCTTTTATGCAATTAAAACAAGCTTTTAACGGAAATGTAATAAAATTTACATAAAACTTACATAAATTGGATGGCTTTCATTTCTCTGCAGTTAATGTCAACAAATTTGAAGTTAAAATGGAACCGATTTTGGGCTGTAGTGCTTGCAAACGCGTACACATTTGGATGCTGAAAATAAATAAAATATCATTTCATGACCTGGAAGTGAACTTATAATAACCATGAAGCTGTATATTATCTCAATCAGTTAGCACACGCTACATAATGTTTTATGGCTATGACATAAACGAGGAAAACTGGATGGTATAATTTATGCAATACAAAATGAAGAGATAAAAAAAAGTCGACCGTGGGCCTAAAGTAAATGCTGACCTTTCAGAAAATGTATCCTTAAACAAAAGTGTAATACTTAGGCTTGCCAGATCTGGTAATTTTAATTGCGGGACACTTTTTTTTAAGAAAATCTTAAAACCATATAGTAGGGTTTGCCCTAATGGTGATCAGTAGCTGCGGGGTTCAAATGCTGCTGCGTTTAAAAATCTGTTTGGTTGATATTGTTATAGCTTGTAACCTCATCTGTCTTTAGCCATTCACACATATTTTTAAATACAGTAGTATTTGAACAATAGCTACTGATCACCATTAGGGCAAACCCTGCTAGTACTAATTTAAGTTGCCAAACCAGCTCAAATTGCTGCTACAATGGCATTTAAATAAAAGTCACAAGTATATGTATCATGCAAAATTGAATAAACAACATGTAAATACCCTGCAACACTATGCATACAAATAATCATACTATTCATTTTCATTCGTACTACAACGCAACCATCATTAATTATCTAGTATTTAACGCATTTTTAGGTAGGTGTAACCGATTACCAATCCGTTTTAGATTTGCAACACAATCTTTTTGTATATCCCCTAGAGATATAATTTTGTTAGCCTCTCCCTTTTTGAGGTTAAGGTTTATTTTTCAGAAGAAAACGAGAATCATTTTTCATTTTTCCGAAAAAGAAAATATTATTTTTGAGGCCTAATTTTATTGACCAATTTTTTCGAGAAAATGAAAAATTTTGAATTTTGAAAAATCACCTTTCCGAAAATAGTCTAAGCGTTAGAGAAGATTAAAGTTTGTCAAAATCGAATGAAAACTGTAAAAGCTACAGGGCGGCAAAGTATTAAAATTTGAATTTTTTAAAACTTTAGCTACTGTGACCAAGCAACGCAAAATGCAGTCATTACTTTGAATTCCCACTATTTAAAGGTAGCCTGAGTTTTGTAGACATGACTTTTTGAAATTGGCGAGTTCCATGTGAAACCATTCCCTTGTGAGAGTTATAGTTACGCCTTTGTTTCACTTTTTGGAGGTTTGAAACACATTTTGCACAACGCAAAATTGCACTACGCAATTAATTAGCAGAATAGCAATAATGTGATAAAATAATAAACTACTAGCTTGCACATTGTTTCGATATTTGCCAGATAATTTTCGTAAGTTAAACTTTGAATAAGTATTAGTTTGATCATAGAGGCAATTGGGCAACAATAAAAAGCAAATAACTTAGAAATCAAATTTTCTTAAATAAATAAGGTGCAATAAATTTTGAACAATAATTAATTCCAGGACAATTTGCGTCCCAGCGAACCCTTTGGCGGGACGCGGGACACGACCCTTCATTTTCGGACTGTCCCGCGTTTTCCAGGACACCTGGCAAGCCTAAACTTTTTTGTAGGAACGAGCAAATTTTATGTAGGAAGTTTTTGTTCAAAGAGCAAAGGCAAATTACTCTAGAAAGTATTACAAATTTGTGCCTAAAATACCTCTCATTGTCAGTTTAGGGTAAAATTTGAACACTCCGATCTTGTCAATAAATTTAACCCCACTATAAATACGATGTCACTTGTAAGCGGTCCATTTTTTTCACTACATTTAACCTTCCTCAAAGTCAGAGACGGAAGACGTTTCGAATACTCCAGGATTATTGCGGAATTAACCCTGGTCAATGCCGGGTCAAACGAGGTCAATGCCGAAAAATCCTGGAACTAAAAAAATACTGTATTTTATGGAAACATGCACTTAAAAGCAAAGAGCTAGATGTCATTGCTGTGCCAGTGGCCTATCGATTGATTCAGCTGATTCAGGTACAAGCTTACTAAAATTGACTTTCGTTGATTTACCTCGTCAGCCGAGACACGCTGGAAATTACCATTTACACTGAGACTCTTATTAAGTGCAGTAACTTTCCCATCACAATTACCGTGGCTCATAACAAAACCATCAGCAAGAGCATTGCATATTTCAGGTTTAGAATCAATAACAACATTATTAATTTTAAATGTTTTATGGGCTGAGGCCAAATCGACAAAATGAATAAATTATTATTATTATATATTATCAATTTTAAGTTCACTAATAATCGTAGACTAAATACCATCCCCAATTAGCCATTTAAATGTATCCCAGGACTCTTTAGAATTTTGTCATGCCGAAAATTTATTTTGGACATACTTAAGTTTTACATGACGTACATACTGAGTAACCTGGTTCCTGCATTTCTTATATGCTTTCTAATCCCTATTACATTTACTGCAATTGGCTTTTTTCTTAAGGTGGCGCTTCAAATGCATCAGTTTTCTTATATTTAAAGTTATCCATTTAGGTGATTTAATTTACACTCTGAATTGGACTACAGGCAATTTACGTTCTAGAATGCAGTGCGTTAAGGATTCAAATGCGTGAACTTTGTCATTTATACAGTCTAAGCATTTGATTATTTTCCATTTGGTATTATTGAGCTCACTTTCAAAATCCTTAACATTCAGCCTTTTATAATTTCTAGTCTTATTCATTTTTGGAGCTGCATGTACTTTTGCTTTTTTGTGTATCACATACACAATTTCATGATCAGACAGTCCACACTCTAAGATAATACTATCCCTAACTTTACTAACTGAATTTGTGTAGACATGGCTAATTAGTGTGCTGCTTGTCTTACTAGTTCTAGTAGGGGTCTTAATTACCTAATATTAGTTCAGTGAGTTTGTACAGAATTGTAAAGACGACAATTCTAGGCTTGGGATCAACGTATTAATATTAAAATCACCTAGAATATACAGCTCAGACGACTTTGTTGAAGCAAGCTGCGATTTCTCTTTTAGGTTTCTAAAGAGAGGGTAATCATGTTTAAGATAAGCAGGAGGCCTAAACACATTGACTTCATATATAGGTAAAGTCAGCGGAAGCATAACTTTTAATATAATGGATTCACAGCCCGTTGTGGTGTGAGTGAACTGAACTTTTGACATCGTATCGCCTGCGTTCTAGCATCAGCTCTACCATATATAACACATTTTTCACGGGCACTGGCTTTATTGTACCTACTCATATCTAATACTTACTGTTTAAACTAGATAGTCAAATTAAAATAATTAATCAATTATGTAAATTAGGTAAAACAAATTATTGAAATAAAAAATAATTAGGCAATATAATTAGATATATCCAATTATCACAAGTGAAAATTAAATAAATGAATTAACCAATAAAAAGAAATGATTTAGTATATTGATGTAATGTACATACTAAAATAGACTTTGAGCAAAATAACTCAGCAATATGTCAGACTTTGCCAAAAGATGGGGAATAAAATCTTAAAATATGTAACCTGGGAGGACAGTACGGGATATTTGAACCAAGGGTAGATCTTAGGTCCATTTGTCATATTGCACCTAGCAGGATTTAAACCTGCATCATGCTGCTAAGAAACGGCGGTTCTCATCCCTTGGCCAGAGGGTTTGAGTTATAATTGTCAATTTTCTTTCCTGGTACTTACTATGCCTATTTTATTTTATTTTAGATGCAATTTAAAATGCGGTAGATATAAAAAATTAAAAATACGTACCAGATCCAAAAAAATAACACGAAGGATTTAAAATCAATTTAGAAGCACTAAATATTAACTAGGCAGAGCACTATACAAAAACTACACTACGATCTAATCCAGAAAGGCTCCCAATTACACCAAAGGGATGTTCTCGCTGAGCAGATACTAAGTAACTTCCAAAATTTTACGAAATGCAGTCAACGTTCTACTTCGCTAATTATTTTACGGGCATTAGTAACCCAGCACCATATCAGTTGGCTAGACTTTTACCCCAGCTGACTGTTTTACCGGTGTCAATCCAACCCAGCGCCGTATCAGATGGAGGCCAGGCGAAGCCTTAGACTCTCAGTTGTCAAAAACAAAAAGGTAAGAGAAGGACAAACAAACAACAGGTCAGCTCTGCTCGGCAGTCAGAGCGAAAGAGGGAAATATGCCTGTATTTATTTCGTTAATCAGCGTAGGGATTAAACCTGTATGGCCATATATAGTATGCGTCCACAATAGCATGAATAAATAACGTGAAATAACTAAATGTTACATTAAACTTGTCTGAAAATCGTTATGCACTCAAAAATATTCTGTCAGTATTTTAAATTTAAGCACGAATTTTGTTTTGAAAAATCATGCAGCTCTTTATGTGTCTTAAGTTGATCAATTAGCTAAAACGAATTCAAAATTGATAGGAAAGTAGTGTTCTGAATGTTATCCACATTAAAAAATTTAAAGCAAAGGTAGCCAACACTATAAGTTGCATGACTATTAGTTGCGCTAGTTTGTTTGGACAGTAATATTAGATCAACGGCCCTAGTATGAGCGTTGAGCGAAAGCCAAAAGCCGTGGGCTTGGCCGCATAGTTGTGACTAGACTACGGGTATTGTGGTGGTTATGTCGGTGAGGAAGTCACGGTGTGACGGTGGAGTTGTGATAGGGGTCGAGGTATCCGAGAGTATTGACTGGGCCATGACTGGGACTTGGCCATGTAGTGCGATGTGGGACTGAGACGGCAAAAAACCTTGCATATGGGCATTTTAATGCATTGTGGTGTACTGAGGAAGAATGGAAATGAATTGAAACGACAGATATCCTTGCTAAGCATTTAATAATAATTTATTCATTAGGTCGATTTAACCGAAGTTCATACAACAAGACTCAACCAGTCACTGTGGGTGGGGAAATAGGAGGCTACCGCGTTAGATCGTCTCGGTCTTTGTACCCTTTCACCTATCCCCGTCCCCTTCTCCACAGTAAAGGAGTCTCATTCCCTAGGCCCCTACAGGAAGTAGTGGTCACTAAGGAGCACCGAAGAAGATTGGGTTTCAATCAACCATCCAGTGACGTTTACCGTACAACACCGAGCCGTAAACGATTAGCAGTGGCCAAGGATCGAAGCCAGGTCTGAAGATGTAAATTTCGTTACAGTCTGCAGTTCTAACCGCTTACCCAAGCACGCCTGCTTGCTAAGCATATGGTAATTGTAGTTAAATGTAGTGCATTGCTATGTCATGGGGAAGAATGGAGAAAGCCGGAGACGAAGCTGAAGTGTTTGGACTGCGTTCCCATGACGACAGCATGTGTATGGTACATTAAACAGCTGAGCTGCGACTGCCAGTGCATATTATATATATTAATTATGGATTAATGCATCGATGTGGGGGCTGTATTGCGGAGGTACGACTATGTAAACAAAATTGAAAAAATTGGAATTTAAACCAAGCGGGTTTTTAATTGTTTGGAATAGATCACTACGGTAACGGTGTCAATAAAAATGGAAAGAGCGATATAGTAAAAGTTGTAATTTGCATCAATAGGGGGTGAGGGAAAACATATGGGAAAGTATGATATTACATGGGAGTACAGACTACACAGATGCTGGGAAAATGAAAGATGAGAAATGAAAAACAGCTATGGTGAAAAAAGCTGTATCCTTTATACAGGCAGTATGACAAAGAGTTGAGCGTACATCAGGAGGGAAGAATAGCTCTGTTGGGTCGTTTGGTCTGGAACTGGAAAGCATGATATTAAACGGGGATTCATAAGCTGGAAAAAATGAAAAATGAGAAATGAAAAACATCTATGGTGAAAAAAGCTGTATCCTTTATACAGGCAGTATGATGAAGGGTTGAGTGTACAGCAGAAGGGGAAGTCTCTGCTGGTTTCCTTGGACCCGAACAGAATTTGATCACATATGTGAGGCAATGCAATAACATGTACTACCATGCTAATATATAGAACCTAAAAAAAAATCATTATTTAATGTCCGATACATAGCAAAGGCTTCTTACAGACATTATACTGGAAAGTGTGTGTTGTGTTGATACCTGCTATCTCTTTTAAGTAGTCGAGCATCCTTTACCCAACTCTGGATACCCCTCTACACTACCTTATCGGAACACAACCTTTAGGATTTACAGCTTGAGTACTTTAATAACCTTCGCTTCCCCATAAGGATTTCGTTTTATGTGACAGACAGGTAGGTATAGATGTTCTACAGAGTTGGTATGCCACCGTCTGCTCGACTCAACGAGATAGTCAGATACCAACTACACAAGACCCTCACAAGATATTTCTTAATGTTTACAGTGAATTGAAATAATTGTATGCAACTATTCTAATAAGGTACTTATCTATTTAAACTATGAGGTAGAGCGAGCGATTGTGACAGATTATTGGAACCTTGAGATTGCGTTGAAGGAAATGTGTCTGCAGGCTTGCTATCACCAGGGTGGTATGGTTCCAGGTAAAGTATCCCCTCACGTCGTCTGACGGCCTCCCGCGCTCCTCCCTCAGTCCTCCTCCTCCGCAAGCTGCTCTACCCCGCACGGCCCCAACGTAGGCGGGCACGAGGGCCATTCATCGAGTACGTTTGAAAGAGGGGGCAGAAAAATAATGTGCTCTATCACAGATTCGAACCTCGACTACTTCGCGTTACGAGTAGATCGTGTAACCACTTTGCTACAGGGGCCGCCTTAATATATAGAACCTATAACATAGGCATGTATACATGTATGTACATAATAATTATTATTTAATGTTTGCTAATTAAGCTATATTAAATACAATTAACGTATATATTATAAACATATTTTAATAATGATAAAGCACTGTATAATTTAATACACTTATTGCATTATTTTAATGTACATACCTAATAAAAGGCATTTAAATATTAAAACTTTAATTAAATTTAATTAATTGGGATTAAAGTAAAAACCATTGGCTGTTAGAAAAAAATATACCTAAGACTTCGAAAAAGGTAAAGGTAAAATTAAAAAACTTCGTACCTATTGTAGGTTGCCAAGTATGTATATGTGTATCGATATATGTACTGGTATATAGCATATCCATACACTGTAGCGTGATGAATATAGCATTTAGTTGATATTTATGGTCTGAATTAAATAATATTCTGAAATATTCTGTATAAATGATCGAACCTAGGCAAAATTGGATGCACCTTGCAGCCCTTAGCACTGGAGTAGGCGCTGCACTAGGGTAGCTGTGTTACTGCGGATGTGCGTGACATGCATATCAATAACTAATTAACTCTACGCATTAACTGACGCTGGGCTAAAGCTTCTGTTGGGCCCAGTTGACTTCTAAAATCAAAACGGAGCTCTGAGCTTTCAGTTTACCTGTACCAAGCTGACTACTTGTGCTGCATATAGACAAGACATACAGACAATGAGATATATGTATATCATATATGTAAATGTATATGTATATATGTGCATGCCCTACTATGTACCTTTACACTATGTAGCAGTACTATACCGTTATACTTATTAATTGAAATGGAGTGTACTGTAGATACATACGTTCGCTGGGGTAACAATGATATAAATATTAATACTATTTGGTAATATTGAGCTGAATTGGACAGAATAAATAGCAATTTAAGACCTTTAGCATTGCAGTATTCAAAGCAAAGGGGAACATTTGTAACTTGTAATGTATGTGATATACCTAATAATTAAATATTGATCCGTTGTACACTGAAACTGGCTCTTGGTTTCTATAGAGTTTAGTGCAAATATTAAATTATGAGTACAGGGCCAGGATGAAAAGCTGAGATCAACCTGTTGTGAGACGGATACAAGTTTTTTTAGTGCTTGTAGTCAAGTGTAGTGATCGTACATATGAGATATATGTTTAGTTGTGTGTTTGTTATATGTTTTGAGTATATAATTTATGAAGTAGAGAAATTTATAGGATGAGGGTAGATGCAAGTGTAAAATACACAGAAAAACAGGGAAGTCAGTGCAGCAAATTGAAGGTTTGCAGGTTAATGTTTTGTTGTAGTATGCAAGTTATGTAGGCAGATTTTCTATTGCAAAGTAAATGTTGATGGTAATTCAATGTTTACATTTATACATATGACTAAGTTAATTTTCTTTTGAATTTTTTTTTACACCATCAAATTTATACATACAAATATTTGCACCCTTGATTTACATACTTTACATATACATGGTTTTACATTTACTATTTACAAGTTTAGATATTTTTTACAGCTTAACATATTACTGAAAGACTAAAATAATATTTAAAAGTACACATAATATTCACAAGTGTGCAGTAAATATATACATTACAAAAGTCTGTGGTCGAGATAACAAGAAAACAAATACGCTTACAGAGATTTAAATTCTAGCCTTTATAATCTCATCTAATCATCTAATCTTAACTTTAGATCTGTACAACTTTAAAATTCCTGTAGTGCCCGTAGTGGAAGAATAGTTTTTTTTCAACACAGATACAACGACTGGTATGTTAAAAGTTAAAAGACAATAACCTTTGGCTAAAACCACCAAACCGAGTTTTAAAAACTAATTAATCATCAGAAATGAGTATATCTAAACCGCCTTGAGAAATTTGTTGTTGACATGTAAAGTGCTGTTCCTGCAAACGAACGTCACATTTATTTTCAGAAGCAGCAACAAAGGTATGAAATAAATACAAAGAACGTTGTCAACCAGGGTCAGACCGTTTTTAATCACATCCAGATTTAGTTTCACTTGTTCCAGTCATATTTTTATGCCTTTTATCTTAAACACACTTTGTGCTCTGATTGTTTTTACAAGCACAGACTTACAGTCAAGGATAATTAGGATTGCAACTGCACATGCGATAAGAATGGTGCAATTTTAGATAAGTTAACTACTTGTGAACTATTGGCAATAAACAATTCGAGCGAGTTTTAATTATTATTTCAGAATACAAGTATGCAAATCTTTGCCCCTCAAGAAATTCCATACACCTTTTTAGCTTTGCGTCAAAAACAAATTGTGGACTTGGTAAAAAAACAAATAAGTTTACCTAGAAAACTATTCTACAAAACATTATTAAGAATGGCAATTGAGGGAATACTAGGCTCAGGCCAATCAGCTGTAATAAAGACATTGCAGCACATATTGTCGCAAAAGCAAAGCCAGGATAAAATTTTTTCTTTTAGAATTTGTTGTTTTATTGGAGTATGTGCCTCAAACTTGAAAGGCACTTCATTTCATTCTTGCTTCAAAAAAAAGCCTCTTGCGAATGAGAATATCACTGACCAACTGAAAAAAGGTATTTCAGCTGTCAATAAACACAAATTTCGAAATGTTAAAGTTCTACGTTTTGACGAATTTTCAACTTGAGGCTTGTAATTACTGCATTTTGTGGACGCCTTCATGAAACTAGTGGATCCATTTCGGGCAGAGTTGCCGTTTAGCAAACGATCGGTACTTATGTTTGGAGACTTTCTTTAATGTCCTTGTTTAGGACACAGTGATTTGTATTCTTAGTTTATAGTATAAACTTCGCAGGAATTACAAGAAGCTTTTTATTTTTACAAGTCTTAATACTGCTTTTGTTCTAGACACACCGTTTTGGCAGAGCAAAAATGAGTCAAGACTACTAGTTTTTAGAGTACTACGAGTTTTTAATGAGACTGAAATATTGAAAATGCACCCCTCTGGGTCTTTACAATTTGCAACAACGACAGCGGCACATTTTTGAATCTGATTTTTCAGATTTTAAATTTGAAGAATTTAAGAATTTAATTTATCTTTTGAAAACAAACAGCAACCAATCAGCACACAATAAGTACGTTATTTATAATTAAAAAAATACAATCTAAATTTTTATAATAAATGTTACTATTAAACGTAGTTTGGGGTTTGTTATGTTTATAAATAAATAAATAGTTTGAGTTATTTAATTGTTATTTTGTAAGAAGATGATCTAAAGATTTTATCTGGAATTTATTTAGTTTTTAGCTTTAATTAAGAAAAATAGTTTACTTTTGATATACCCACTAATTTGTAATTTGTAATTTAGCTTTATTGTCATACACATTTAACAATTTCACACTGGTTTTCAAAAGCAGACATAAGCTACTTTCAAAAGATAAAAATATTAATAAATTAAATACTACATAAAACAAATAATAATATTACATACAGACAAAATTGTTAAATAATACAAATATATATGTACAATTTTTTGTATTAGTAATCATGCACGTGTTTTTGTTAGTGTTTGCATTACAACAAATTTAAATTTTTCACGATTCGTATCATTTTCGATCCTTCGTGGAAGTGAATTTCAAAGACTTGTAGCAGTATAAAAATATGTTTTCTCAAACTGCCGTGTTTTTTGCTTTAGAACTAGAAGATTTACATTGAGAATACTGTCACTAAAATTAACACGATTGTATGTGGTGAATAAATTAACTAAGTTAGGCGAGCCGTGCGTATTTTACAGTATTTTCTACTTTTCCTAATAACCACAAATTTGTACTTTTCGCCTATAGTTAGCAGACCAAACATTTCATAGAGCACATATAAATCACATTTAAAAAGGAAATACTATTTCTTTAACAAATTATTAATGACCTTTTGAATAGGTTCAGTTTTAGATTGTCCATAAATACAAAGACCAAAGTCTGCGAGCGATATAAATATAGAGTTAAATACAAGGTACACGGTTGTTTTATGTTTATTGATGTATCGTTTTATACGCAGGAGAAGATTGCAACGTAGTGCCATTTCCTTAGCTATGTATCCCACATGGTGTACATACGTCAGTTTGTCGTCCATCCAAATACCTAGGTACTTTAGGTTACTTACAATTTCTATGGCGTCTTTATCAACTTGAATTATTTTATTTTTTATAATATTTCGTTTAGATTTCGGACAAAAATACATTGCTTTAGTTTTGAACTTTGGATTAAAATGAGAGCACAGAAATTGGTCAATACCAAAGAGGGGTTAGGGCATCTGCATTGGTTTTAAGAATTAGGGTAACAACTGCATATTTCTCTTGTTCAGAAAACAGCCCAACGCCAAAACATTCACTATTGTATTGTATTTGAAGGGATCGCACACAGTATGATACTGTGTGAAATGCCGCTCAGGCCACTGATAGGCCCATTGCAGACTACCCTTATACTATAACTTTAATTTAGGCCTTACGCAAAACGACCTGTTGCCATGGTATAGGACAAGTCTTTCGGTGTAGCCAGTAGAAGTTGATCAGTTGTCAAGATGCATGCACCCAGATAAATGTTTCTGATCATAATGTATCTCGGACACTCCGCCAGAAAGTGACATGCTGTTTCCTGCTCTAGTCCACAATGTGAACACAAAGGTGAATCAGCTAGTCTCATCTTGTGCATATGTGCCTGGCATCTTCCGTGACCAGTGAGTATTTCGACTAGCCATTTTAAATGTATACGCGAATATCTTGTAAGCGAGTGATTTCCATACCAAGGTTTGTCTATCCATCGCTTAGATTGCGCACATGTAGTTATTTTATCCCACCTATCTGTGTGTGCTTTCCTCGCTCTAGAGCGGACAGCCATGTTAACCACAAATGTGGCGATAAGAATAGAATGCACTGCCTCTTGTGTGGGGACAATGTTTTCATACGATGCTTTGGCGAGGCGATCTGCCTCTTCATTGCCTCGATAGCCAGAATGACTTGGTATCCATGAAACTCTAACTACGTTGCCTGTGGCCAGACAGTTCAGACTTTCGTGACACGCAAGCACTAGCGTTGACACGGTGGTATCTTTTACCAGCGCATTTAAGGAGCTTAGACTGTCGCTAAAGATGTGTATTGTTTGACCTTCACAGCCCATTCCCAACAGCCAATTGGCCGTGTGTAGGATTGCAAAGATCTCACACTAAAATACAGTAGCGTACTTGCCTAGGTAAATGGATTCTGAATGCAGTGTTTCTCGGGTGTTGGATTGACACAGCTCAATAAGGACACCGCTTCCTGAGAGAGGCCCATTTCTGGATCCGTCTGTGAAGCAAACATACCCATGTGCTAGTTCCAATAGATCACTGTCCCAGGCATTTCTGGGTTGATTTTCTACTAAGTAGTTGATACTATCCTTTGGAGTAAGGATGCTACAGTCAGTGCCCATTTGGAGGGTGGGTTCATTGTTAACCCATTCATCCCAAAGGCGTGTGTGACTGCGATAGTCAAGTACTTGTGGGTTGCCATGCCACAGACCCCTAGCTCTCAATCTATGCATTGTCCGAACTGCTATTCCAGTTAGATGTATATCCAAAGGAGTCAGTCCGACTAAGCATTCGATTGCGGACGTGGGTGTGGTCTGCATTGCCCCTGTTATCAAAAGACAAGCGTGTCTTTGAACTTTTGTGAGAACTTTAACAGCTTTTTGAGTTTGAATAGCAGGATGCCAAACAGCAACAGCGTAGTCTATGACCGGACGAACCATTGCTGTGTACATCCAACTTGCAACTCTGGGCTGTAGTCCCCATGATTTACCAACCATCCGCTTACATCTTGCAAATGTGCTGGATGCTTTTTTCCCAATAGATTCACAATGTGGAATCCATGTGAGCCTCTTGTCCAAGATCACACCAAGGTATTTAACCGTGTCTGATTTTGGTAAAAGTATGCCCTGGTAGTATACAGGTCTCCCTTTAAAACGGGGGTTTCTAGTAAAATCAATTACATAGGTCTTGTCAGGCTTCAATCTAAGGCCATTTTTAACGCACCAGGTATCCGTCAGGCGTAAACCTGCTTGGATCCTGCTCACAATGGCGTTAAAATCCCGACCGCTTTGGACCATGGCTGCATCGTCTGCAAAACCCTGGGATAGCATTGATGGTACTTTGGCCTTCAGGGTGGCAAGTAGCTCATCCATTACTAGGTTCCAAAGAAGTGGTGAGAGAACACCCCCCTGTGGGCACCCTCTCTCTACACTTCTTCTTCTAGTTTCTTGTTGAAGTTCAGAGTGTACTTGACGATTACAGAGCATGCAAAATATCGACCTTCTGAGGAAGGGGGATATTTCCAAACGCTCCATTGCTCGCTGTACAGCACTAAACAAAAGATTGCTGAATGCTCCTTCAATGTCTGCAAAGACAGCAAGGATTAATTCTTTTCTTTGCAATAACTTTTCTACATGTGTTACTAGCCTATGTAAAGCGGCTTCGGTGGATACTCCTTTTAAGTAAGCAAATTGGTTATTGCAGCGCCACAAGGCTTCTAATCTAGGAGTCCTTATGTGCCTATCCGTTAACCTCTCAAGGGACTTTAGCAAAAAGTTGGATAGTGAGATTGGACGCCACGATGTGGGTTCGTTTTAATCTTTCTTTCCTGGTTTTGGTAAAAATACGACCTTTGCATTACGCCAGATTGTCGGTGTGTGGCCCAAAATTAGGCACCTTTTAAACAGAAATTGCAGGTGTTTAGTGAGTACAGGTAAGCTGTGCTGTAAAACAGCCGGAGCTATACCGTCAGGGCCTGGTGCCTTATACGGCCCAAAGCTGTTCACTGCCCATCTTAGCTTTCCTGGTGTTACAATTGTTTTTATCTCCGGCACGTTCATAGGAGTAAGATCAGGAGCTAGAATGACCAGCTGCGGATCACTCGGAAAGTGGTGAGCTAGAAGAATGTCTAGTATTTTAGCCTTGTTCTGGGTGAGATTATCCGAACCAGGAACTTTTAGGCTTGTGGGATACTTCCTTTTTCCATTTCCAAGAGCTTTGCTAACCCGTGCAGCTACTGGTAGACTTTCAATCTCCGAGCAGTTGCTCCAAGCTGAACGCTGGGCTTTTCGCAAGACATCTTTGTAGTTGTTTCTTGATGCTAAGTATTCCTTCCATTTGACAGGGTCTCTATTTGATATAGAGCCGGCCTGCCGAAAGAGATTTCTAGTTCCCTTGCGAAGTATTGTTAGATCAGGTGACCACCACGGAGCTGCTTTGCTTCTCAATGTGACATATTTTTCTGGACATGCTTTTTTAAAACTTTCCTGTAGACACAGGTGATGTAGTTTGCTCGATCCTCCAAACCAATGGGTGTGAGGTCACATTTGCTGTCAACATCCTTTAACTTGCCTTTCAGTGTCGTTTGAAAGATTGTCCAGTGTGTTTTTCGTATATTTCTTATTTTGATTAACGGTGGTTTGGCGCTTTAAACTTTAAATCTTATGTACCGGTGGTCTGAGTTTGACTCTTTGTCAGAAACATGCCATAGTCGAATAAGATTTTGTGCAAAACTGTTTGTTATTGTTATATCGAGAACTTCCTCTCGGTTTCTTACAATTAATGTGGGTTTCATGCCCTCATTTTCTACGTCCAGGTTACTGGCTAGTAGAAATTCAAGCAATTTGTCACCCCTTGCATTTATGTTGGTACTGCCCCACACTGAGTGATGTGCGTTTGCGTCAGCACCAATCACTAGTGGTAGCTTGTGCGTTTCACAGTAAGATACTAGCTGCCTCATATGCTCAGAAGGAACGTCCAGTGTGTCACCAGGCATGTAGACTGATGCAAACACTATAGTTCGTTTCCCCCATTGCGTATGTATTGCTACTGTATCCTTATCACAGAATTGTGACAGCACTGTGGCTTTGACGTTTTTTGATGTAAGTATAAAACATTCACTAAATAGTCTTGCTATAACTGGAGCTGATGGGCTTATGCAGATTTAAAAAATTTTTAGTGAAATAAATAGTAAGCTGCCACAACTACCTGCTATTGTTTTTATGAAAATGTGTGTCACAGTCGCTGCGGGAATACTTAGTATAGTAGTTAGTTCAGTGGGATTTGTATTTAGGTAAGATTGTACACTCTTTTACAAGATTACGTAGGTTGTTATTGCTATCATTATGTATCACTGTAAAACCACTAGCAAGAGCATTTAACACGTCAAAAGGAGTGTTTACAATTCTACTAATAATATTAATAGTTTAAAGATGCCGACTTTACAATTAACTTAGGTAATTACTTGTAGGTACTCCACATGTTAGCTGAATCCTTTGTGGATTTAAATTTGTTAATAAAATACTGCTGTTTACATTTTCGTTTTGACACTATATTACGCACTAAGCAATAAAGATTACATTTAACAGGCAACTTTGAGTTTTTAACTTTAGTTTTAAGACAGTCGCGTCTATGAATTAGCTTTTTTAGATGAAAAGTAACCCACGGAGCAAAATATAATTTGACAAACCTTTAAATAACAAGTGACGGTCACCAACACTTATTACAAGTCCATTGGCCGTGTGCAGCATGTCGTTAGGGTCTAAAAGTACACCCTAACTTCCCAACAATAGTACTTCCAAATCGCGGCAAAGCTGTACAGAGTTAAGAGTTTCATAGTTTTTAGTGATTAGAATTTCAGAATATGAGCTACTTATTTTCACATTTTCACGAATAATGTAAATATAATCGTAGTCAAAAATCCCAGTGTTGATGACAACAGCATGTTTACAATAATTTGAATAATTTGTATAAACATGGTCCATAAAAATTTAATTTTGAATACATATTTTTTTAATACATTGCTTGAAACCGTACTGTGTAGATTTACTAATTAAATGTGCAGAATCAAGTGAGCTGACAAGTTTTAGATTATATAAAAATATCATAGTATGAACATTTCATTACTAATGCATTTAAGCCTAAAACTGGTCGTATTCATTAAATAAATCTAGTTTATTTGAGTGGGGCGGGCGATATATGGCAGTAACAGTAAATGGTTTACAATAGTTTCTTGTTATTAGTAAGGAGATTAATTCCACTTTATTTGAAAATACTGGAAGGTCTAACATAAAAATGGTTTTGCATGGGACACGTTAATTTTAAAAAATTATGTCTACAAAAATCAGGCTAATTTCAAATAGTAGAAATCCAAAGTGACTCGATTGCATTTTGCTCAGTTGCCCGCCAACGTTTTAAAAAATTTAAATCTAAATTATCTAATTTGGGCAAAATTTGGATATTTCTAACGTTGAGACCCTTTTCACAAAGTAATTTCAGGATTTTTTAAAATTCGAAAATTTTCATTTTTTTGACAAAGTTTTGAAAAACATTATTATTAGGGCCTAATTTTATTAACCAATGTTTTCGAAAAAATTTATATTTTTGAATTTAAAAAAATCTTGGAATTACTATGTGAAAAAAAGAGTTGGCGGGTAACTGTGACCAAACAAAAGCAAAATGTAATCAAGTTTTTTTGGATCCCTACTATTTAAAACTAGCTTGATTTTTGAAGACATGATTTTTTGAAATTGGCGCGTACCATGTGAAACTATTTTCTTGTAAGTTAAATGACTAGGAATTAAATCTTTCACATCAATGGCCAGACCGCCCCTTGCCTTACCCTATTCTTTTTATGGTAATCGCTTCGCTATACAATTAATACGAAAATTTTAATGTCCACACGGAAGCATTTAGTACTTTGCTTCAGATGTTGGACATATTTTGCACATTTATTCGTCTAATTTTGCTTCAATTTAATTCCATCGTATACATAAAATAATACAACAAACGTTGAAAACGTCACTTCGTATATCAGTAAAATAATTTAGTTTTGCATGTGTAAACAGATATATGGTTACCAAAAATTGAATTTGTTGTTGCTTTAGATTGACTCTGTATTTGCAAAACAAATTTAAACAAGGTTGACATTAAATCCTGCAAAAACAAAAAAAACATTTCAATTACTTAAATTGTCTATAAATAACTACATTGTAAATTAAAAGCTTACATTTGATGATTCCAATATTCCATTTTGGGGTTTTCAAACTAAAAATAGATTAATTCTGATATAATGACATTAAAAACTGAACAAGACATGTTTAACAAATGGAAATTTGATCTTTTAAACAAATTTGCAAACTTGTTTTGTTGGTTTTTTCTTTATTATTAGAAAACAGGCCAACAATTTTTTAACTTTTATAAATATTTCACATTTAAACTCGATTTTTTATGTTAAGAAACGACGATTTATTTGGTTGGTTTTAAGGGGTAACTTCGTCGTAACTGCTTAAGGCATTGGCTTTAGTAATTTTTTTTATCACTTTGTGACACAATATAACAGTAGAAACGTGAACGTTTCTCAAAAATGTTTTAAATCTAGTAAAACCGATAGGACCTATTTTTTTCAACTGTTAGGTTTAGTCGTACAGCAGCGGATATAAAATCACTAATGTTTACATGTTCTTTGAACGTTTTACCTTCACTAACTAAAACGCGTTTATTTTCTTCTAAGAGAATGCTTTTTTGATGTTTTTTCATTCTCTGCATCGGCAATTTGGCATTGTGTATACAATTTGCAGAAACCACATTGATAAGCTCCTCATCAGAGGTTGTCAAACAGTATTTTACTTTATTTGATGATTTCACTTTAAATTTGACAATAACGTCACTGTTGATTTCACCTACACGTTGTGGTGGTTGTGGATCATTAGTTCTAACATCAATATCTTTTATTGGTGTATTTGCAATTTCTTCGTAACTGTTAGTTAACTGCTTTAACATTGACCTATACAGCTGAACTTTGATATCTTCCAGAATTGATTCAGAACATAATAATTGTTTTGCAAGGTCGTCAGTGTATTGAAGTTGATGTAACATATTGTTGTATTTTAAGTCTAATTTTTTTTAACAATTCCGTATTGGGATTTGGAAATTAGCTTTCTTGTTTGTGTAATTTTAGCATCCTGTTGAGCTAGCAACTACTCTTCTAATAACAGTTCCTACAGCAGTTATTAGTAGTAATACAAGATAGGATAAAAACTACCGTTTTGTTGCAAAAATTTGCGCCTATTTTTTGAAAAAAGCTTCAACTGAGCCAATCAACGTAGGCTCAAACAATGTTGTTTCAATTTATTTTAATGAGATATGTCTAAGAAGACGTTACCAGCAAGAGTATTATAAGCAATTTTAGCAGAAACTACAATATATTTGTAGGTTGCATTTTTAAGTAACTGCTTTTGTTTTAGCTTGTTGCGTTTTAAATATTCTGAATGAAATCTAGATAATTTGTATTCTGTGCATGGTTTTTAAATAGCATTTGCTTCACAAACGCCGTGTAAAACACAGATTTTTAAAGTGTACAATTTAAACCAAATTTTTTGTGTTCAAGTTCATTGTGTTGAATATTTTTATTTGCAAGGTGGTCTATTTATGGACAGTTAAAGTCTTTAATAACGACTTTTTTACAGCAAAATATATCTAAAAGTGTCTTTTGTTGCCCTCCTTTTATATAAATGATGTTACCAGATTTAGCAATGTTGTTAAAAACAATTTTACCTTATCAATATAGCACTATTTCACGACTCTAGCGTATATAATGTAAAAAGTTTTCACAGAAATTAAGTTTGGTTTTCTTTTAAATTTAATTTATTTTAACTGCATAGGCTTTTAAACAAAAACCAATGTTTTAATGTGAAGGTTAGTAAACGCTAACTCTTTGACTACAAACAAACTATTAGTATTAAACCTTTGCCGTCAAAAACGTATATCGTTGTTTATTTTGGAATGATATACACGTCTTTCTCTTTAAGTAGTACATTACCACGTACTCTAAGATCGTTGTGACACTTACTATGTAGGTTTAGGAATGAATAGCTATATGGAGTTTTTGCAGAGTCTGAGTATGCTTTAGAAAGAAAGTTATTGGAGGTTGCGAAGAAATTTCTCTCTATATATGCTACTTAGGAAACAAACAGGACATTTAAATATAACGTTATAGCCAACTTGAAACTAAAATTTAACATCGTATTTGTTTTAAAATAATAATTCGAGTCATTTACTGAAATTAAGACGTAAAACTACATGGCTTTCTTACCTTTGTAATAACACAACTGACACAATATCATTTAAAACTATTAAACGTAATTACTTTTGACAACTCAGCTTCATAAAATATTCCACCAATAATGTCATTGCTTCAATTTTTATATTTTAAAGTATACGAATAGCATTAAACTATTGAATAATTTGTAAAATACTTTATTTGTGGATGTAGTTGAGAAACCTTTTTAAATACGTTTTTTGGTTTAATAATTCAAACACAGTCGTAAACTTCATACTTAAGATGCTTTGGCTACTTGTGATCTATACCTGTTCGATGGTAATTCATCCATGCATCTATTTCTGTAAATTTGTCAACATTTGCTGGATTTATTTTTATTCTTTAAAGATACGAGTTATTGTATGAATTTACCAGTGTTCTGCATTGTCAAGTTAACTTGCCCAAAATAGTTCGTAAACTCAAAAAGTTCAATGAAGGTGTAAAATTCCAAGCTCAACGAAGCGCGATGAAGTTCAAAAGATTTTTACTTAAGCTCAACGAAGCGCGACGAAGCTCAATCGAGCTTTGGTCCCTGAAAGTTTTTGGGGGTGGTAAATTTTTTTAACATTAGCCAGCCCAGTAATATATTTTTGATACTTGTGCATTCAAATTCAAAGTACCTATGTGCTTAAGCTTAAAATGTACCATGTTGACAAGTAATGAAAAGTACTGGAACTGGAAATTGTGGAAATACCAAATACCAACTTTCGCCTCGCTTCTTGCATTTGCCTACTATTTACTATTACCTAATAACTTATAACTTTTCAAAAATTATTTATTTTTTTATGAAATACTATGGATAATATATTATATTTAATTTTAATAAATTCATATTTCGTATTCCAGTTCCAATTAAATCAACTACTCCTAATAAAATTATTATGATATTATATATTATATTTCGTAATCCAATTTTATCTACTTCTACTAATTACTTATTTCACTTCTAATTTAATACTATACCTATATCATATTAGGATCACGGCCCCAAATGGTTCGATAAAAAATGTAGCATCGCCAAACGAAATGCTCTCTCTCTCCTGCACAAGTACCGAAATGACACACGACAAAATCGAATAAATAGTGACAGCCTCGACTACCTGATACAAGCCAAGAAAGAATACCGCAAACTCTGCCAGGAGAAAAAGAAAACATTTTTTGATGCAATTCAAACAGAAATCCACCATAGTAAAGACTCATCAGGATACTGGAAGGCACTGAATATGCTAAGAGATAAAAAGCACAGTTTCAAAACAAACAACATTGAAAAATCTCAATGGGACTTGCACTTTCGATCTGTCTTTGAAACCTCCGATACCGACATTGCGGAAGTGTGCAAACCTTTCGTAAAAGCTTCCCCCGGTAACCCTGCCTTACTTGACGCTGAAATCACACTGCCAGAACTGTTTAAAGCAATCAAGAACCTTGCTAATAACAAATCGCCGGGAGCAGATGGCATACCCAATGAAGTATGGAAAAATCTAGACTCAGTATCGTACAACTACCTACTTCAGCTGCTTAACAAAGCTAATGCCGAACAAATACCAAATAGCTGGGCAGAAATTATAACAGCACCGATTTACAAGAAAGGCGATGCAGAACTACTTATCAACTATAGGCCTATTGCCTTGATCAATACAATCACTAAGCTATATACCAGTATAATGTCAAACAGGCTTAACTCGTTCTGCTTTACAAACGACACAATATCGGAAAACCAAGCAGCCTACAAAAGAGGACGAGGCTGCACAGATCATATATTTGCACTCTACTCTTGCATCCTAAGACAGCTAAATAGGTCAGCCCTAAAGAAGAAAGGAAAATTGTTTGCGCTGTTTGTCGATCTAAGTCAGGCATTTGATTCCATTAAACGGGACAAACTGTGGTGTAGACTGAAAGAAGCGGGTCTGAGCGACCAGTTTATAGCTAAAATCAAAGAACTGTATGATTTGGCTAAAACCAAAGTAAGGTGCAAGGACGGTTACACGGACATGATAAAAGTGATGGGAGGGGTCCTTCAGGGTGAAACGCTGTCGCCAACTCTCTTTACGATATACATCGACAAAATAACTGAAATACTCCGAGCCAGTAACATCCAAGGAATACAGATGTTCACCCTTGAATTACTCATTCTCCTGTACGCAGATGATATCATCCTCCTTGCATCAAACGAACTAGACCTGCAAAAACAAATAAACACGCTCAGCAGCTTTTTTAAGGATAATGACCTAACAGTCAACCTGTCCAAAACCAAAGTCATGATCTTCCGCAAAGGCAACAAAATTAGTAACTCCATCAAATTTAAATGGGAAAGCAAACCATTGGAGATTGTGAAACAGTACGTTTATCTAGGCGTCCCCTTTACGCATAGTGGAATCTTCAATGGAGCAAAAAAACATTTCTTTGGGAAAGCACGATTAGCGCAAACAAAGCTTTTTGAACTCTTCTACCGCGCAAAATTGAAAGATATCAATATACATGTGAGGCTTTTTAAATCTCTTGTCAGCTCAATCTTAATGTACGCTGCTCCTGTCTGGGGATTACGTTACGTCGAGGAACTAGAAACGTTTCAAACAATGTTTCTAAGAAGGCTTACAGGAACATCGAACTCTACGCCAGGATACTACCTTAGACTGGAAACAGGAGCGCTAAACATCAAAATGCAGCTATTCAAAGCACTGCTGACGTTTCTTGGAAAAATTATCAACTCTAAGGAAAACAGCATAACCAAAAACTGTTATGAGGAGATAACACAGATTAAAGGCACAGACAATAGGTATAACTGGATGTTACAAGTGCGAAAGATCTTTGCTGATGCATCCATGGAAGAAACGCTCCAGAATCTGAACAGTGCGTATCTAAAGCAACATAAATCTGCAATCCTAGAGAAGTACCGACTTAGCTGTATTAATATGGACGTACAAAGAATGCAAAGTTGCAGCACATTAAAGTACTACAGCCGCTTGAAGACCCACGCCCTAAGATCGGAATACTTTGAAATGAGATTAGCATGGAACACAGTGAAGTTCATACTGAATCTAAGATCTGGACTGCCAAGAATTGTCCTTAGGGGAAAGGCCACTAACCTCAACGGAATGAACAGACTATGGAAGCGCGAGGAGACACCTGACTGCGACCTGTGTGGGAGAGAAGAGGAAGACACCTTCCATGTGATGCTCAACTGTCCACACTACGCATATCCGAGAACCAAATTTCTGAGAAAACTAAGCGACGCAAGACCAACTAGGAAAAGCCTCATGGAACAAATTTTTTACGAATACCACAACGCCGAGGGATTTCAACTACTCTATAACTTCTGGGACACAGCCATAAGGACTCGGAATTTTTACTACGAATGCATCGAAGAAGCCTGATTAACTTCACCCCCCGCCCCCTACACATCTCATTAAGCCACAAAATAGACTACCCCCTTTTCCTACCGCAACATTTGGATAAATAATCTATACTACATTTATATTTATATCATATTCCATAATATATTATATCATATACCATGAATATTTTCGTAACATGACTCTAATCAATGCCTATTATATACTGTAAGAATAATTGCTAACATGCTCTCTTTCCAGCAAAGAAATAATCAAGAAATAACCTTTATACATATACTAAATCAAACATGCTTATTATCATATCAAACCAAGAATCAATTACCTTTGTAAAGTCAAACATGTAAATAACCAATGTTGTATGGGCTGCGGCCAAATCGACTCAATGAATAAATTATTATTATTATTATTATTATTATATTAGGATATAATAGATTGGCTAGTTAATTATATAAAATATTATTAAATCAATAAATAATGAATAATTTATAAATAAAAGATGAAAGATATTATTACAAATAATTACAATAAAAATACACAAATTAATAAAAACTATATATCAACCCAATAAAATGACATAAAACGAACCCTACGCCTTATTCTTAATCCGTTAATATTAATGTAAAGGTAATACTCTAAACTTTCCTATATGGTATTGTGTAATACAATACAATGTACCTGTGATATATAAATAATTATTCAAAATATTTAAATTCAAAATATTATACAGTATACAGTAATAACTGTATTCAGTGCTATAACTATACTATAGTTTGAAGTTTGGAGCTTCCCAATTTCAAACAAAAAAAGTTGTGTGCATACCTTGCAGGACGTAAAATAAAGAATAAAGGTTGTGATTATGGGTTTACACACTGAAATCTGGCTGACTTCTGCTTTTGTCTTATGCCTAGTAGTATCAACTACCAGGTACTAAGTAGATACTAGATACAAGTAATCATTTTAGCTGACGTTACAACGTGACTTTTACACTTACAACTAATACCACTTCAACTATCACTAAACCCAGTTATCTTCAGCATTAGGCAGTTCAGCTGAAATTCAACAATCATAAAAACATCTGAATATAACAAAACTTCATCCCATGCACAGAAGTTCCTGCTTTGTTTTGGTTTGCGGAACGTACATTTTCAAATTGTAGATTAATGCAGTTGCTTTATGTGCTCATTAAAATTGAACAGATATACAATAATCATTATTCTAATGCATAGCTAGTACACTTAGGTAACACAAATCAAAATCCAGTACATGTACTGTACTGGTTGAGTTTTGTATTTTTCGCAGTACTTTAGTTTTAAAACCAGTACTGTACTGGTAAATACAGTACGGATAGTCAGCCTAATTAAGTAGTATTATTATTCAGTATTACTACTAATCAGTTGTACTACTATTCAGTAGTACTTGCATTCAGCAGTGCTACCATTTAAAAGTTTCACCACTCAGTACTGCTACGATTAAGTAGTACTACTATTCAGCAGTACTAGAATTTAGTAGTAATTCCATGTAGCAGTACCACCACTTACTAGCAATACGATTTAGTACTACTACTTTTTTGTAGTACAACCATTGAGTAGTATTACAATTTAGCAGTTCTACTTTACTTTAGCTCAACGATTCAGAGGTACTTCCATTTAGTAGTACCACAATTTAGTAGCACTACTATTCAGCAGTTCTACCATTTAGTAGTACTGACATTCAGTTCTAGTACTATGTATTATTACTACCATTCAGTACTAGTACCAGTAAGCAGTACTACTATACAATAGCACTACGATTAGGTAGTACAACCATTTAGTAGTACTACAATTCAGTAGTACTACCATTCAGCAGTACTAACATTCATTAGTACTTTTATGCAGCAGTACTACCACTTAGTTGTACTACCATTTAGTACTATTACCATTTAGTAGTACCACCATTCAGTACTACTACCATTTAGTAGTACTACTATTCAGTCGTACTACAATTTAGCAGTACTACCATACAGTAGCGCAACGATTCTGTAGTACTATTATTTAGTAGTATTACGATTTTGTATTACTACCTTTTAGTAGTACTACTATTCAGTGTCACTACTGTTTAGCAGTACAACCATTCAATATTACCTGCATTAAGCAGTGCTACCATTTGAAAGTTTCACCACTCATTACTGCCATGATTTAGTAGTACTACTATTTGTTACAACTACCCACACTGTCTGGAAAAGATGTGTTTGTACGCATTAGTACACATCCAATAAGTATGTTGCGCGCGCATCATGTGCTAAATCATGCTTGCACATGCCACACTAGAAGTTTACTTTTCGTAAGCATAGCGTAGCATGCCGCTGCTTATACTTTTTCGTGCTGAGTGAAGGCATGCTAGTAGAACGTTACGTATTAGTACCAGTGAGCACTCCACACTGCACTCGTTTCTGTGTGTTTTGATCATGCTTACCTGTGCTAACTCAGTGAGTACGCATTGACATGCCACTCCATCTAAATTATCTGCATTAGTTAGTATTAAATGTCAAATGTATTTATATTCCCGCATGCATACAAACACAAACCTACCATAAGCAGTAGTCATACTGCCTTCAGTCAGGCTTGCAGACTTTTTAACGTTTTTTTTTATAAAATACACTAGTTGCCTAATTATTACAGGCATTGCAGTATTTTTCTTTTAGTAGCTACAAAGCCCTTAACTGTTGCTCATTAACCAGTAACCCCGAATTATTTGCAGGCGTCTTGTCTTGGGTGAACTACTACTGTCTGGTTCCAAAGTGGCAGCCACAATCACAATAGTAGTACTACACTATCTATTGAAATTGTAAGTGACAATTCCATCGTGATTATAGTGGCTAGAAGCCGAACGCATTAAATCTGTGTTGCATCAATAGAAGCATGCAACAAGATTGAATTTTAATAATAATATTGAAAAAAACATCAGATTTGTTTAGTGCCATCATTACTATTAGCTTGACAACATTTAAGATCGTGCTTCATTAACTGTCCTGTCAGCTTACGAATGGCACCAAAAAATTAATTTAAATGTTAGTCAACGTGTTATACTCTTTTCCATTGATTGTGGCGTTTGACTGCGACCGTGAGTATGATCCAGGAGATTAGTTGTGTTAGATTATTATATAGATACCTTGTACCTACATGATTTACTATTTGTATTTTAACTTTGCCTTCACATCAACAACAGAGGCAAAAGCAATTGTAAAAAACCTGCTGACCTCATTCTCGCTCTCACTGAGGCGAGACCGCAGTCATGCAGAAATACTTGATTATCGGTTAGTATATTATTATGTTATGTATGTAATGAGTGTATGTATCATTCAATGATTCTTTCTTGTTCTCTCTCTCTGTCGGTGAAGGACGACGTGGGCTCTCGAGACAATGGCCAATGTCTCGAGATATAAGCTCACTATACCCCATACACGTCGACGTTTTTCTAATTACTTTCATTTTCATTGTGAATGCGTTGTATGTACATATATAAATATTTGAATAAATATCTGGATGAACGGTTGTCTGCGGCTGACTATTAGGATAGACGTAAACAGGCCAACATCTTATTACGCTCCTTCTGAGCACCGTTAGGATATTTAAATACCTAACAGTTGTTAATTATTGTGTGATGACTATGTTTGCAGTGCAACATGTAGTTGAACTGAAATATAAAAAAAATTATGTTTCTACAGGTAACAAGAGTTTTCGTACTAATAAAGGCAACTGATATTATTTTTAAGCAATGTGTGTGTCGGATTTTTGAACCTAAGATCACTTTGTTTGTATTTTTTTACTCATACTAACTGTTAGTTACATTGCAGAGTACGTTTTTAACCGCATAATTAGAATGTAGTGGCATCGTCATTACAATAAAAAAAATTACTGTGGCTGCTATACTATCCTACACTTTTCGCTCATATACTGAAGCATACGTTCGTGTCTTTGTTGTGAGCATGCAGGTGCATGCTCGCTCGTACCAATCATTAGTATGCTAAAACAATACCGATGTATTCGTTAGCAGCGTGGTCATGCGCATACGTGAGCGTACGTATTACTAGTCTCGTATAGCATACGTACGTCGACAACTGAGTAGCATGCTACTGCGTACAAAAAATGACCTTTGGGCATGCTTCCTAGCTCAAAGTTAGTAAAATTTCCAAGCTATACAAAACTGTGCATCCAGAACAGTGGGGGTACCATTCGGTAATACCACAATTCAGTGGTACTACTATTCAGCAGTAATAGCATTTAGTAGTAATTCCATGCAGCAGTACCACCATTTAGTATTACTACTACTCAGTAGTACTACCTTCTGGTATTACCACTATTCAATAGTATTACTATTTAGCAGTTCTACTATACTTTAACACTACGCTTTAGTGGTACTTCCATTTAGTAGTCCTTTCAGTTTGTAGTACAACTTATCAGTATTACTACTATTAAGTAGTACTACTGTTTAGTAGTACCACCATGCAGCAGTAATACCATTCAGTAGTACTTCCATGCAGCAGTACTACTATTTAGTTGTATTACTATTCAGTACTAGTACCATTTAGTAGTACTACCATTCAGGGCTAGTTCCATTGAGTAGTACAACCATTCAGTAGTACAACCATTGAGCAGTACTACTTCACAGTAGCACTTCGATTTAGTAGTACTTCTATTTATAGTTATATACAGTGGTACTACTTAATAGCAGTGTTACATCTCAGTAGTACTTCTATGCAGCAGTTCCATCATTTAGTGTTACTACTATTTAGTATTACCACTATTTAGTAGTACTACTATCTAGCAGTGTTACTTTACAGTAGCACTACGATCTGAGTGATGCTAAAGAAATAGCAGGCTTCCTGACCACCAATGATGAAGGTGAAAAAATAATAGTGATGGAAAAAACTTCTTATTTTATTAAGGAATTGTAGTACTACCATTTAGTAGTGCAACTATTAAGTAGTACTACCATTTAGTAGTACTATTTAATGGTACTACTATTCAGCAGTACTACCATTCAGTAGTACAACTACTATTCAGTAGTACTACTACTAATCAGTAATTCTACTATTTAGTAGGCTTGCTTTATAACTCGTCGTTAGTTTATTTCGCATTTTTTGGTACCGTTGTAGAGTTGCGTTGCGTCTTTCAAAAGCCTTAGCCCGGAAGCAGACCTTGTTTCTTGCTTAATTTAGGATCTTGCGTTTTAGCAGTCCCAGCGTTTTTGGCTTGGCTATCTGATATTTCCATTTCTAAGCGTTTATCTGTACTCCTTGCGTCATTTTGCGCTTAATGGTACTATTTACACCTTTCGGCGTCTAGTAGTTCGGTTCTTACGCCTCGATATGTGCTCTATAACAGTGACCTATTATATATATAATATTTTAATATATGTATACTTTGTATTTTAATTAATCTACTTCTGCGTATTGGATAACATTAATATTTATTATATTTTGTAATCCAATTTTAACTTTTTTACTAAATACCAATTATACTTCTACTGTACCACGATTACTATAATATATCAGGATATAATAGATTGAGGAGTTGACCATATAAAATTAGTATGCATACTGATATTCTAATAAATTGTACAATATACACTTAATGCACTATGACTATGACTACCCAAATTAAACCCTTTCCATAATATTACTTGTTAAAGTAATAAAGTAAAGTACATTGCGCGACAAAAAATTTTACCTATCGTCGAAGGTCGACATAGTCGGCAGGTGGAAAAAAGATAAAAATCGAAAACTCAAGCTCAACGAAGCGCGATGAAGCTCAACGAAGCTCGAAAGATTTTTACCCAAGCTCGACGAAGCGCGATGAAGCGCGTTTGAGCTTACGATTTTTGTAAAAAAGTTCATTTTGTAAAAAACGAGCTTCATGCCATAAAGTTTACTATTGCAGAACACTGAAATTTACAATGTCTTGCGAAACATTGTAATAAGTTTTTATTTGTGTAGTTAACTTTTTATGTGTCATGTATTGTTCAATATTGGACCTAAGTTTATTTAATATTGTAATATTTTTCCTGAAATATTTAAGTTTATTTCGATCTTGTAATATTTAATAGTTTGTATTGCAAACTACCACCATTTACCGTTGAAATCTCAATATTAAGTGTAATATTACTGCCTTATAATAGTGTGTAGTGGACATCGACCAGATGTCCGTATCTTTACTTTGATTTACATGTAAAAGTAATTAATTTGTGTCTTTTCCTTGATCTCTACATTCTATGTTAAGTCGGCTGCATCGGCCAACTCCACTTCTATTCATTAGTTTAACTCCTGAGTTCCTTGAATAGCTCAGCCTACAACTTATGTTAATAGCCAAATTCTAGAATTATTAACCGTTAGAATTTATCTGGCTGACCGAAGTCAGCCTTGAAATAAACTCCTGATTTGTCGTGTTAACTGTTAACTTGTGACCAGTTGGTCCACGTTGACTGCGGAGCCTTATTATACTAATATTACATACCCATTTCTGTTAGATTCAACCGTGTACTATGGGCAAAGCCTATCTTATTCTCATCCCTATGAATTAACAACCTCTACTATTCACTTCCTGAATTTTACTTCAATTCTGCTTTGACTAAGTACTCTGTTCTTTTTCAGTCTCCGTCTTTAACTATTGACTACTGTGAATTATACACTTTACTTACTTTGTATTTTACGCTAATAAAGTAATAAGTATTTTGTAATAGCGAGTTTGTTGCTGTTTTATTGGAGTTACGTCCATCAGTAGAATTATAATCCACGCGATTTGAGTCGCAAAAGTACGGATATTTTCGCCCCTTAATATCCTTCATTTTGCATAACCTAATAATCTAGGGATTTGAGAGTAAAGCCTTACAACCTTGACCTTTCCTCTTCATCTTTTTTGCACCTTGGTTCCGCCACTGAGCAAGTAATTTGAAACGCGCACTAACAAAGGTTGATTAAATCGTTTCACTAACATGGCTTCTAATAGATAAAAATTATGATACATAATAATATTCATCTAAGAGTTGTTTAAATGTTTTATTTTCAAACTCTAGTCCTTAGTTACATGTTAAATATTTTAAAGCGTTTGTTGCACTTGTGAACTGACTGAAATGCTTGTTTAACATTTTGAGCAGTTTTGTTTTTTACGCACCCTTTATAGCAAATCGACTTGCTACATCTAGTATTGTAATTATAAATCGGTAACTCTTATTTGCTTCTGAATATTTTTGCAAATCAAACTGCCATTAATAGTTTTTTTAGGGAACTGAAACTTTGCATCGTACAAATTTTTTTCTTGCAAATTCATCTTTTGTATGAGCATTTTGTGTTTGAAGAAATCTTTTAATTTTCATTTGTTTTACTGACAAATGTTGTTAATGTAATTTAATAACGCCACCTTATGCTGAAGGTGAGGAACAAAAGTAATAGTTATCAATAAAACTAGATTTACTTATGATATTATTGTTTAAAAAACTACTGTCTCGCTTTTTTAACAACATTTGAAGTGAATAAAATAATAAGAACTTGTGTGGTTATGTGTGTTTAGTATTGGTTAAGGGGAAATTTAGATGGGAGTTGAGGGGTCCAGGCTAGGTAATAGTGAGTATGTACACCACCACATGAGTTTGCCTTAAAACATATTATTTGTAGTTTTGTTTTGATGTAAATCGTATTTGTGCAAACCGTGATTTGGATTCGTTCAAGCATCTGGCATTATGACAGGTTTTAAGTATAACCTCTATCGTTTTTGCAGCAAAACATAATCTAAATATGTTGTTATACAATAAGAAATCAAATCGCACTCTTATGCGAACGATCACTCCAGAATGCAAATAAACTAATTTATACACGCTCTCATGCGGTTGATCACTTCATAATACAAATTAAATAATGCAGTCACACCAAAATCTGTTGCGTCTGATTGCATACTGTTGCGCCTGAGTGTTTCATATTGCAAACCTATACATTAAATCACACCGTAATGTCACTGATAACTTTCATATGCAAAAAAAACACTTTACTATTATAAGAAAATTGATACTTGTAAATTAAAGATTTTAATAGTCCTATTATTTTCTTCGCGAGCGGAAAAGTGCTGAAGTTGTAACTGAGCTAAATATTAACGTCAGACTCTTAATATACTACTAATCTAATGCAAATCAAATGCAAACTATGAATAAGGTATCAGGCAATCGTAAACGACAAAGTTGTACCAGAATTAAAATGTTATTAAAATATGATTTGCATTATATTAGTGGTATAATGAGATTTTGACGCAATTGTATGATTTCTTATGCATAGGCTCTATTTAATTACAATTAGATTAGCAATATTTCATCACTTACATTAGCAGTGGTTTCAATAATGTCTACTTTTAGCTTTCTTTCGTGAAGAGTAAGAATTCAAAGCAGTTAAGTACTTTTTACTATCATTTATTTGCAAATAAAAATGATGTTTGTTAAGAATAGTACTTTTGGAAATTTGTCGTATTTATCGAAATCTTGTTTTCTGGATACAACAAGTTTAGTAATGATTTTAGGTTCTAACAAAACTACCAAATAATTTCTTTTCCCTATGCGAATGTTTACCTTTTACGATTTTAAAGCACACTAACAAAAAAATTATATTGTTGAAGTTGAGAAATAAAAAAAAATATTTTTGTGCTGATAATCTACAAATTATTATTAACAACAAAGTTGATGCATCCATACAATCTCACAGTCACACTATGGTAATAGTAGAGTGAGTTAAGTCAAAGTCAGTGTTGGATTGCTGTGCAACACACAGTAACAGCATTAAAATAAACAGTATAACATCTCTCAAACTATACTAGACTTTAGGCCATCGCCACCGATAGTTTAAGTGTGCCTTATGTAGCCACTGGCCACGGTTACCCACTGTCACCTTCTATAACGTGTCTAGGGTCGGTGACGATTAGTCTAGACCCAAATACGACACTAATTAGCCCATTTTTAAATAGTATTCTGCTTCAGTTTTATGCGTGAGACACCGTCACTCACCCTAGACACGTTACAGGAGAGTGACAGTGGGTAACCGTGGCCAGTGGCAACATGAGGCGCACTTTAACTATCGCTGGCGATGGCCTAAAGTCTAGTTTTAACATATTTAAAAAGTCAAAAAGTTAAAAGGTGTAAGATATCAACTATCAGGTCTGTAAGGCACAATTTATATTCAATAAATATAGAAAACAGTTGTCTTCATGCGTTTGATTCTTAAAGATATATATGTGAAAATAGTATTGACACACTTGAATGGGAAAACCTAAAATGGAAATAATTTTATTTTTAGGTTGTAGTTTTTACGTTTTAACAATAAAATTTTGTAAATATTAATCATGTTATTATTAATTTGCTATTAAATAAATAGATTATTAATAAAAAAAAATCTTTATTTAATGTCCGATACATAGCAAAGGCTTTTCACAGACAGTATTCTGGGAAGTGTATGTTGTGTTGATACATGCTATCTTTTTGAAGTAGTCGAGCATCCTTTACCTAACTCAGGACACTCCTCTACACTACCTTATTGGAACACAACCTTTAAGATCTACAGCTTGAGTACTTTATTAACCTTTGCTTCCCCATAAGGATTTCGTTTTATGTGACAGATAGGTAGGTATAGATGTTCTACAGAGTTGGTATGCCACCGTCTGCTCGACTCATTGAGATAGTCAGATACCAACCACACAAGACCCTCACAAAATATTTCTTAATGTTAACAGTGAATTGAAATAATTGTATGCAACTATTCTAATAACTTATCTATTCAAACTATGAGGTAGAGTGAGCGAGTGGGACAGATTATTGGAATCTTGAGGTTGCGTTGAAAGTACTTGTCTGCAGGCTATCTGTCCCCAGGGTAGTATAGTTTCAGGCAAAGTATCTCCTCACGTCGTCTGACTGCCTCCCGCGCTCCTCCTCCAGTTCTCCTCCTCTGCAAGCTTCTCTACCCCGCACGGCCTCAACGTAGGCGGGCACGAGGGCCATTCATCAAGTACGTCTGAGAGAGGGGGCACAAAAATAATGTGCTTCATCACAGATTCGACCTCAACTACTTTGCGTTACGTGTAGATCGTGTAACCACTTTGCTACAGGGGCCGCCACAATAAATTATTAATAAAAGCTAAAATGTTATAGAAATTTTAAGTTAAATTATATATAATTAAATGAATAAACACAAGTCAAATTATGCGTTGTTTAATTCAACACAAATTTTTGCGTTAATGTATACATTATTAACATAATAGTTAGTTGTAATAAAACGTTTCATATTTTTGTTTTATTTCATCAAAATACAGTTATTGTATTCACATTTCAATAATATGAAAATGCAACTTATACAATAATTATTATAGGATAATGCCAGCCAAGCATAAACTCATGCCGGCCAAACCAGAAATAATACTGACTACAAACTTAGCATCCTACTATGTGTCTGAAGTAATTTGACACCTATTATTCGTAACTCATTCAGCATAAATTCAATTTTTAATAAAGACATAGCAAGTCATCTATCATTTATTGTAAATGAAAACCCCGAGTTCTTAAGCAACGTGCTCCATTTCAATAACATTAGATTAGTCGTGGCTTATAACTATTATTATCTAGTATTTGTCCAAACTCGTTTAAAAGCAAAATTTGGAGTCACAATATGTTTTCTCGCTCGACTAAAATGTACTGAATATAGGAAAATACTAAATGTCTCTCTGATTTATTACTACCTAATAAACTGACCATTCGAAGCAGTGGGTACATTTTGTTTGAAAAGTTCTATTTTGTTACAACATCACAAAGCACCAAAATCCGTTTTGAATCTTCTAGAATATCATCAAGTACACTAGTTTGTGCAACAGGTGGCGAGCTAAGATTTAATTGTATAAATTCTTGAGCGTAATTTTATTTGTAATGTTGATCAAGACCTGAAAATGCATTAAAACATTAGCAGAAAGTTGAATTTTAACATTACCAGGCTAAATATTTTCAATTTTGTTGCCGTGCACTGCAAAACGGGCGTCTATTTTGTTAGAAACTAAGCAAAATTAATTTTATTTTTAATTACAACTACGTTGTTTACTTCTGGTTCATCTATTTAAAATTTATAACTTGTTTATCGAAAAAGTGATAAAGACAAAACTTGAACTGTGTTTATTTGAGTTAATAAACGCTCGCTTGCGGCATGGTCTGACAAATACGATCCACGAACAAACGTTGTACTGTTAAATCCTAACGTTGTAGCCAAATTGTCTGAGAATGTTACAGATAAACCGTCGTCCGGGCTAACGTTTAATGTCGTTAACCCTAAGTGATTATTACTTAATCGCAGCTTATCCGATAAAGCAGATAAGCTTGAGTTTATGTTAGCAATAAATGATGTTATGTTTTTTTTCTTGCTTTTACAATCTCAATATTTTAATTTTTATGTATTATAGCATGAATTACGTTATCCTGATTTGTAAACGATACGAGTTTGATGCTTATTTTAGTTTCTAATACAATAACATCCCAAACAGTTTGATCTACGTTTTTCTTAGATTCCCAATATCCTGACGGAAACCAATAATGAACAAATCCAAGTGTAGTTGCTAGAGTTTTAGACATAATGACAGCTTTATTATCGTCAATTTTATTAACTTGAACAGCAAACGTTTTCCCCTCTCAAGTAGCTGTCAACGAACATAAAACAACGCAAAGAAATGTTGCAGACTCAATCTGTTTATCATGCTCATTAAAATATGTTTGCATTTCGGGCACATAATTCTTAAGTGTTAAATTTTTTCTGAAGGTGGGGTTGTACTTTCAAATAATATTGATGGAACCTGTGTGGATTCTTCTGTTGTAGGAACGGGAGGTGGATTGATTTTTGCGGGCACTTGTGATTTAATCTTGACAGGCACATCAAAGTAAATTTCAGCTAAGCCACATTTAAATCTTCTTCGCGGTAAAATAAAATTCTTAGTGAGACACGTCACAAAATTTGTGGGCGTATTATTTACTAAATTATTGTCAGCGTCACTTTTGACCGTCAAATAGAAACTGTTTATTGAAAAAATTGTTTCGACGACTAAAATAGTGTTGCTTTAGCATTTTTATTAAAAAGTGATTCTTAAGCATAAAAGCCCCCTGTGATTTTTTCGTTATTTAAATCCCAAAGAAGATATGTTGTTGGTGATGAAGGTTGAACTTTGTAAATCTCAAGACCTTCCTTTGAATAATAAGTAGAGCTTCCTTTTTTTCAAATAGTGTTTTGGCTCCATTTATTTGCACTAAATTGTTAACTTTGAATTTTGCAACGTCCAAACTAGGACCGTTTAGCAAGTTTCTATACAATCTTCTGAATATGTCACCTTAGTTTTCTTTTTCACTTGATTTAGTGAAATGCCAATACTTCGATGAATTAAATTATTGAATGCTTTTGTAGTCCTAAATTTTGTAAATAAATCGCAGTTTTCCAGTTTGTGTGAGATGTCTACAATTTTTGCAAATGAAGTTCGAATTATTTTTACTTTCAGCTCAATTTTATTGTCAAAAAAAAAGATTTAAAATGAATTTATAATTAAATAACGGCAATGTTTTTATCACAGTAAATTCTAAATTTCAAAAAAGATATAAAATACACTACAATGTTGACTCTGTACATAGACGGAGGTCACGCGTAAGCGAGCACTCTTATAAACAACTTTGCGCCCTAATGCATCTACATGCCCGGCCGCCAGCTATGTCTGACGCTCCTTCACGCTCGCGTTCACCCACCCATGACCACCAACTAGACTCATTCTGTCTTATCATTATCATCATTAATTTTGTTTATCATTTCAATCTATTTGGCCGTTTTTCATTGCATCACTCCCCACCGCCACCTAACAAACAAACACACATTTTACTCTAAATTCATTAGCTACATACTAGTTGCATCAATTATCCCATAGGAGCATTTTGGCTTTACTCGCATATATTTTTCCATCATTTTTTCTTGATTTTTCCTATACATCTATATAGATGCGTGCAAACAGTTGCCCCCGCGTATACACGCTTCCCACCCACTCCTCCCCCCCACGTTTCCCGGTGCGTCCCATTGGGTCCCATCAGGTCATGTTCATCGTCATGGTCGCTCTCTGCCAAACTCTTATGGCAGCTCCAAGCGGACCGCCACTACGGGGGAAGTGGCGGAATGAAAAGTAGTTGTAGGAAGTTGTACTAGCTAAGAGTACTGACTGGGACAGCCTGGGCCATGACAAGGATTGAGACATGATGTGACATGTTGTGGGACTGAGACGACAGAAAACCTTGGTAAGCATATAAACATTTTAATGCATTGTAATGTAATGAGGAACAATAGAAATGAACTGAAACGACAGATAACCTTGCTAAGCTTATGAGTATTTAAATGCATTATAATGTAATGTCATGGGTATAAACGGGAGGAAATGAGGAAGGATAGAGAAGCCCGGAGCCAGTGCCAATGTTTGGACTGCGTTTCCATGGAAACGTATTATATGGTATATAAATCAGCTGAGATGTGGCTGCCAGTGCCGATCATATGTAATACTAATGGATTGGAGCTGTGGCTGTGTTGTGAAGGGCCGTCAGTGCTGAATTTAAATTTAAAATTGATGGAATTTAAAGTGAGCGGGGACTTGTATTGTTTAGATACATCACTATGGCAACGGGATCATATGGTATGTAAAACGAGATGAATGAACAGAGTTGCAGAGTATTTCCAGAGGGGGAGGCGCCGTGCCTATTAGATTGGAACCATATTGGCACCATAAGAAATTGAATGGACATGTACATACATGCCATGGAGAACGTGGATGCCGTGGAATTTGGTCGTATGTCTGCACAGTGCAGTATTAGAGGGCGGGAGCACCTTAACTTATTTGTACCCAAACTGGAACCATATGGAATTGAATACGAATGTACATACATGCCGTGGATGCCGTGGATGCCGTGGATTTTAGTCGTATGACTGCATATTGCAGTACGAGAGGGCGATACCGTTCATTTTTATTTGAGACTCGTATTGGAAATCATGCAGTGTAGTATTTATACAGGCTTGTACATACATGCCGTGGATGCCGTGGATTTCGGGTAGTGCAGTATTATAGGGCAATACTTTTTCTATTCATTTTTGACTTGTACTTGGGAGCTTGTCATGGATAGAATTTGATGTCTAATGCAAGGTAGTTGAATAATAAGTACTACTTGTATTTAAATGTAGC